>SJYX01024431.1:243436-268810 GCA_006410675.1 Oreotragus oreotragus | reverse complement strand
GGGGGTGGATATGCTATTTGCAACTCTACAGAATTCAGCTATAGCTTTTTGATTCCCCATGGAGGATTTTTCACTAAAATTTGGCTGGTATGAAAAAAAAAAAAAAAAAAAAAAGGCATTTCCCAGAGGGATAAACAGAGAAGGCATAATAACCTCAGCAAGATCCTCTATAGACTTCAAAGAATATGAGAATGCCTGTAAGGTTTTTTGTTTTGTTTTGTTTTATCCTGATTTTTTGGTGATGATAGGGGAGGCAGAGTATAAATAAACTGTAGCTCAAAAGCTTTCAAAAAAAAACCGTCTAATTATAGGGTAGCGATTTCTTTAGTATAGTATATTTTATACTTAGTATTTTCCAAACTATTTCCCAGGGTTAATAATGCAGCTTATAATTAAATATTATGCTAGATGGAGAGACCTAGATCAAGTTTCTAAACAAGCAAGATGTAGACGGAGAGGTCTAAACAACAGAGCTTCCAAGGAAGGGTTAAGAAATTGAAGAGGAAAGGAATAGACGGCAAGGGAAGGGGAGAAAGAAGTGATTCAAGTCTTTTGAAGTTGTTAAAGCCAAGAATTTGAATTAAAGGACATTTGTTAGAAACCACTTAAATTCATGCATGCAGTTTGCATTATTGTTCATGTCCACCAATGCAGAAAATATTTCCTATGCACCACTTTGGGTCTGCTTAGAAAGATCATCTATACAAAGAAAGATACCATCACTTTTGCTGCTGCATAGCTGGATTAATCTTTTAACAAGGTCTTACATATTTCTGATTCCTTTTGCCCTTAAGCCTTGGAATTAGTCAGATTTTCATCCTCGTTCTCTCTCCTTCTCACCTGTCTCTTCCCTTTCCCTTGCCATGGGCCTGTGACTCCACACCGTCCACACTGCCCTCCATACGCGTTATACAGTCATCCACCTGAAGTGGGGCTCTGTGAACATCAGCACTCTTCTAACCATTGTCTGCGTGACCTATTTCCCCTTGCCACCTGAGGGCCTTTATGCAACTGCTGACACACACTGAGTTTCTAATAGTAGATTAGCTCTGGGGCAAGGTGCACTGTGTACCTTGGGCGTGCTGTTTGCTGTTCCGGTTTGCCATGTACACAAAGGCTTAAGCAAGGCTCCTTTGGGCATTTTAGTTTAGGGTGTGGAGATTACGTGACACACTTGTCAACTCTTGATTTTTCTTGAGGGCAATTAGCTGAAAACTGGTTTCGCTCAATTTGTTTTGGTTTGTTTGGACTAACTGTTTGCTCAAGCAGAAGGAGCCCGCCTTGAATGCTGAGACAGCCACTACAGAGAGGTCAGGATGGTTCTCTGCAAGCTTTCCATCCCTGCCGTAGGATGAAACCATTTACAGGGCTTCCTGCATCATGGTGTATCTTGGCATCTGCTCTCCTGAGCTTGCCCCAAATGCACCCTTTATGGCCTCTGCTGAAGTTCTGGAGCCCAGGAACTGGGGCCTGGGTGGTTTCCTTTTGCTGACCAGCAGGCAACTGGGTCATGCCCACATAACTGCAGAGCAGCCAGGACATGCTCTGGGAAGCAAAAATAATTGCCAAACCCCAAATATATGTAAAAACTGTTTCCCCTTTGATTTAAGAATCTCATCATGAACAAAGCCGTGGTGCTGACTCAGCCTTCTGAATAATGGACCTGAACCTGACCATGCTTTTAAATTGAGCTAAGGGTTTAACCAGCTATATCCTCCATTCTGGCTTCGGCCCAAAGATTTCTGACGGCTTCAGCAGCTCCAGAGTCAGTATCTCTGATGTGTTTGCATCTGACCTCTGACCTAAGCTTCAGTGTTATTTTCAGCTGTTCCTTGACAGGGAATCCAACAGCTGCTGTTTAATACCACAGACAGCTTGTGACACACACTGAGTTTCTAGCAATAGGATTAATCTGTCGATCTTGGGCTCTGATTTAAGCCATCTATAATTTTCCTGCCCCAGGCATGGGGTGGGGGGAAGGTTGGAAATAAAACCAAATCTTAAGTACAATGTTATTCTTTTTAAAAGAAAAGTAGCAAAATATACATAATGTTAACCTTTAATCAAAAATACAAGCGATGCCCCTGCTACAATGAAAAGTAATTGGAAAATGTATTACTTCCTAGTAGTCATGATATCTGAACTTGAAAATACTGTTCAGTGGAGTAGATAGTTGCAAAGTAATTCTGACATGCTGGATATCTATCGATAAATGCTTATTGAAATATTTTTAAAAGTCCCTAAGAAATCCGAGGCTCTGAGAAAAATGTGGTCATTTCATATAAACTTCATTTGACAAGAGGCAGTTTTAGAAAAGCAGATTAATCCAAAAATGTATTTCAAACAATTTTGTGGCTTAGTCCCAGAATAAATACCAGAACTTGTTTTTAAAGTAAATCTTTTGGAGTTTGCTTTGCATGAAGAAGGCTTTAAAAAATCTTGAAAAGATTGGTACCCAGGTTAATGACTGGCTGGTTTCAAAGTTCACCATCACTGTATAGATTCAATGGCTAAAGTGTCTTGGGTTGTCAGGATGTAATTCTTTTTCCATTTGCTATCAAACATCAGCTGATAGGCAGAGAGCTAGAAGCTGCCCTCTGCGTTTAAGATAATGGCCAAAATAACAGGCGCTCAGTATTACCATACTAGGGGTGTGGCGATTCTCTCCTGTTCTTTCCTCTCTCTCTCATGATAAACTCAATGAGGTTGTCTATTTTTAACCTCCTGTTCTTTCCTTTTGGCAGAGTAATCAGTGTGAGCGGAGCTCTTTCCCTGAATGAATCCAAGTAACCCCACTTCTGAAATGAGCGGCAGCCACACATCTGCGCAGAGGCTGTCCAGCACGTAAACTCTGGTTCTAACGTACCATGTCCAGCCGAGAGAGTCCTGCTGTGGAGTTTTCTACAACAACAGTCAGTTCAGTAGCTGTGCAGGCTGGGGACTCCAAAATCGTTATAGCTGTCATAAAGGTAAGCAGACAACTTCCTTTTTTTTCTGTGTGGCTGTAGGCTTCTTGCTATGTGCTGATAATCCTAAAAAACATTCCACAGCATCAGCAGTACACAGCATATAGAAAATAACCCAGCAAGTACATCTTAATGCTTCTTTAAATTGGCAACTGAGAGGACCCTCTGCTAAGTTTCAGCCAGTTGCTAGAGTTTCTCTTTCAGTTAGCCATAAAACATCTACAGCAGCTTGATTTTTCAGAAAAGCAATAATAAACCCTACCGTATACTTTCAGTTTGGATTTTAAAGACAAAATGTTTGTGACCACAGGTTCGTGATTGCTAGGCTTAAGAGTCCAGTGGACCTGTGAAATGTCTGTGATTTTTGAGAGTGGATGTGATGAAGGAGGGAAGAGATAAGGGGCGGCATTGTTTTCAGCATGATGGAGCACAGGGAACTCCTAACCAGAGACGGTGACACGTGCCCTCTGCAGCTCTGGTTCTGACATGGTGAAGGCCCTAGTAAATCCTTGTCACACTAGTGAGAGAATGAAGACCCCACCAGGGAAGATGCGAAGGGCATGTGTCTGACTTGCCCTTAACCACAGGAAATGGAAGCCACTTGGGACTTACAGGATTCTGCGTGTTTTATGTCAAGCACTTTGCCCATTTGCAAAGATGAGCACACATCTTTAGGTTGAAGAATGTATGCATTATTTTATTCCCTATGAATCTGTCCTGTGAAAATTCCTGAAGCCTTTTGCTTGGATTTAGACAACTCACCACCTCAAGAATTCAGGGTTTAATGAATGGAATCAGTGCTCACCAGCCTGTTACTTTGAAGACCCCACCAGGCTTAACCGAATGAATTTTCTGGCCTTTTGTGAGAAGCATGGGCAGTAAAGCCTGTTTAATTTCACTTTTTAATTGCCGCAAATTTTATGTTACTGTGCAAATTCGAAACAGGAAAGCAGTACTTGACACTGAACAAAATGATTCAGTCTAGAAGCACTGAAAGCACGGAATGCAAAGTGTTCCTACCAAGGCCGCTTGCCCAGGGCTCTCGAGACTTGGTCTCACAATAACAGGGCCTCTGCTGAGTCCCTTGACCTCTGTTCTTTTCAGAGGCAATGGATGGTCGTGGAAAAAAGAGAGAAGCAAAAGCAGCAAAATTGATAACTTGCATGTCATTTTATGATGTTCTGAGTAACAGCAATTATCAGCAGTGAGGGAAAAAGAGGAAAAATTACTGTTTTTTTTAATTCACTTTTCTTTTCCTCAAATATGAAACATTTATTTGAGTAGGATGAGGAAGAATGCGTATAGAATAAATGATAAAAGAATCAGGGCTAAATTGACAGTGAGAAAAAAGAAAAAAAACCTCTAAAATTAGACTAGAAACTCTTAACTAAAAGTCTTTTTAAGAAAGTTCCCTCCATCCTGCCCGCTCAGCTCCCTAAGTTCACTGCTGTGCTGTTTGAAATAAACTCCAAGCTGTTCAAAATGGAAAGTGCATCTTAATAGAAGTGCTTGTGTCTGATTTATGTGGGCTTCTCGTTTCTAAACGGTCTCAGGGTACTAATGATCTAGAATAGACGTGTAGCTTTCTCATTTCTCCTCAGCAATTCACTTAGCCAAGTGCATGTGCCTGCTAGTCCTTCCTCTTGCTGAATCAATATTGCTCCCTAAAAAAGCAGTTCCTTAGGAAATGCAATGATGAATTGTATCTCGGGGCAGGACACTGAAAGGGTCCTTCATGTGGAAAAGAAGTTGACTGCATTCAAATGGCAGTTGTCACCCATCCAACTTCGCTGATGTTTTTGTACATACTTTATGGAATATTCAACAATAAAATTTGAAAAATATTATGTTTTAACTTTGAAATAAACTAAGAATCACTTGCTTCCTCTTCTGTTTATTCTTTCTGATCGATTCAGCAAGGTTAAAGACACTAATCAACATAAATTACATTTATGAAACCTTTTCCCTTTGGTGAAGTTCACACTTTACTTGCTCAAATCACTATTTTTTTCTAGAATTTGTTTTTTTGAGCAAGAGAACATAAAATTGTGTGAATTATTCTATTTTTTACTGTTCAATAATACATGCTGCTGCTACTGCTGCTAAGTCACTTCAGTCGTGTCCGACTCTGTGTGACCCCATAGACTGCAGCCCACCAGGCTCCCCCGTCCCTGGGATTCTCCAGGCAAGACCACTGGAGTGGGTTGCCATTTCCTTCTCCAATGCATGAAAGTGAAAAGTGAAAGGGAAGTCGCTCAGTCGTGTCTGACCCTCAGCGACCCCATGGACTGCAGCCCCCGAGGCTCCTCCGTCCATGGGATTTTCCAGGCAAGAGTACTGGAGTGGGGTGCCATCGCCTTCTCTGTCAATAATACATAACCTATTGTAAATGTTCCTCATTTGGGGATTTTTAATTTAAATCTAATATGCTAAAGGAAAATAATTTATCCTATGAATGAAAAAAAGAAAAGCCAGGCCATGGATTTGTGTTAGAACTGTTCTGTTCTAATTTAAGTAGGACATGTCTCTATAGAAAGGTTAAACTCTTTACAGTGTAACTGGAAGCTTTGGGGGAAAAAAAAAAAAGGAGAAGGGTGAAAGGGAAGGAGTAAGGGGAACTAAAAGTGCATTTTATTCATTTTTATTTTTAGTGTGGCAAATGGGTACAACTTCAGTTGGCTGAATCACAGCCCAATCTTCTAGAAATTGGAAGCAATCAAGATGAAACCAAAAAACTTCTTCACGATCATGAACTTCTTTTGGCCAAACTCAAGGTAAGATATTAAGATATGAAGCAGACACAAAATTAAGAAGAAATTAAAAGCTATTTCTTACACTTCCCCTTAATTCTCCCTTATGTCACTGACCTGTGGCTATTTTAACTTCATGCCAGATAGATAATGGAAAAACACTATAGTTGAGCAAACACCAACAGTGGAGAAAAGTAACAAGATTTGTTTTTAAACTATCCCTAATGTGATAGAAAATATGTAGTGATAATATTTTCACTGTGGATAAATAAGTACTTTCTTTTTTCCTGGCTGGCTCCATGAAAAAAATTCCATCATTTCCATTTCATGCAATGTAGTGTCAAGCCACAACAACAGATCCAAACTTCTATTGTTAATGATACCTGCTGGCAAAAATAATATAGAGGGTTTTTTCCTCTTGAACTATTGAAAAGGTCTGATTTTATATTTATTATTAAGAGTTCTTGAAACCAAAGAATAGTTTTAATGAAGAGTTATTACTGCATATATGCTGTGACTATTTAAGTTAAGAATCTAAAAACAATATTGGTTTGAGATTGCCAGATAAGATATATAATCAGAGACAGGAATATAGTTTGTGGGGTCCAGCACAAAGTGAAAAGCAAGAAGAAGCTTTTTCTTGGCCTGTCACAGTGTTTTTAAAATCTGTTATTTAATGTCTGGCTCCTTCGGGGAGGGGAATACGTTGGGGTCAGTGCACCCACTCACAGACACTGGGCCTCAGCCCCAGCTCAGTGTACAGGGTGTGGACCTCCCCAACCTTTCTGAGCTGTGCCCTGACACCTGCCAGGGCAGAGGGCAGAGGTCATTGAGCAGGGGCAGGGGAGCAGACAGGATAACAAAGAGTTTCTCTCCCCGGAGGGATGGACCACACAGTGAGTGAAGCCCCCATCCTTCAGCACTTCCTCTGCTGCCACTGAACTTTACTTGCAGAACACACAGTCAAAGATAATATTGTTAAGAACTTCAAGACAGTAATAGGTAAAACATTAAACCCCAAGTAGTTTCTCCTTCTGAGAATGGAACCCTGTGCAGCAGTGAACCCTGTGAGTAATAACCCTCGTAGGCAAATGAGTGTCATAACTAAAATCAAAGAGGCTGGATTCAGAAGTCTACAATGACTAGGTATTCTGTGTCATTAGCACTTTAATGTGACTTGCTTCTTGGAACATGTAGGCTGGAATTTACACTTGCTTTCTAGATTTAGAGGCAGAGCTGATAGGCCTCTAACAAGTACCAGCAGCAGTAGTAAAAGTAAAAGGATAAATCAGACTGAGAAGTTAAAGAAAGAATTAGTACTGGAGCAGGAGGGTATTCGAGACCAGAATTTATTCTCCTGTGTAGATAGCTCCTTGTCCTTCAAGGTAGAAATCCCTGGTGACCAGGAAGTCCTTCGTATATCTAAAAAAACGCATGCTGATGTAAGCAGTCATTGAACCAGGGATCAAAAGACTAATTTTGCTAATTTTGCTTCCCTGGTGGCTCAGATGGTAAAGAATGTGCCTGTAATGCAGGAAACCTTGGTTCAGTCCCTGGGTTGGGAAGATCTCCTGGAGAAGGTAATGGCTACCCACTCCAGTATTCTTGCCTGGAGAATCCCATGGACAGTGGAGCCTGGTGGGCTACAGTCCCTGGGGTTGCAGAGTCGAACATGACTGAGCGACTCAGCATGCCCACACATGCCAATAGCTAGTTTAGTTTGGCTAACAATTCAAGGTTTTGCTACTACAGAAAAAGCTCAATTTTATGACTTGTGAAAATTCAACACTTCCCTACAATTCTTGCTCATCCATAGAGGTTTACTTTCACAAGGTCTCCTGTGTCCCCAGCCCAATCATACATACCTGCCAACTGTTTCTGAAGTTAACCCAGAAGCTGTGTGTCTTCCCCAGGCCCTGCTAGCAGTCCATGCCCAGCCAGCACTTTCAGTCCACGGATGGGCTGTGGGTGGTGGGGAAGCTCACAGCAGCCTGGGTTTCTTGGGCTACCTCTTTTCCCCCAGCCCTATTCCTACCCAGACCTACAATTCCAGGGAGAATTCTTTCTTAAGCAGAGCAGTTTGTCTCTCCTTAACAACTGTGCTCAAATTTGCATGCCTGAATCTACGCAGGAGCACAGCTGGAACGGGGTTTTCTATTAATGGGATTCATGTACTTGTAATTCTCAGTTGTAAAGTCTTGTCCTTTAATGCCAGTCTTCTGGACCTTAGGCTTTTATCTGTAAAGATGATTGGGAAAGGATGAATCAAAAGTTCGTATCTATTGTGAATCTTGTCTTGATGTGCAATGGAATAGTGGAACCATTCTTCCTCTCTGCCTGTGGGTGTAAGAACATGCGGTCCTAAGTAGAGAGACCTTTTGACTTCCTGCAGATCTCTAGCCATGACCTCTTTCTTAGTGTCCATTTCCCGTTCCCTCTCCTAACCCGACAAACCAGCCACTTACCCCCAAGAAATTTTTAGTAGTATCATCATCTATCCAAAAAATCAAGGAGTCTGAAGTCTGTTTCATATTTGCTGACAAAAGACTTTTTAAAATAAGAGGAACGTGAATTCCGTATTGTAAATGGCTGGAGTAACTTAATTTACCAGTTATTATGTTGCTAGGGTGGGTAGAATCTTAACCTGTAGCATGAAATTGTTGTACCGAGTTATTTTTAATATGAGCTCTTTGAATGATAGGAACATCAGCAGTTCGATAAGCCAATAATATTTAATATTTAATGTTCACTCCAGTGTTTTCCCTATGCACAGGGCCCTGAGATTTGTTCTAATTATAAAGAAGAATGTACTATTAGGAGTATTGGGAGGGTGTAGGAGTTCTGTGCTGAGTCCACTCTGCTTTGGACAAAGTAGTTAGCCTTTCTGGTCTCAGGTTCTTTATTTGAAAAGTTATGGTAGTAATTGATACTTTCAAACATCTACAAAGGAAATCTGGGGGGGAAATGCAATGATTTACAGAAGTGCTTGCTGTCTTGAAAAGAAAAAGTAGTATAATTATTCTGTTGATAATTAATATATCAGGGAAATCTGGGTATTTAATTTTATAGGGAAGCTATTTTCTGCCTCCCATTAAATCTTCCATTAAATCTCAAATCCTAATAATTTAGACTAAAGGGGAAAATTCTGGTGACACAGAATTTGTCAGAGTGTTTCTAATGTTGGTAATGTCTATACCCCAGAGACCTTATTTTCCTTTCAACAGAGTACTTAACCATTTCTGTGGAGTGTCCAGAAAGAAATATTTCCCTATTTTCAGTGGGGGAAGGCATAAACATGTGAGAAAATACTCATTCCTTAAAGGCATCTAGATTCTCAAACCACACTTGCTTATTATTTTAATGAGAAAGAAGGAATTCAGGAAAGGAAAGAGCGAAATGTAAGCAGGTAACAAAGATCTGTCTGTGGCCCCTGTCAGCAGCACATCCTCACGTGGCTCAAGGAGGAAAGAAGGGTCAGAAATGCCTTAGGAGTGTTTCTGCGAACATTCTGCCCCTTATCATCTGTCTTACTACTAACGGCATTGCTATTGTGCAAAGGAATTACAACTGTGTTGTTGCTGAGTCGCTAAGTCATGTCGAACTCTTTTGTGACCCCATGGACTGTAGCCCACTAGGCTCCTCTGTCTGTGGGATTTTCCAGGGAAGAACACTGGAGTGGGTTGCCATTTCTTTCTCCAGGGCATCTTCGACCCAGGGATCAAACCCACGTCTCCTGCGTTGGCGATTGATTCTTTACCATCTGAGCCACCAGGAAAGCCCAGCTACAACTGTAAGAGCCAAGAAAACCTCTGGACCCTGGCTCCTGTATTTGTGTTTAATATATAATATTAGCATTCAGTGAAGAGTGACCCTTTAAAATATAAAACACTAAAAAGTTCACCTCTAATTTGTTTCATAAATCTATTGACTTCCTGATTCCAGTTTCATCTCTGACCCAGTGAATGTTTATTTTTGTCCTATTTTTCTTTACTTAGTTAAAAATGAATAGTCAAAATATATTAGTAGTAGTAGTCCCACTAAAACTTACTTCTTAAGTAAGGAATAGTGTGATTTTTCTCCTGTAAACTGCTATAAAATATGTAAATTCATATTTAGTGTGAATGAATCATTAAAAAAATTTGTGGTAAATATATGAATTTGCAATTTCAACCATTTTTTCATTTTTTAAAATTTATCACTCATCAGGGACCTTGGTTCCTGCCCTGCTTAGGAGGAATAGGCCGATTTAGTCCCTTTTTGGGCTTCCCTGATGGCTCAGAGGTTAAAGCATCTGCCTGCAATGCAGGAGACCTGGGTTCGATCCCTGGTCGGGAAGATCCCCTGGAGAAGGCAATGGCAACCCACTCCAGTACCCTTGCCTGGAGAATCCCATGGACGGAGGAGCCTGGTGGGCTACAGTCCACGGGGTCCAAAGAGTCGGACACGACTGAGTAACTTCACTTCAAGGACCTATGATGTATTTAGCATGGATGAAAAGAGAAAATCAAACATAAAGACATTAAAAAACTTAGAGTTTAGTAAAAGAAATAAAACAAGGACACTACTCTAATTAGAAGAAAAAGTTAATAAGTACTACATGCATTTATTTATTTATTATTTTTTTATTGGGGTATGGTTGCTTTGGAGAAGGCAATGGTAACCCACTCCAGTACTCTTGCCTGGAAAATCCCATGGACGGAGGGGCCTGGTGGGCTGCAGTCCATGAGGTCGCTAAGAGTCAGACACGAATGAGCGACTTCACTTTGACTTTTCACTTTCATGCATTGGAGAAGGAAATGGCAACCCAATCCAGTGTTCTTGCCTGGAGAATGCCAGGGACGGTTGAGCCTGGTGGGCTGCCGTCTATGGGGTCGCACAGAGTCGGACACGACTGAAGCGACTTAGCAGCAGCATGGTTGCTTTACAATCTTGTGTTGTTTTCTGCCATACAACAGAGTGAATCCGCTATAAGTATATATATATCCCTTCCCTCTGGACCTCCCTCCCACTGTCCCCACCCTCCATCCCACCAATCTAGGTCATCAGAAAATGCAGAGCTGAGATCCTTGTGCTATGCAACAGGTTTTCACTAGCTAGCTATTTTACTACATGGTACCCTTATATACGTCAGTCCCAATCTCCCAATTCATCCCACCTCCCACTTCCTCCCCACCACGTCCACCCATTTGTTCCCTATGTCTGTGTTTCTTTTCCTGCCCTGCAAATAGGTTCATCTGGACCATTTTCCTAGATTCCACATATATTCATTAACATATGCTCTTTGTTTTTCTCTTTCTGACGGACTTCACTCTGTAAGACATCCATATTCATCCATGTCTCCACAGATGACCCAATTTTGTTCTTTTTAATGGCTAAATAATATTCATTGGGTATATATACCACATCTTTATCCATTCATCTGTCAACTATATTTAAATGTACAATTCAGTGGCATTAATTGTGTTCCCAATGTTGTGCATCCATTACAGCTATCAACTTCCTACCCGAGTCTTCATCACCCAAAACAGAAACTCTGTACCTATTAAGCAAAGATTCCCACTCCCTTCCCTAGTTAATCTCTCTAATCTACATTCTGCCCTTAAGAATTTGTCTATTTTAGGTATTTCATGTAAGTAGAATCGTATAATGTTTATCCCTTTGTGTCTGGCTTATTTCATTTACCATATAATGTTTTCAAGATTCATTCATGTTGTAGCAGGTATCAGAATTTCATTCCTTTTTATGAATGAATAATATTTAAATATATGGATATGCCACATTTTATTTATTCATTCATCTGACCATGGACACTTGGGTTATTTACACTTTTCAGGTGTTGTAAATAATGCTGCAGTGAACAGTGGTATACAAGTATCTGTTTGAATACCGGCCTTCAATTCTTTTGGAGTGGAATTGCTTGGGCATCGGGCTTTTCTATGCTAACTCTTTGAGAAAACACCAAAATGTTTTTCACAGTGGCTGTGCCATATTACATTCCCACCAGCAATGCACAGTGTGTTCAGGTTTCTTCACATCATTGCTAAACTTGTTATTTTCTGTGTGTGTATTTGAGTGTGTTTAATTATAGTCACCCTATCTGACGAAGTGGTATCTCAGGGTTGTTTGGATTTGTATTTCTCTAATGACTAATGATGTACATCTTTTCACGTGCTTACTGGACAGTTGTCTACCTTCTTTGGAGAAATGTCTTTGCCCACTTTTTAACTGCGGTGTTTGTTTTTTGTTATTAAGTCACGAAAATTCTTTGCATATTCTGGATATAAATTCCTATAAAACCCTCGTTATAGGATTTGCAGATATTTTCTCCCATTCTGTAGATTATAATTTCACTTTGTTCATGATGGTCTTTAAGTATATATTTTAATAAAGTCAGACTGTGTGACTTGAATTATATATATTTACATGTTGAAAAAAATTTATAGCATGTGTGTTGTGAATGTGATAAAATGCTTTTGGACAGGGTTGGACGAGGGCTAACATATTTTACAAGATCTGTGTCATAACAATGATTTACCCTAAATGTTTACTTCATATAGGAGACTTATTTTCTCTCCTTTCTGTTTTCCTGTAAGACCCACAAGTTAGGAAATTCTTCTCTCTCAGAAATGTTGGAAAAGATGCTTTCGGCCATGTCTCCTCTTCCTATAGGGGTGAGGGGCACTGTGTTACCAGCTGGTGAGCCTAGGGGAAGTGTCCAGCATGGGGAAGCCAGCCTCAAGGCTCTCTCTGCAGACCATGACTGCCTGTGGCTGCAGCTTCTCTGTTCTTTCTGCTTCTGCTGATTTGGCCAGATGTCCCTGCATGGCAGAACAGGCCACAGTCTGGCCTACACAGAGTAGCCAAATACATGTCTGTGCTTCAGACCCAGTTCTCTCCAGAGGCAGGTCCCAAGGACTAGGTTTTAAAGAAAAAAAGCAGAAAGTCAAATCAAACCCGTCCTCCAGTCCAGCTTTGCCAGTAACAACAGCAGATTTTTTTTTTTGTATTTATTTATTTTTTTACACGAACTCCCAAACATGAACCCCCCTCCCACCTCCCACCCCACATCTTCCCTCCGTATGTATGGATTTAGATGTCTGTTTCTCAATTGATTTGGAATCTTGAGGGGAGAGAGGTGAAATTGTCACCTTCCAAATTCCAGCACTTAACTGATCTATGGTTTAAAGGAATCTGTGTCATAGTGTTCTCTACATGTAAAGTACCTGTCATAGTTTGCTAATCATTTTGACGAAGGTCATGGAAACAATATGGAACCAGTGCAGGGTTTTGGGGGGAGTGAGAACTAGTGGGCAGTATGATTCCTCTTTTAGGCTTTTGAGAATAGAGGGCTTTTCCATTTGAAAAACAAAAATATTATTCTCACAACTAAGAAACAGCAAAACTTCCTAGTGATTCTCCCTGGCTGACATAGCACTTTCTTATAAGGTATTTCTTTTCCCAGACATTCAATTCCAGTGCACAGTATGGAGCTGTGGGTTGAAATAGAATTTCTTTAGAAATAGAATAGAGTAGAAATAGCATTCTTTAGATTTTGAAAGTATCATAGGCAATCTTATAAAATATTTTTTTATGAGATAAGTTGGCTTAAGAGGCTAAAGAGTCCATGCCAATAGGCCTCTCAGACATGAAGTAAAGGCACATTAAGATTTGGGCTAAGCAGCCCAAACTGGTTTGTCTATGGAATATGTCCATACTTAATGAAGTGTTGATTTGAGTTGGTTTACTAGAGGGGAAGGAGTTCTATAAGGAGCCATTTTTGTCAGCAAAGAGACTGAAGAGTAAACATTTGGCAAGGATACTCTCTATCTTACCCGTGTCTTGGTTTAGCAGTCAAGGTTGGGCTCCTTGGCAGAAGCTGAAGGGTCCATGGGAAATCTGAAACACTCATCATATTTCTCTGTGGCTGGGACACCAAGTGACACAGAGTCAGAAGGAATTGAAGTTTTTCCACACTTCTGCAGGGAACAGAGCAGGGTTCAGTCATAGCAAATACTGATTTGACAACCCTGGAAGGACCCAATATTTGGCAAGATGTGGTAAATTAAAGGTGACCATATCTTTGGCACTCTTCCCATTGGTAAGTGAGGTCTAAGTTCCTTCCCTTAAAACCAGGGAGACTCTGACTGCTTTGAGCAAATGACTATAGCATAGATGATGATGATGCGGTGTCAGTTTCCAGTCCAGTCTCAAGAGACTTTTACTTCCTAAATAAATTCCAAATAGTCACTCCTGAAACCTAACCTATTGAGTAAGTCAGGAACATTATAGAGAGGCCCATGTGGAGACAAACTGAGTGTTCCAGCAGCAGCTCTGGCTGGCCAGTCATGTGAGTGAGGCATCTGGAAATTGATTCTCCAGACCTGGCTGGACTTCCAACCTGACCTCTGCAGAGTGGGCACAAGCATTACCCATTTAGCCCAGCCTGAGAATTAATTGTGAGCAAAATAAATAATTTCCATTTTAGGTCTTCAGAATGTGCAGTGGTTTGTCACACACCAATAGATAACTGGAACAGAGGGCAATAGTAATGCTGGCATCCTCTCAGGATTTTGAAGGCAACCCTCATGAATGAAAACGGACAGGCAGAAGAAGCAAAGAGTTTTCACGGGGAGACAGTTGAGAAGTAGAGCTGCTGCTGCTGCTAAGTCGCTTCAGTCGTGTCCGACTCTGTAAAACCCCAGAAACAGCCTCCTACCAGGCTCCCCCATCCCTGGGATTCTCCAGGCAAGAACACTGGAGTGGGTTGCCATTACCTTCTCCAGAGAAGCAGAGCTAGGATTCTCTAAAATGAAAGATGGTATGATAATACTAATGATAGATTAAAAGAAAAGTTTGAAGTTTGTGAATGATCTACTTTTAGAAAAACGAAAGCAGATTCAAAGGTATCTGTTATAATGCTAGTCTCTTTGACTTGAATTTGATATTCTTTCTTGATCAGGAGGAAAAAGTCTTTAGTTATAACTCAGCACACAGGGATGTGTGCAAAATATTATTGATATATTGTGGAAGGGGTGACTAATTCTTCCAGGAAAACTAGGGGAAGCTTGACAGAGAAAGTGATATATGAGCTGTTTTGTAGGTGAGTATGAGTTTTCCAGACATCACTGACCAATTTAAAGGACAAACAATGAACTAGAGGGAAAATACTTGCAATTTGTATGACAACAAAAGGGTTATTATACTCCTTTATATTGATAAGAGAGACAAATAAATATAAATACTAGACTATTCACAGAAGAGAGACAAACTGCCAATAAGCATGTAAAAAGATGCTCAACATCAATAATGCTCTAAGAAATGAAACTAAATAATGATAAAACGTAAATCATTCATTGTCTTACTTCCTGTTGTTCAGTTGCCAAGTCGTGTCTGACTCTTTGCGACCCCATGGACTGTAACATGCCAGGCTCTTCTATCCTCTACTATATCCCAGAGTTTGTGCAAATTCATATCCATTGAGTTGGTGATGCTATCTAACCATCTCATCCTCTGCTGCCCCCTTCTCTTCTATCCACCATTATAAGTTAAAATATTGGTAACATCTGGTAATGGTGAGAATGTGAGCAAAGTGGCATTCTATACTGTTGGTGAGAATCTGGATTATCAAAAGTATTTTGGAAACTTGCAAGCATTAAAATGTAAAATGCTCACATCCTGAGACTCAGCAACCTCACCTCTGGGAATCTATCCTTGGAAATGAAAACACTAGTAAAGATACAGCTATGAAGCTGCTTTGTTGTGATATTAAGCATCTTTTCACATGTTTTTGATAGAATAACTTAACTGGAAACAAAAAAAAAATTCCCAACAATGGGGGAATGAATTATAAGAAGATTATTTATGTTTCTTTTATACTATAGGAGAGTATTTTGAGCCCTCAATATAGGAGGTATACCTATAATATATAGGTATATTATATAGGAGGTATTTTTACCTCCTATAATATAGGAGGTATATTATTGGGGTGACACGGACAAAGTCTTGAGTGTTTAAACCAGTGCTGGTTGGGCTTTGCATTGTCACCAACATGTTCCTATTTGAAAACTGGGTCAAAAGTCAGGATCATAACTAGCATTTTTGAGGTCATAGACCTGTAGCTTCCAAGCTGTTAATTACTTAGAAAGTAGTCCTCCTTTAAAATATAAATCTCCAAACAAAAAGTTTTTACAGAAAGTAGAACACATAATGCTTATTATGGAAAAAAAGGGGTTTGGGCTAAGATTTGGGCTGAAAAGGCAGAATTCGGATGTTCAAGATATGCAAGTGAGGGGTGGCCAAGGTTAGATGATAGCACAGAATCTACTCACCCGCACTCCCAATCTTCAGTATACACCGAGTTAGATTAAATGTCAGGATAAAGATTAACCTTTTGTATTCTATTCAGATAACGACAGATACTTCTGCTCCGGAAAATCTAACATATTTTACAAGATCTGTGTCATAACAATGATTTACCCTAAATGTTTACTTCATATAGGAGACTTATTTTCTCTCCTTTCTGTTTTCCTGTAAGACCCACAAGTTAGGAAATTCTTCTCTCTCAGAAATGTTGGAAAAGATGCTTTCGGCCATGTCTCCTCTTCCTATAGGGGTGAGGGGCACTGTGTTACCAGCTGGTGAGCCTAGGGGAAGTGTCCAGCATGGGGAAGCCAGCCTCAAGGCTCTCTCTGCAGACCATGACTGCCTGTGGCTGCAGCTTCTCTGTTCTTTCTGCTTCTGCTGATTTGGCCAGATGTCCCTGCATGGCAGAACAGGCCACAGTCTGGCCTACACAGAGTAGCCAAATACACGTCTGTGCTTCAGACCCAGTTCTCTCCAGAGGCAGGTCCCAAGGACTAGGTTTTAAAGAAAAGAAGCAGAAAGTCAAATCAAACCCGTCCTCCAGTCCAGCTTTGCCAGTAACAACAGCAGATATTTTGATCCGTATGTATGGATTTAGATGTCTGTTTCTCAATTGATTTGGAATCTTGAGGGGAGAGAGGTGAAATTGTCACCTTCCAAATTCCAGCACTTAACTGATCTATGGTTTAAAGGAATCTGTGTCATAGTGTTCTCTACATGTAAAGTACCTGTCATAGTTTGCTAATCATTTTGACGAAGGTCATGGAAACAATATGGAACCAGTGCAGGGTTTTGGGGGGAGTGAGAACTAGTGGGCAGTATGATTCCTCTTTTAGGCTTTTGAGAATAGAGGGCTTTTCCATTTGAAAAACAAAAATATTATTCTCACAACTAAGAAACAGCAAAACTTCCTAGTGATTCTCCCTGGCTGACATAGCACTTTCTTATAAGGTATTTCTTTTCCCAGACATTCAATTCCAGTGCACAGTATGGAGCTGTGGGTTGAAATAGAATTTCTTTAGAAATAGAATAGAGTAGAAATAGCATTCTTTAGATTTTGAAAGTATCATAGGCAATCTTATAAAATATTTTTTTATGAGATAAGTTGGCTTAAGAGGCTAAAGAGTCCATGCCAATAGGCCTCTCAGACATGAAGTAAAGGCACATTAAGATTTGGGCTAAGCAGCCCAAACTGGTTTGTCTATGGAATATGACCATACTTAATGAAGTGTTGATTTGAGTTGGTTTACTAGAGGGGAAGGAGTTCTATAAGGAGCCATTTTTGTCAGCAAAGAGACTGAAGAGTAAACATTTGGCAAGGATACTCTCTATCTTACCCGTGTCTTGGTTTAGCAGTCAAGGTTGGGCTCCTTGGCAGAAGCTGAAGGGTCCATGGGAAATCTGAAACACTCATCATATTTCTCTGTGGCTGGGACACCAAGTGACACAGAGTCAGAAGGAATTGAAGTTTTTCCACACTTCTGCAGGGAACAGAGCAGGGTTCAGTCATAGCAAATACTGATTTGACAACCCTGGAAGGACCCAATATTTGGCAAGATGTGGTAAATTAAAGGTGACCATATCTTTGGCACTCTTCCCATTGGTAAGTGAGGTCTAAGTTCCTTCCCTTAAAACCAGGGAGACTCTGACTGCTTTGAGCAAATGACTATAGCATAGATGATGATGATGCGGTGTCAGTTTCCAGTCCAGTCTCAAGAGACTTTTACTTCCTAAATAAATTCCAAATAGTCACTCCTGGAACCTAACCTATTGAGTAAGTCAGGAACATTATAGAGAGGCCCATGTGGAGACAAACTGAGTGTTCCAGCAGCAGCTCTGGCTGGCCAGTCATGTGAGTGAGGCATCTGGAAATTGATTCTCCAGACCTGGCTGGACTTCCAACCTGACCTCTACAGAGTGGGCACAAGCATTACCCATTTAGCCCAGCCTGAGAATTAATTGTGAGCAAAATAAATAATTTCCATTTTAGGTCTTCAGAATGTGCAGTGGTTTGTCACACACCAATAGATAACTGGAACAGAGGGCAATAGTAATGCTGGCATCCTCTCAGGATTTTGAAGGCAACCCTCATGAATGAAAACGGACAGGCAGAAGAAGCAAAGAGTTTTCACGGGGAGACAGTTGAGAAGTAGAGCTGCTGCTGCTGCTAAGTCGCTTCAGTCGTGTCCGACTCTGTAAAACCCCAGAAACAGCCTCCTACCAGGCTCCCCCATCCCTGGGATTCTCCAGGCAAGAACACTGGAGTGGGTTGCCATTACCTTCTCCAGAGAAGCAGAGCTAGGATTCTCTAAAATGAAAGATGGTATGATAATACTAATGATAGATTAAAAGAAAAGTTTGAAGTTTGTGAATGATCTACTTTTAGAAAAACGAAAGCAGATTCAAAGGTATCTGTTATAATGCTAGTCTCTTTGACTTGAATTTGATATTCTTTCTTGATCAGGAGGAAAAAGTCTTTAGTTATAACTCAGCACACAGGGATGTGTGCAAAATATTATTGATATATTGTGGAAGGGGTGACTAATTCTTCCAGGAAAACTAGGGGAAGCTTGACAGAGAAAGTGATATATGAGCTGTTTTGTAGGTGAGTATGAGTTTTCCAGACATCATTGACCAATTTAAAGGACAAACAATGAACTAGAGGGAAAATACTTGCAATTTGTATGACAACAAAAGGGTTATTATACTCCTTTATATTGATAAGAGAGACAAATAAATATAAATACTAGACTATTCACAGAAGAGAGACAAACTGCCAATAAGCATGTAAAAAGATGCTCAACATCAATAATGCTCTAAGAAATGAAACTAAATAATGATAAAACGTAAATCATTCATTGTCTTACTTCCTGTTGTTCAGTTGCCAAGTCGTGTCTGACTCTTTGCGACCCCATGGACTGTAACATGCCAGGCTCTTCTATCCTCTACTATATCCCAGAGTTTGTGCAAATTCATATCCATTGAGTTGGTGATGCTATCTAACCATCTCATCCTCTGCTGCCCCCTTCTCTTCTATCCACCATTATAAGTTAAAATATTGGTAACATCTGGTAATGGTGAGAATGTGAGCAAAGTAGCATTCTATACTGTTAGTGAGAATCTGGATTATCAAAAGTATTTTGGAAACTTGCAAGCATTAAAATGTAAAATGCTCACATCCTGAGACTCAGCAACCTCACCTCTGGGAATCTATCCTTGGAAATGAAAACACTAGTAAAGATACAGCTATGAAGCTGCTTTGTTGTGATATTAAGCATCTTTTCACATGTTTTTGATAGAATAACTTAACTGGAAACAAAAAAAAAATTCCCAACAATGGGGGAATGAATTATAAGAAGATTATTTATGTTTCTTTTATACTATAGGAGAGTATTTTGAGCCCTCAATATAGGAGGTATACCTATAATATATAGGTATATTATATAGGAGGTATTTTTACCTCCTATAATATAGGAGGTATATTATTGGGGTGACACGGACAAAGTCTTGAGTGTTTAAACCAGTGCTGGTTGGGCTTTACATTGTCACCAACATGTTCCTATTTGAAAACTGGGTCAAAAGTCAGGATCATAACTAGCATTTTTGAGGTCATAGACCTGTAGCTTCCAAGCTGTTAATTACTTAGAAAGTAGTCCTCCTTTAAAATATAAATCTCCAAACAAAAAGTTTTTACAGAAAGTAGAACACATAATGCTTATTATGGAAAAAAAGGGGTTTGGGCTAAGATTTGGGCTGAAAAGGCAGAATTCGGATGTTCAAGATATGCAAGTGAGGGGTGGCCAAGGTTAGATGATAGCACAGAATCTACTCACCCGCACTCCCAATCTTCAGTATACACCGAGTTAGATTAAATGTCAGGATAAAGATTAACCTTTTGTATTCTATTCAGATAACGACAGATACTTCTGCTCCGGAAAAAGCATACCAATGGCACCCCACTCCTGTACTCTTGCCTGGAAAATCCCATGGATGGAGGAGCCTGGTAGGCTGCAGTCCATGGGGTCACTAAGTCGGACATGACTGAGCGACTTTACTTTCACCTCTTGCGTTCATGCATTGGAGAAGGAAATGGCAGCCCACTCCAGTATTCTTGCCTGGAGAATCCCAGGGACGGGGGAGCCTGGTGGGCTGCCGTCTATGGGGTCACACAGAGTCAGACACGACTGAAGTGACTTAATAGCAATAGCAATCAAGAATGAGGGAATTTTGTTTTGTTTAAGTCTGCCACACTCCCACCTGATTAGCCTTAGCCATAATGCATCTTGTCTAAAGAACAGACTCAGATTTACTTTAAGTATAAATGTGTAAAACTCAAGATGTTTTCAAATAACATGGCTCTGTCATTCTCATGACAAGTCTAGCTATTACTCCTCAGGAGAATACGGCGAACTTCTGATTCTGTGGTTAGACCTATCCTTCAAGTGATTAATATCTGAGTCCTCCATCTCCCGCCTAACACATATTTGAAGTTTGGGGACTTGACTGAGATTAGAACTTCTGTCTTTAAAAAAAAAATGTCTCAAAATTAGATACTCATTCTACTTCCAGGAAAGATGGACTAAATACCCTCCACCCTGTCTCCATTCAATGCAGCTATAAACCTGGCAGAATGTACATGTGCTGAGGATGCTGAAAATGAGGGACTACCATGTAGATTAGGGAAAGTGTCCAGAATTCCAAAGATCACCAAGCTAAGAGTGTTGTTGCTTTTTTCCCCTCTCTTTAGTATTACTCAGCTCAGATCAAAAGCAAATTTACACCCTGAAGAATGCATCAGATATGGACAGAAGAATTTTCAGAAAAGTCTTCTCTTTCAGGTCTGAGACCTAGAATGAGGACTTCTGTGAGTTAGAAAGGGAGGAAATACCTTGATTTTTTTTTTCCTCATGTTTTCCTATTCTCTGCTCCAACCCAGGCAATTCCCAACTGTTGGTAAAGATGGAGGCAGTAGGCAGGATCTAAATCTCTGAGACAGGGGATCTTATCTCTGACCAAGGAACTGTGGTCCCCAGTCTAGTCACTCAGTTGTGTCCAACTCTTTGTGATCCCATGGACTGCAGCATGCCAGGCTTTCCAGTCCATCACCAACTCCCAGAGCTTGCTCAAACTCATGTCCATCGAGTCGGTGATGCCATCCAACCATCTCATCCTCTGTCATCCCCTTCTCCTCCCTCATTCAGTCTTTTCCATTAACACTGTCTTTTCCAGTGAATCAGTTCTTCACATCAGGTAGCCAAAGTATTGGAGCTTCAGCATCAGTCCTTCCAATGAATATTCAGGATTGATTTCTTTTAGGATTGACTAGTTTGATCTCCTTGAAGAGACCCTCAAGAGTCTTTCCAACACCACAGTTCAAAAACATCAATTCTTTGGTGCTCAGCTTTCTTTATAGTCCCAACTCTCATATCCATACACGAGTACTGGACAAGCCATAGCTTTGACTAGATGGGCCTTTGTCAGCAAAGTAATGTCTCTGCTTTTTAATATGCTATCTAGGTTGATCATAGCTTTTCTTCCAAGGAGCAGGCATCTTTTAATTTCATGGCTGTAGTCCCCATCTGCAGTAATTTTGGAGACCAAGAAAATAAAGTCTTTCACTGTTTCCATTGTTTCCCCATCTATTTGCCATGAAGTGATGGCACTGGATGCCATGATCTTAGTTTTTTGAATGTTGAGTTTTAAGCCAGCTTTTTCAATCTTCTCTTTCACTTTCATCAAGAGGCTCTTTAGTCTTCTTTGCTTTCTGCCATTAAGGTGGATGTCATCTGCATATCTGAGGTTGTTGATATTTTCCCCAGCAATCTTGATTCTAGCTTGCGCTTCATCCAGCCTGGCATTTTGCATGATGTACTCTGGATGTAAGTTAAATAAAACAAGGTGATAGTGTACAGCCTTGACATACTCCTTTCCCAGTTTGGAACCAGTCCATTGTTCCATGTCTGGTACTAACTGTTGCTTGTTGACCTGCATACAGGTTTCTCAGGAGGCAGGTAAGGTGATCTGGTATTCTCATCTCTAAGAATTTTCCAGTTTGTTGTGACCCATACAGTCAAAGGCTTTGGGATAGTCAATAAGGCAGAAGTAGATGTTTTTCTGAAGTTCTCTTGCTTTTTGTGTGATCCAACAGATGTTGGCAATTTGATCTCTGGTTCCTCTGCCTTTTTAAAATCCAGCTGGAAAATCTGGTAGTTCTCATTTAATGTAATGTAATGTTGGAGCCTAGCTTGGAGAATTTTGAGCATTGCTCTGCTAGTGCGTGAGATGAGTGCAATTGTATGTATGGTGCTTTGATCATTCTTTGGCGTTGCCCTTCTTGGGGATTGGAATGAAAACTGACCTTTTCCAGTCCCGTGGTCCCAAAACTTGTCATAAATTCACATTCCTTTTTTCTTCCCTCTGTTCTCCCCACTGCTTGGTACTGCAGATACAGTGGTGGGAAGGAAATCAAAGCCCCAGGTTTCAGGCTAGAGGACCAGTAAGAGGGTATCTGTGGTTCATATTGCAGGCATGTGTCAAGCTGGTGAAATGGAAGACAAAGAAGGTGAGAGAGCAGTCTCATCTTTCAGCTTGATATCTCATGTTAGATAGATGGCTGTCTGATTTTCTTAAAGAAATCCTAATTACTCTACGAGTAGAGAAGGAACTCTAAAGAATCATGAGCTGTCAGATTCAATTTCACAGGACATGTTTTTTTACTTTAAGTTTCAGCTCAAAATATATCCCAAGTATTTATGTAATTGGAGCTAGAGGAACTCAAACCACTGAAGGCTGTTGCTGACTGCTTCCTGAAAGCCTGAGATTTTTGATTCAGTGTTCCCATAAGCTATTAAACTTTTACTAATGTGTTAGACAGAAAACACTTCTTAGAGTAGCAATAAGTAGAAATATATAATATGAACCACAAATGTAATCTCATGTAATTATTTTTCCAGTTTTATTGAAAGTTAATTGATATACATCACTATATAAATTTAAACCTTATGATAGTTTAATTTTACATATATTGTAAAATGGTCACTACCATAGGTCAGCTAACATCTATCTTCTCATACAGGTACAATAAGAAAAAAAAGAAAGAAAAGGGAAGGGGAAAAAGAATTATTGTGATAAGAACTGACTCTTAACTTTCCACTATATTATGCAGTAGTGTTAGCTATAGACAATGGATTATATATTACATCTTACAACTGTTAATTTGTACTTTTGAACCACCAGTTTCCCCTCTCCACACTTTCTGCCTCTGATAACTATCAATCTGTTCTCTGTATCCATGAATTCAGTTTTTGTTTGGTTTTTAGATTCCACATGTGACTGAGATCATATAGTATTTGTCTTTCTCTGTCTGGCTTATTTCACTTAGCACAATGCCTTCAGGGTTTCAGATGTTGTTGCAAATGGTAGAATTTATTTTTTTATGACTGACTACTATTCCATTGTATGTATATACACAATTTCTTTATCCATTCATCCATCGATGGACACTTATGTTGCTTCTATGTCTTAGCTATTGTAAATAATGCTGCTATGAACATGAGGGCTGCATCTTTTGAGTTACTGTTTTCACTTCCTTTGGTTATAGTCCCAGAAATGTATCATTCAGTAGTTTTATTTTCAACATTTTGAGGATCTTCCATTTTGTTTTCCATAGTGGCTGTACCAGTTTTTAATCCTACCAGCAGTGCACAAATGTTCCCTTATT
The DNA here is from genome assembly GCA_006410675.1 of Oreotragus oreotragus. Lineage (NCBI taxonomy): Eukaryota > Metazoa > Chordata > Mammalia > Artiodactyla > Bovidae > Oreotragus > Oreotragus oreotragus. Next base: position 245,012 of record SJYX01024431.1, on the reverse strand, counting down.
TCCACATCCATGCCAGCATTATTATCTCCTGACTTTTTGATGAGGGTCATTCTATAAGGTGTGAAGTGATATCTCATTGTGGTTTTAATTTGTAGTTCCCTAATAACTCAGTTCAGTTCAGTCACTCAGTCGTGTCTGACTCTTTGTGACCCTATGAACTGTAGCACGCCAGGCCTCCCTGTCCATCATCCACTCCCGGAGTTCACTCAGACTCACATCCATTGAGTCGGTGATGCCATCCAGCCATCTCATCCTCTGTCATCCCCTTTTCCTCCTGCCCCCAATCCCTCCCAGCATCAGAGTCTTTTCCAATGAGTCAGCTCTTCACATGAGGTAGCCAAAGTACTGGAGTTTCAGCTTTAGCATCAGTCCTTCCAAAGAACACCCAGGACTGATGTCCTTTAGAATGGATTGGTTGGATCTCCTTGCAGTCCAAGGGACACTCAGTCTTCTCCAACACCACAGTTCAAAAGCATCAATTCTTTGGCACTCAGCTTTCTTCACAGTCCAACTCTTACATCCATACATGACTACTGGAAAAATCATAGCCTTGACTAGATGGACCTTTGCTGGCAAAGTAATGTCTCTGGTTTTGAATATGCTATCTAGGTTGGTCATAACTTTCCTTCCAAGGAGTAAGTGCCTTTTAATTTCATGGCTGCAGTCACCATCTGCACTCATTTTGGAGCCCTGAAAAATAAAGTCTGACACTGTTTCCACTGTTTCCCTGTCTGTTTGCCAGGAAGTGATGGGACCAGATGCCATAATGACTAGTGAGCATTTTTTCATATACCTGTTGACCTGTAATGATGTTGAGCATCTTTTCATATGCCTGTTGACCTTTCAATATATTTTCTTTTGAGAAATATCAGTTCAGATCCTTTGCCCGTTAAAAAAAATTTTTTTGCTATTGAATTATGAGTTTTTATTCATTTTGGCTATTAACCTTTTATCAGATATATGATTTAAAAATATTATTTTCTCATTCCATAGATTGTCTTTTTACTTTGTTGATCTCTTTGAAAAATTCAACACCCATTTATAATGAAAACTCTCCAGAAAGCAGGCATAGAAGGAACATACCTCAACATAATAAAAGCCATATATGATAAACCCACAGCAAACACTATCCTCGAGTGCAAAAAGTTGAAAGCATTTCCCCTAAAGTCAGGAACAAGACAAGGGTTTCCACTCTCACCACTACTATTCAACATAGTTTTGGAAGTTTTCACCACAGCAATCAGAGTAGAAAAAGAAATAGAAGGAATCCAGATTGGAAAAGAAAAAATAAAAGTCTCACTGTTTGCAGATGACATGATCCTCTATATAGAAAACCCTAAAGACTCCACTGGAAAATTACTAGAGCTAATCAATGAATATAGTAAAGTTGCAGGATATAAAATTAACACACAGAAATCCTTTGCATTTCTATACACTAACAATGAGAAAACAGAAAGAGAAATTAAGGAAACAATGCCATTCACCACTGCAATGAAAAGAATAAAATACTTAGGAATATATCTACCTAAAGAAACAAAAGACCTATATATAGAAAACTATAAAACACTGATGAAAG
>SJYX01024431.1:229504-242356 GCA_006410675.1 Oreotragus oreotragus | reverse complement strand
TGGTGCTGGGAAAACTGGTCAACCACTTGTAAAAGAATGAAACTAGAACACTTTCTAACACCATACACAAAAATAAACTCAAAATGGATTAAAGATCTAACCGTAAGACTGCTGCTGCTGCTAAGTCACTTCAGTCGTGTCCGACTCTGTGTGACCCCAGAGACGGCAGCCCACCAGGCTCCCCCATCCCTGGGATTCTCCAGGCAAGAATACTGGAGTGGGTTGCCATTTCCTTCTCCAATGCATGAAAGAGAAAAGTGAAAGTGAAGTCTCTCAGTCTGTCCGACTAGAAACTATAAAAATCCTAGAGGAAAACATAAGCAAAACACTCTCCAACATAAATCACAGCTGGATCCTCTATGACTCACCACCCAGAGTAATGGAAATAAAAGCAAAAATGAACAAATGGGACCTAATTAAACTTAAAAGCTTTTGCACAACGAAGGAAACTATAAACAAGGTGAAAAGACAGCCTTCAGAATGGGAGAAAATAATAGCAAATGAAGCAACTGACAAAGAATTAATCTCAAAAATATATAAGCAACTCCTGCAGATCAATTTCAGAAAAATAAATGACCCAACCAAAAAATGGGCCAAAGAACTAAACAGACATTTCTCCAAAGAAGAAATACAGATGGCTAACAAACACATGAAAAGATGCTCAACATCACTCATTATCAGATAAATGCAAATCAAAACCACAATGAGGTACCATCTCACTCTGGTCAGAATGCCTGCTATCTAAAAATCTACAAACAATAAATGCTGGAGAGGATGTGGAGAAAAGGGAACCCTCTTCCACTGTTGGTGGGAATGCAAACTAGTACAGCCACTATGGAGAACAGTGTGGAGATTCCTTAAAAAACTGGAAATAGAACTGCCATATGACCCAGCAATCCCACTGCTGGGCATACACACCAAGGAAACCAGAATTGAAAGAGACACGTGTACCCCAGTGTTCATACAGCACTGTTTATAATAGGCAGGACATGGAAGCAACCTAGATGTCCATCAGCAGACGAATAGATAAGAAAGCTGTGGTACATATACACAATGGAAGATTACTCAGCCATTGAAAAGAATACATTTGAATCAGTTCTAATGAGGTGGATGAAACTGGACCTATTATACAGAGTGAAGTAAGGCAAAGAAAAACACCAATACAGTATACTAATGCATATATATGGAATTTAGAACGATGGTAATGATAACCCTATATGCGAGACAGCGAAAGAGACACAGATGTATAGTACAATCTATTGGACTCTGTGGGAGAAGGCAAGGGTGGGATGATCTGAGAGAATAGCATTGAAACGTATACATTATCATATGTGAAACAGATCTCCAGTCCAGGTTCGACGCATGAGACAGGGTGCTCAGGGCTGGTGCACTGGGATAACCCAGAGGGATGGGATGGGGAGGGAGGTGGGAGGGAGTTTCAGGCTGGAGAACACATGTACACCCATGGTTGATTCATGTCAATGTATGGCAAAACCACTACAATATTGTAATTAGCCTCCAATTAAAATAAATTTTTAAAAAAGTGTCAATTTGAATCCTTTGCCCATTTTTAATTTCTTTCTTTTTTTTTTTTTGCTATTGAATTGTAAGAGCGTTTATTCATTTTGGCTATTAACCCTTTATCAGATATATGACTTGAAAATATTATTTTCTCATTCCATAGATTATCTTCTCACATTGTTGTTGATCTCTTTTGTTGTGCAGCAGCTTTTTAGTTTGATTTAGTCCCACTTGTTCATTTTTAATCTTGTGGCTTATGCTTTAGATGTTATACCCCCCAAAATTATTACTAAGACACATGTCAAGGAGCTTTGTTTCTATGTTTTCTAGGAATGTCATGGTTTCAAGTCTTATATTTAAGTCTTTAATCCCTTTTCAGTTAACTTTTTTAAGTGGTGTGGGATACAGATTCAGTTTAATTCTTTTACATATGAATATCCAATTATTCCAGCATCTATGTAATTTTAAATTTCCTATTAGCCTCATGTAGATTTTAGAGCATTAAATACTTACTTTAGAAAATGATAAATGTTTCAAGCCAACAATCTAGGTTTTTACCTTAAACAGGAAAAATAAGAACAAATTTAAAACTGAGGCAAGCAGACTGAAGCAAAAAATAAAGAGCAGAAATTAATGAAATTGACAACAGAAAAATAACAGAGAAATGAATGGTTCTTTGAAAAATTCAGTAAAATTGATAAACCTCTAGCCAGACTGAGAAAGGTTAAAAGAAAGAAGATAAAAATTACCAGTGTTAGGCATGAAAGAGGGGATATCACTCTAAACCTCACAAACATTAAAAATATAATGTATACTAGGAACAACTCTGTGCACATCAGTTCAACAATTTAGATGAAATGAACCAATTCTTTGAAAGCCATAAATTACCAAAACTCATCCAACAATATAAATTTTTAAAAGTGAAGTTAATTTAGTAATATGTCTAATTTATCCTAATATGTCTAAATTATTCAACATATAATCATAAAAACTATTAATGAGATATTTAAAGTTTTTTCATTAAATCTTTAAAATCTAGCATTTATATAATACTTATAGCACATCACAATTTGAACTAGCCACATTTAAAATGAGTAGTGGCTATCATATTAGACAGTGAAGATTTAGAGACTAAAGAAGATTAAATCTTCTGGGAATGAAAATACTTTATCTTTTAGCTCAGGAGAAGTCTGCTTATAACCAAACCAATGTATGAAAGAGTCTGAAAGAATGATTATGAGATGAGATTTCTTTCAGGTACAAAAATGAAAGAAAAGCATACCAAAATGTTTCTAATAGCAAATTATTTTTGAGGGTGATTAATGAAGCAGTGTTGTTTCACAGGAGTAGAGATATTTTTCCCAGTGTAATTTTATATAATACTTATAGCACATCACAATTTGAACTAGCCACATTTAAAATGAGTAGTGGCTATCATATTAGACAGTGAAGATTTAGAGACTAAAGAAGATTAAATCTTCTGGGAATGAAAATACTTTATTTTTTAGCTCAGGAGAAGTCTGCTTATAACCAAACCAATGTATGAAAGAGTCTGAAAGAATGATTATGAGATGAGATTTCTTTCAGGTACAAAAATGAAAGAAAAGCATACCAAAATGTTTCTAATAGCAAATTATTTTTGAGGGTGATTAATGAAGCAGTGTTGTTTCACAGGAGTAGAGATATTTTTCCCAGTGTAATATTTTCAAAAATGTAGGTGTATAATTGTGTTTGCACCTGTGCTTTTATTTTCATTTTTTAAGAAGGCAAAAATGTTATAATGTAAAAATGAATTAGAGAATATTGATCAGTTTGAATGCCAAAGTGGGTGATGGTGGTGATGCTCAGTTGTGTCCAACTCTTTGTGAACCCATGGACTGTAGGCTGCCAGGCTCCTCTATCCATGGAATTTTCCAGGCAAGAAGACTGGAGTGGGTTGCCATTTCCTACTCCAGGGGATCTTACTGACCCAGGGATGAAACCCAGGTCTTCTGTGTCTCCTGCAGTGGCAGGCAGATTCCTTATCACTGCACCAACTGGGAAGCCACCGAGTGCCAAAGTAGGGACTATTGAATGAACTTTGGAGTTATTCAAGATTCCCACCCAGTATCAGGCAGGAAGGACAGCTTTGAAGAGCAGGAAAGAGCTAATATTCTAAGCAGGCAGTTCTATTCCAAAAAGAAAAGGACAGTCAAGTATTGTAACTGAGCTAGAGGCATTATGGGGCTTTCCCAGGACAAACTCTACAATGTCCTCCACCTGCCTCTTGTTTGTAGAAAAGCTTTAGTTTCCCAAGCCTCCCCAGAGTCACAAAAGGCTGGCTCAAGAGTTAATGATGGAAAGAACGTCAACATATAGTAATGACAAAAAGTAGCAGTTGGGTCAGGAGAACAGGTGAGCTCCCCTCCCTCACTTTGCCTCTAAACACTCTTCCCAGAAACCCATCTAAGAGTTCCATGTTTTGAGCATTAGCTGCTTGGTCTCTACTGAGCCCTGCACTTTCCTTCACCACAACCAAGTGTCAGTAGAATGACTTTATTGCTCGTGGGACAGTGGCCCAATGTTTGATTCGGTAACATTGCACATGTGTTTTAGCTATTAGAACTGATTTTACTTGAAGGAGTAATTTCTTTAAAATAAATTACATAAGCATTTTGAAAGGATGAAATGAAAACTTTGTACTACTCTATTGTGAAAGATTGATGGTAGAAGGCAGTAATTAAATGGCAAATTGGTTGTGAGTTCTGAAAGTGTTATTGCATATTTCATTAATAATTTCATATGTATTTATAATTATGTTCGTTGCTCAATGGACTTATATTTTGTTGCTTAGCGGTACTAATAACATAGGATGCCAAATGCAATGCAGATTCTAAAGATAACTGAAAGGCTTCTGTTAACATGCCTTGATTAATTTTGCTTAATGTTGGTTAACAGATCATTAAAGACTGTATCGGAGAAGGTGATGGCACCCCACTCCAGTACTCTTGCCTGGAAAATCCCATGGACGGAGGAGCCTGGTGGGCTGCAGTCCATGGGGTCACTAAGAGTCAGACATGACTGAGCGACTTCACTTTCACTTTTCACTTTCATGCATTGGAGAAGGCAATGGCAACCCACTCCAGTGTTCTTGCCTGGAGAATCCCAGGGACGGGGGAGCCTGGTGTGCTGCCGTCTCTGGGGTCGCACAGAGTTGGACATGACTGAAGTGACTTAGCAGCAGCAGCAGCAGCAGCAAAGACTGTGTATTTTGTTACTTGAGTGATGAATATAGAGAAAGGATATACTTTTCATTAACATATTTATAAAACTTGGACCAAGAAAGAATTTTTCTTTGTATTACTTAATTCATTTACAAGTATATTATATATGCGTAGTTCACACTCCAAGGTTCTCAGTCTGATGACTATTTCCAGGCCCCAGATTGAGGCAGGAAAGCCAGAGAGAGGGAATGATACAGAAATGAACAGTCTCTACATGGGGCAGTTAGAGGCAGGCAGGCTTAAGTAGGTGGTTCTCATCCTGACAGGCATAAGAATCTTAAAAAATAAAAGCACATGGATTATATATGCAGGCCCCAAAACCCAAGGCTAGGGCATGCTGGGACACCTGTACATTTTTAAAAGATTTTGCAGTAATTCTGATACACAACAAGGAATAAGAAGCTCTGGCCCAAACTGAAAGAATAAAACAGCCACATTAAAAGGCTTGTGCCATCCAATGGAATCGGAAAAGGGCCAGCCAGGAAAGATTAGGGGCAGAATAATCAGGGTCTCATAACGAAAATTTGGGCAAATGGAAATTTCAAGACAGTATTGGATACTGTTGGAAGCAGCGGAGTGTCTGAGGAATGTGCCTTGAGATTTGACAGTGAGGAAGTTAGTATTGCTCTCTGAAACCTGTCTGGAATGCTCCCCTTTTATGCTGTTGACCACATCCTCTCCTGAGGCCCCTCCGTAATAACTTGTCACCTGCCTACCTCTACTATAGTATCCAATTCATGGGAAACCTGTCTGTTGCATTTTTGTCTTCATTCGATGGATGTGAGTCTGAGTGAACTCCAGGAGTTGGTGATGGACAGGGAGGCCTGGCATGCTGCTATTCATGGGATCACAAAGAGTCGGACATGACTGAGCGACTGAACTGAACTGAACTGAGACTGGACATGTTTCCACTTAGCCCTAGCACTGTGCCTAGATTATATATTCAATAAATGTTTGTAGAGTGAGTGAATAAATGAATGAGTGAATGAATGAATACATGTATCCATTACATAGTTTCAGGGACCATTCATCTCTATGTAGGAAAAAAAAAATCGTAAAAAAGGACCGTGGTAAAGAAAATTGTGATGGTTTATTATTTGTATACTGTACTCTTACAACAGTTGGAGGTTTTTAAGACTTAGTTATTAATGTATATTTGGGCTTCTGAGAGAACATGCTCGAACTTACAAATTACTCATACTATTGGTTTTTCTGTTCTATGTCATTATTCCTCTTTTAACTGAGGATTGAGCTGGAGGATGAGATTCCAAGTGAATTACTGGTAACTTTCTTTTGGAATGCTAAGTCACCGTCCTCTGAGAAGCACTCCCTGGGCTCCAACTCCACCTTGGGCCCATCTGTCTCCACTGGTTTCCACTGAGCTTCTCAATCATCACCTGTTTATTAAGTATTGTCTCACATTCTACTATGGTACTCGCTCAAGTGTGGGGTGTATAGATGTGTTAAAAGTGTTGTTTATGAGCATTTACACCAGAATCATCTTGAGTGCCTGTTAGCTCTATGTGATAAGACAGCTGGGTAGGGCAAGGGCAATCCACACTTGCCACATGCAGCTCCAATGGGCTTTTCTTCATCAGTTAGCCTCGCTTTTAAAATTGGTTTGCTTAGTTGTTTTTTTAAGATACATATATATTTCTCTTAAGAGTTTAAGCCTCCTCTGGACAGAGATTGTGTCAGCCTATATTAAGTTATCATCTAGATCATTTCTGCCTAAGTTAGTTGTAAGAGTTTTGGAGCCAAATTATGATATAATGTAAACTTAATACAGTGGGTTTCTATAGAGTACTTACTACATGTCAACCACTTTTAAAATTTTAATTTTTCATATCAAGTATTACCAAATACTTTAAAAGTATTAATTTGTTTAATCTTTAAAAATAATTCTGAGCAGTAAATTTTATGAGCGGTAATGTACCTTGCATGTGAGCATGAAGCTCTGCCTGCCTAGACATGAATCCCAGAGTTGCTCCATAGGTATGTGACTCTGGAAGAGTTCCTTGCCCTCTCTCTGTCTCTGTTTCTTTCCCTGTAAATAATCATACCTACCTAGTAAGGTGTATGCAAGTGAGAGAGTGAGTGAGTGAGTTAGTGAGAATGAATGAGTAAGTGAGGTCACTTCAGTCATGTCTGACTCTTTGCAACCCCACGGACTGTAGTCCACCAGGCTCCTCTGTCCATGGAATTCTCCAGGCAAGAATCCTGGAACGGGTTGCCATGCCCTCCTCCAGGGGATCTTCCCCACCCAGAGATGAAACCCACGTCCCTTATGTGTCCTGCATTGGCAAGCAGATTCTTTGCCACTTGTACCACCTCGGAAGCCCTCTGTCATTGGTATGCTGGAATTATAAGGATATCATGCCTCCACTGACCTAAAAGGACCACCCTGTAATTTCTCATCAACCTTACAGCCACAGGTCTCACAGCATTTTCAGGAGTCCAGTTGTGGTAGCATCAGGATGACTCGGCTCCCCTGAACTAGACTCTCTGTCTTCTACATTCCTGGCTCTGTGTTTGCCATTGCAGGGTGAGGAGACACAAAAGAAATGAAAGAGACATCCTTGGCCTCTAGAAGCTTGTATAATAACACAGGGGACGTAACTGTAGGACACCAATGAAGCCATGAAATAACAGTGATATAACATCATCAAGGCACTGGATGATTAAGTCCCCAGGTGAAAACTGATGATAGTGAAAGTAGTATAGGCAAGTTCAGATGACAAGAGAAATTGACTTAGCTGGAGCAGTTCTATGGAAAAGGTAAAATTTAAGGTCAACCTTGAAATACAGGGTTATGGGAGTAACAGGTGTAAGAAGTTTCATTTCTGGAGCAGGGCAGAGAGCAAACTCTTTAAGACAGAAGTAGCTCTCTCTTTTCTCTACGTTGGCTTCATCCTGTGAACAAATGTTAGTTTAGTACTTGTATTTATTTATCCTTCCGTTTGGTACAAAAACTTCCCAGTGTTTTAGCTTTCATCAAACCTTAGGGAATGTGTCATTCTCTTTGTTGTTATTTTGGTGTTTTATTCAAGCATGGTAGAATTCAAATTCTCCAGTAAAACACACAATGACATTCTTGATAAGCCTCCAGGACTCTTTTTTTCTCAGTTACATAAAAAGCTACAGATCTGAAGGGAAGGTAGTAAAATCTAAACAAATCCAAGGGTACCAACACATCCCTCAAACAACAGAAGCCCTCACTAATAATCTAACCCATGCACCTGTAGATTACTTTTAATTATATTATTTACTTCATTTCACAAGGCAGACACAGAAGTCATTTATATGCAAATACTCAAGAAGAAAAAATTTAAGAAATGCATTTATGAAAAATTATGTTGTAGAGTTCTTTGGGTGCATTTTAAATCTGTTTTAAAATATAATCTTTTATTGGGTCTCTACAAAAATCTTTTTAGTATAAAAATTGCTTTGCAGTAAATTGAGGAGAAGAAAATATCTGATTCTATTTACATTTAATTATAAAGGAACTAAGTTGTAACTTTGAAAGGGAAAGGTTGCTCTGGCATTTCCCTTGTGAGCAGATTTTATACTAAAATGGACCTTTTATGGGCTTTTAGTAAATGGCTCTGGTTTGACCAAAAAAAAAAAAGCCTGCTTATTTTCTTGAATCTAAATTGACTGATTCAATGCAGTGCCAGAGTTTTCCAAGTTACTTTTCTTAGTTTCATCTTTTTCTGTCATGGCTTATGTTACTGACATTTCCTAGCAACAACAGAACCATTTGATAGTTTACTAATTTGGTTTTAGCACAGGAACCACTGAAAGAGTTGCCCTGAAGAATTCTTAACTGAACGAGGGCCGTGGTCAGCTTTCAGTTCAAGGCTATTTCCACCCTGAACAGCTGTGGCCCTCACACTTTTCAGCAGTCCATTAGCTGCAGCTTCTGTTTCAAACTGGAGGCCAACTAGACATCGAGTTCCGTTATATGTGCCAGTTGGGATGAGGGGCGGCCCTTACAAACAGGGCAGGATGGTAGCATCATCAAACAGACGTGTGCAGTCAGGTTTTCACAGCTGGAATTAGGTGTGGCATGTTGCTTTTTCCTTGCATCAGAAAATAGTTTAAGCCAGAAAGCCATTTTGTTTCCATACTGTATGTGTAAACTAAAAATTAAATTTAAGAAGTATGGTTTACAAAGGAGGGTATAACCTATGTTGGCAGTGAAGTGAAAAATAAAGTACCCGTGAAAAGAAGTATGTGATTTCCAAATCATTTATGATCTTACATTATCTTACATTTTGGCAGTCATTAGTAATGACTGATGACTAGCAGTTACTAACCTTTATGGAAGAACAGTGGCCAAGCACTGTGCTAAACACTTTCCATGCATCATCTCATTTTATCCTTATGACAATATTATGAGAAAACCACACTGCCCCTGGCAGCCACCAGTCTGTTTTCAGAGAGGTTTGATGACTTGCTCAGGGCGGATACTGGCTGAGCTGGGACTCCCACTCTGATTAAAATCCAGTTGGTCATGATCTATCCACTACGCTGTATCCTGAGGTCTCCTGGTACAAGCTGAGCAATCAGGCCTTGTCCTGTCTGGAAGTGTACCCTTGATTTCACAAAAAATGCTGTCACATCACAGCCAACAATGAGGATGCCTTGGTCCCCGATGGGGAGGACGGACCTAAGTCTTGTCCAGTGCCGAGATGGAAGATTCTGGTGTGCACATCCTTAGGGCCCCTGGTGAAGGCAGTGTGCATTGGCCAGAGGATCCTGGTGGGGGACATCACATAACTCACATATACAGGGATAAGGACAAAATTAGGTAAAATGGTATTTTTAGATTTTAGTTCTCGGGGAAGGCAATGGCACCCCACCCCAGTACTCTTGCCTGGAAAATCCAATGGACGGAGTAGCCTGGTGGGCTGCAGTCCATGGGGTCGCTAACAGTCGGACAGACTGAGCGACTTCACTTTCACTTTTCTCTTTCATGCGTTGGAGAAGGAAATGGCAACCCACTCCAGTATTCTTGCCTGGAGAATCCCAGGGACGGGGGAGCCTGGTGGGCTGCCGTCTATGGGGTCACACAGAGTTGGACACAACTGAAGTGACTTAGCAACAGCAGCAGCAGATTTTAGTTCTAAAGATCCTCATATAGTTAAGAGTATGAAAACAAAATACAGCTTGTATTGAGATATGCAAATGCTTTCTATGGAGTTCTTTGGATTCCAAGTGATAATAAAGTATTATTATAATGTTGTAATTATACGAAAATAAAGTTACTTTTAATAATAAAATAATACCAAGTTATTTTTCATGTCTTATCTAACCTTCTGTGAAAGAGACTAAGAGCTGTACTGATGTATTTGAACTACGTTGTTTCAACTTTTTAAAGTCAATATTAATTAAAAAAATAGAATTTTATATTTTTAGTATTGTTTTGTGCTTTAAAGTTTCAAGTTATATAGTTAAAGGCTAACAAGGCATTTTTGTTTATTGAGAACTTACATAAGCAACAGAGTAACTGCGTGCCTGTACTTACTTGAGTAAATGAAACACAAGATCAAGTGGACAGTTAAGGAGATAAAAAGAATGTTTTGATATGGGTTCCTGCAATTCTCATGATCAGGGTCTGAGACTGGGCATCTTTTCATCTGTTACCATAAGTTACGACCTATACATGCTAAAGCAATAGATCTACTGTTTCACTTGTCTCATTCAACAGATTTTGACTGAATACATCAAGTATGCAAGCATTGATTTTGGGATTAAGCAGTGGACAAAGTTAACAATAGCCATTGCCCTTCTGAAATTTATAATCTAGTAGAGGAATACTCCCCACTCCAGTACTCTTCTTGCCTGGAAAATCCCATGGATGGAGGAGCCTGGTGGGCTGCAGTCCATGGGGTCGCTAAGAGTCGGACACGACTGAGCAACTTCACTTTCACCCTTCACTTTCATGCATTGGAAAAGGAAATGGCAGCCCACTCCAGTGTTCTTACCTGGAGAATCCCAGGGACGGGGGAGCCTGGTGGGCTGCCATCAATGGGGTCGCACAGAGTCGGACACAGACTGAAGCGACTTAGCAGCAACAGCAGCAGCAGCAGAGGAAGACTGGTAACATACAAATAACATTAAAAATCAAATATGGAGCAACAATATAGACCCAGATGGCTTGGAGAGTCTAGTATATGCTTGCTGTCATTAAGTTCCATACAATTTTACATGTTTATAAAATTTTATTTTTATGAATTGTCAATTTTAACCAGTTTTAGAAATAATTTTAGATTCACAGCAGGTTGCAAGGTTAGTTCCGAAAGGACCTGGGTATCCTTCATCCAGTTTCCTCCAATGGTTAGAACATACTCAATTATAATATAAAACCAGGAGCTTGATATTGATACGTTGTATTTGCAAAGTAGATACTAAATCATTTTATCACATGTGTAGATTGAGTATAACCACTTATGCAATCAAAGACTTCCTTTATCACAGAGATCTCCCTCTGCTGTATCTTCTTCCAGGCACAACCCCTAAACCCTGGTAACCACAGATCTGTCTTCCATCACTATAAATTTCATTATCCAAGAATTTTATTTGTACAAATGGAAGCATACAGTTTTGCCTTTTTGCAGTTGGCCTTTTTCACTCCTAAAACCCTCAAGATCCATCTAAGCTGTTGTAGGTAACATAGCCTATCCTTTATTGCTAGGTAGCATTAGATGGTATGAATGTACCAGTTTGTTTAATCATTCACCCACTCAGGCACATATTAGTTAGTTGTGTCCAGGTTTTGGATATTACAAATAAAGCTATTATAAATATTCATGTACAGTTTTTGTTAATGGATATACGTTTTCAATTCACTGGGGTGAGTACTGAGTCTTATGGTAGCTCTGTGTTTATTTTCATTTGAAAGTACCAGATTGTTTTCCAGAGTGGCTATAACATTTTATGTTCTCACCAGTAATGCTGAGAGATTCAATTTCTCTGCATCCTCACCAGCATTTAGTGTCGCATTACTTTTTTATTTTAGGTCTTCTGATGAGTGTTTTGCAGTTATTAAATTGTAGTCTCCTATGGTAGAATAATCACTTTATTATTGATATATATCAAGGTACGAAGTAAAGAAAATAGAGAAGGAAAACATGTAATAGTTGTGAGTAGCGTTGTCTACCTGAACACTACTACAAGTGTTATGTAGTTAAATTAGAATTTCTGACACACAAAAAGTATGATATTGAGTAAGTATATACTAGTGAAGCCTCATTGTTGATAGGTCTTTATAATGAATACTTCCCTCTTACCATTAATGTTCTGCACATATAAAATCAAGGCTATGAGAGTCGTTTATTTTTCTGAATATAAATATACCTCACTCATCAGTGGTGTAGATCACAAATATGTTTTATCAATTCCTAAAGTCTCTAGGGAGACTCACCCAGATGATAGAAATATTTGGGGTATGTATTAAGTATCTGGATGTGTATGAAGAAACGGGATCCAAGAAGACTTTAATCTTAAAATGGCAAGTAGACAGAGCCATGTAAGCTGTGTAACATTGGCTCTGTAGACATAATTATATTTTTGAATGAACAAATAATTGTTAACACTGACAAAGCACAAGTTTCTGACCTTGAAGCTGTGGGAGGCTAAAGGATATAGGACATGGTCTGGCTTCTGGAAACTTATAATCTAATGGGAACTACTTGAATAGGAGAAAATAATAGCAAATGAAGCAACTGACAAACAACTCATCTCAAAAATATACAAACAACTTATACAGCTCAATTCCAGATAAATAACCCAATCAAAAAATGGGCCAAAGAACTAAATAGACATTTCTCCAAAGAAGACATACGGATGGCTAACAAACACATGAAAAGATGCTCAACATCACTCATTATCAGAGAAATGCAAATCAAGACCACAATGAGATACCACTTCACACCAGTCAGAATGGCTGCGATCCAAAAGTCTGCAAGCAATAAATGCTGGAGAGGGTGTGGAGAAAAGGGAACCCTTTTACACTGTTGGTGGGAATGCAAACTAGTACAGCCACTATGGAGAACAGTGTGGA
>SJYX01024431.1:211577-227566 GCA_006410675.1 Oreotragus oreotragus | reverse complement strand
TTTTTTTTTTTTAATGGCTTTTAAGGAATTATTATCTGAAAATAAATTTAATTCCCAGGATATGGATTTTATTTATTTTTGCTTTATAGAATCACTAGAAGTTTATTTTGTAGTTATATATTTCTCTTTGTCGTACCTCTGTGCAGTTGTGGTCAGCCATCACCAGCTTTCATCTGATCATGTAATAAAGAAAATAGTACCAAATGGCATGCCTTTATAAATCTACAGTCTTCATTGTGTCAGTAAGCACACTGTTTAGTGCAGTTGTAGTTTCTTTTCCATGATAGGATTTTCTTGATGAAGGAAGCATAATGTTGATTTCCATTCTAGCAAAACTCCTTAGTTGCGAGTCCAGGATACTTTCTTATCATTTCAGTTGTGCCATCAGAACACATTCCTCCCCAAAACTTGCATTTCAAAATATACTATTGACAGTGCAGTCCAATTTAATTTTCTGCGTTTCAGAGCTAGTGTGTTTCTCAACAATCTAGCAGAAAAATAGGAGTTCTTCCTTCATATCACCTTAATATTTACCCTGCACATGTAGTAAAACATTTACCATGTTAGCAGTATCTGCACAATAATTACACTTTAATAAGCAGATTTTCTAGCTTGAATTTGTTCTTTGAGTTGGCTTTCAGTATCATTAGCCAGTACCTGACTGTGTGGAGCTGAGGTGTCGTTGGAAAGTACCTAACCTCCCTTCTTTACTGCAAATTCATGAGCATTGGTAAGCAAACATCCTTTACTAATGTCTTAATGACTGTTTATAGAATATATTACTCTTCTACACACACAAGGCTACTTTATGAGAAACCCAGGAATCACGATAATGGCATACAAAACTTCTGATTGTGTTGGCTTTTTAATTCAAAACTTTTTCAGAATCTGAATTTTAAGGCACTGATTTTACTTTTTTTGGCTGTTTACCTTTTGCGGTAGCATCAACTTGAAAAAGTTGAAAAAAAAATATCGTATTGTCCTGTAGAACACCCATGGCTGATTCATGTGAATGTATGGCAAAAACCACTACAATATTGTAAAGTAATTAGCCTCCAATTAAAATAAATTTACTACCAAATCGATAAAATGTTCTTGCTCTCATCTAGCTTATGATCTATAGAATTTAAAACTTGCTCTTTCACAGTTGTACTATAGAGTGAAATGCAACATCTGAATTAGAAAAATGAAGATAAAGTGACGAAGGAGTCTGAGGAAAGGGGCAATTGCTTTTGGCTGGGGCGATATTGGAACTGGGGCGTGAAGCCTAACAGGCAGTGGAAATGAAGTGTTAAGTATTCTAGTTAGAAAGAGCAGCAAAGGACAAAACGAATCCTTGGTGTTACTAGCAAGAGACCGACAAAGGTAATAAACTTAATCTACTATTCTTGAAAGTTTGCACAAAGTTCATTCTTTGCTTTTAAGTATCCTCAATTAACTGCCTTCATTTTAGTGGTAAAACTAAGATTTTTTTCCCATATGAACTAGAAACTGTAACCTGTATCATACAGTCTGTATTACGGATAGACCCTGCAGTGTCAGGAAAACATATGCAGGATATGCCACATATATTTGCTCTTTTAGAAAATTGCTATTTAGGGGACCATTTAATGCTCCACTGAAGAGGAAATCCATAATCCTTTCTGTGTGCTGCATGGCACTTGAGGTGGTATAATGTCCATAAAATATGCTCTACTTCAAACCAGCGATTTCAGAGCTACGCTTAAAAAGATAGAGTGCATTTTTCAAGTATCACAGAAGAGCCCTGGTTTCCTATTCCTTTGGAACCTTTTAGCATCTCTTTAAATAACCAGCTTTATGATGTTGGCCAGAGTATCTTTTTCTCAGATCCAATTCCAAAATACTTTCCTGAGTTTAATGACTAACCAAGTGGGAGAGGAAAACTTAAATTAAGCTGGCCTTGACCGAGTCCTGAGGCAAATTATTTTTCATGGATTGCTCATCTTAGAAGCTCTGTATCTCATTGTCAACACAAAGCCTGCTTACACTGTAAACTGGGCATTCCATTTTGTTCTGTTTAACAACTAGCTTAAAAAAAAAAAAAAAAAGACTAAAGGAAACCAAACTACAGTATTACTGCTACTGTCAACTAAGTGTTTTATTTGGTGACTGCCCTGAGCCTTCTTTAACCTGAGAATGGACTTTTAATATCTGAGACATGTTTTTGTTTTAAAGTAAAGACAAGAAATTGATCTTTTTCTTTAGACTTTGTAAAACAAGTGTTTTTAAATTTTTTTCACCTCAGATGGTGTCTCACTAATGTTTCTTTATGATACTTTGTGTAACCCACATGCCACTTTCTTCTGATTTAAAGAGAAGCAGGGTGAAAGGAGGGCTTTGTTATGCCCTGAAGCAGGTGACAGGGAATGAGGATGTAAAGAAGGGCTCGAAGAAGACTCATGAGGCGAGGGCCCGTGTGTTTCTAACTCCCCAGAAACACCCTGATAAACCCACTTGCTTCCAAATTAAGACGTGAGTAGAATTGGAAGCTCATTTGTAGAACGGGCCCTCCAGTGTACAGGGAACGATGCGTCTCCTTAGCACAGCTAACACCATCAAAAGATAGAGCTAGAGTCAGTATTAATTTTTTTTGCAAAGGTCAATTATTATTTTCATAGAAATAAAAATGTAAGATGTCGGGAAAGTTGAACTTGTAGGTTTCTGGCAGGCACTTATTTTTGTTGTAAGTAATTATTAAATCCAGAGTGTTTGAATAAAATTAAAATTTTGGTCATTTTAACCCTCAAGTATTTCTGCTGTGTAAAAATTGAAATTCTAAATGAGTAGACAGATGCATTTTGGGGGGTGTGCAACTCTTTCTCAGCCCCTACTAAGGGAAAAAAAAGAATTCTATAAGCATGGGGCCTGACATAGGGAACACATTTTGCACTGAGGTTCGCCTAGGGGACAGTTCACTCCAACTTTACTGTTGCTAGCACCTTCTACCCTTTAGAAACAGAGTCTTGACAGCTTAGAAAGTCCAACCTCTCTCTCTAACCCTCCAGCCTCAGCTGGAATTCAAACTATTTTCTATGAGGCAAAATTCAACTCATGCATCAGAAGAGATCAAGATATTAATGTGTCCTTCCCTCTCACTCACTGATTCATTCCGTAGTTAATGAAAATTAGATATGGGCAATAAAAGATGAGTGTGATGGTTCCTGTACTCCAAAACTTACACAAAGGTAGGCCACTTAAGGCACTTAACTTTTCCTTTTGGAAAACTTCAGTCCTGCAGAAATCCTTCACCGAGATTTACTCATTGTTAAGATTCTTCCCGGGGAAGGCAATGGCACCCCACCCCAGTACTCTTGCCTGGAAAATCCAATGGACGGAGTAGCCTGGTGGGCTGCAGTCCATGGGGTCGCTAACAGTCGGACAGACTGAGCGACTTCACTTTCACTTTTCTCTTTCATGCATTGGAGAAGGAAATGACAACCCACTCCAGTGTTCTTGCCTGGAGAATCCCAGGGACGGGGGAGCCTGGTGGGCTGCCGTCTATGGGGTCACACAGAGTCGGACACGACTGAAGTGACTTAGCAGCAGCAAGATTCTTCCATTAATATTGCTGTCTCTCTCTCCCCCTCTGTCCTCCACTCTCTCACTCTTGCCTTCTCGCTCACTTTTTCTTTTTGAGGGAAGGAAGGAACTACTTAAAGTTCAGTTTCAGACCTCAGAAGAGGAGCATTTTAACAAGAAAGTCCAGTAAGTTTAGAGAGGCTTCAGCAGAAATCTGTATAAAATATAGTTATAAGGTAAAAGGAGAATATAGGAAGGAATCAGGGCATCCTTTATAAGATTATTTTCCAGGTGTAAGAGGTATGGGTACACACAGCTGAGCAGTACCAAGGGCTCAGAGCTGAGCCAGTGTGGAGCATTAGCAGAAAAGTAAATAATTTTTCATCACTGGGCTTCAGGCAGGGGAGAAAGGAATTGAGAAATAGGTTCTGAGACAAATAGGAATGGACAGGTAGGCAGTGGTCTGATCATGGCGAACCAGGTATGCCACAGAGAGGAGGTTTCTCTTTATCTTATGGTTGATGATTAATCGTTGCTATGCTTTAGGTAGAGGGTAGCCTATGCCTAAAGTTAAAATAACTATTAATACTATAAAAGATAAATTATCAGGCTTCTTGATAAATCTAGTGACAGAAGTATTTTGGGAATTGATAAGCTTTGAATAGCTGTCTTACTTTTCCATCCTCAGAAGAATGGATATGTAGAAAAGTGCTTCTAAAACGTGGTTGTATATCATACTCAAGTGGGAAGTTGTTGTTGTTGTTGTTGTTTTAAAGACACATAGATTCCCCAGTTTTTTCACTCCAAATCTGTTGAGTCAGAAGTGGGGCCTGGGAACCTGCATTCTCCCAGATCTCCCCCAGGTGGCGCTGGTGCAGCCAGTTCACTGCCGAGGTTTGGTGGCATCGCTCAGTAGCCGGAGGATAAGGGAGGATTCCGATGTGCAGGTCTTTGCAAAGGGATCAGAACTGATCAGTCCCCAGGATAGCTCTACCAAATGCTATGAGAACACATCCATCACACTAGCCTGCATTGTTCAAGACGCCATGTCCTACGTCTCTTTGTGACCTTGGAAAATATCTCAAAGTCAGCCTCGTAATAGGCACTCCACAAATGTCTGATGAATGAGAATTGCTGAACCCTAATGTTAGCAAAGGAGATGTCTAGCAGTATGGTATGTATCTTTGACCAAAACACTAAAATTACTAACTTATTAAAATCAATGAAATAGATAACCTAAAGCGCAGATATTTACTCAGACTTTTCAACAACTCTACCAATTTTTTTTTTTCTTTTTTTTTAATCAAGACTCAGCCATTTTGCGGGGAAGGCAATGGCACCCCGCCCCAGTACTCTTGCCTGGAAAATCCAATGGACGGAGGAGCCTGGTGGGCTGCAGTCCATGGGGTCGCTAACAGTCGGACAGACTGAGCGACTTCACTTTCACTTTTCTCTTTCACGCATTGGAGAAGGAAATGGCAACCCACTCCAGTATTCTTGCCTGGAGAATCCCAGGGATGGGGGAGCCTGGTGGGCTGCCGTCTATGGGGTCACACAGAGTTGGACACGACTGAAGTGACTTAGCAGCAGCAGCAGCCATTTTGATAAAATATCTGCTCTAAAGTAGATAACAGAAATAGGAGGTGACATCACTACTGGGTTCACTTTGTGAACACTGCCACACTTAGACTTCATGGACTAAACTAAGAAAATGTATTCCCTGGGACTCCTTCTGAGTCACTTATCATTAGGGTGTGATTGTGACAGATAAGCTAAGTGATGACAGGTGGAGGTAATAATGATAGTTAATCCAGACATATATTAAGTAATAGAGATAGGAGACATCATTTAACACTGGTCTTGACAGTGATCCCATGACATTTATTTCAGAAGTGTTTTGAAATGTGAAATATTTTATCATCTTACTTAGTACATAGAGACAGTAGTGCTGCACAATTGTTACTTAATATTTCCATTATAGATGTCAAAACCAAGATTCTTGTCAGACTTTAAAAATGTGTCGTATTTCTGACCTCCAATGATTTAAAGTAAAACTGTCTTATTTTGACATTGTGGGTGTTGGGAGGGACTGAAGAAGCAGTCAGAAAGTGGGTGTTGGGAGAAAGGAACTGATCTTCAGTGACTGACACTTCACTCTGTTCAAAAACCATGTTCCAGAGTAAAATGTTTTTTAACTGGTTTTTTTATTCTTTAACATGATGGTTTATTACAGGATATTTGATATAATTCCCTATGCTATACAATGGGACCTTGCCATTTATCCATTTTGTGTATATGGTTTGTGTCTGATAATCCCCAAATCCTAATTTATCTCTCCCCCACCCCCTTTCTCTTTGGTAACCATAAATTTGTTCTCTGTGTCTGTGAGTCTGTTTCTGTTTTGTAAGTAAGCTCATTTGTGTCATATTTTAGATTCTACATATAAGTAATGTCATATACTATTTGACTTATTTCACTTAGTATCATAATCACTAGCTTCTCCCATGTTGGTACCCATGGCATTATTGCATTCTTTTTATGGCTGAGTAGTATTCTATTGTGTAGTATTCTACTGTGTATAAATACACCACAGTTCTTTATTAATTCATCTGTTGACAGCCTTCTAGGTTGTTTCCATGTCTTGACTATTATTAATATAAATAATATTGTAAATGAGCATTAGGGTACCTGTATCTTTTCAAATTGTAGTTTTCTCCAGTTATATGCCCAGGAGTGGGATTGCTGGGTCATATGATAACTCTATTTTTAGTTTTTTAAGGAACCTCCATACTGCTCTCTTTAGTGGTCATACCGTTTATATCCCTCCCCCAACAGTGTAGGAAGATTCCTTTTTCCCCACTCTCTCTCCAGCATTTGTTATTTGTAGACTTTTCAATGACAGCCATTCTGACCCATGTGAGGTGGTACCTCATTTCAGTGTTTTAGATTTTATTTTTAATTGGAGGGTAATTGCTTTATAGTGTTGTGTTGGTTTCTGCCATACGGCAGCATGAATCAGCCCCAAGTGTACATATGTCCCCTCCCTCTTGAATGCCCCCCTCCTCACTCCACCCCACCCTTCTAGGTTGTTGCAGAGCCCCAAGCTTAACTCCCTGTGATGCACAGCAACTTCCCCGCTAGCTAGCTGTTTCACATATGGTCATGTGTATGTTTCCCATTCTACCGTCTCAATTTGTACCACCCTCTCCTTTTCCCACTGTGTCTACAAGGCCATTCTCTACATCTGTGTCTCTATTCTTGCCCTGCAGATAGGTTCATTGGTACAATTTTTCCAGATGCCACATAGTAACAAGGTTTTTAAAGTGGCTAAGTGATGCCGTTTATCATATACAGTTCTTTAGCCAACCCTCAGTTCAAAGATGAAGGTGATTTTAATGTGTTTCATGCAGTCATTAAGTAAGTTCAGTTTGGCAAACCCATGAAAAATATGAACTAAATCTCTGAATGTGTTTACTTGTGTAAATAGGAGGATCAGTCATGGCTGGATCAGGAATACAGTGATGTTGTTAAAGCTCTGTCTCTCCGTCTCTTGGGTAAATTCTCATACATTGCTGGCAGGGTGGCCAATCAGCTACATTAGGCTCACATCCTAAGCTTGGTAATTCTGGTGAAAGGTCTTTCCAGATAGCTCCCACAGGAAGGACTCTGGAAGAATCAGCTTTTTCCAGGCTTGAATCATCTTTCATCCCCGAGTCAATCACATTTTTATCTTTGAGCCATTCAACCAATTCATAACTAGGAGGGGTTAGTCCTATGTCTGCCTTTGCCCATCAGTGGGTGAGGGAGCAGGGTTGGCCCTTCCTAAAATCACATACTGTGGGTTTCTCACATAAAATACGGGTTCTGCTGATGAGAAGAAAAGGGATATTGTTTTGGCATAAAGGAAAGAAAAAATCAACATGCCTGCCATAGCGGCTTCATTTTCTCCTGAGTGTGTATGTCTAGAAAAGGAAGAAAAGGTGACGTCTTCAATGGCAAAACCAAATTATGTCCTATCACTGATAAAAAATAAATTTCTTCAATAGTATAGACAGTGCTTTTATTTTTGTATTTCAATGAGGACTTGACTATTATAAGCCTCTTAAAACACCAACTTTAATATTGAAATATGGTAGAAAACAGAGTTAAACATGTCACAATCAAAGTTTCTGGATTTCAGCTGTTTCTTTTACCTTGTAAGTTGTAAGTACTCAATAAATGCTGAGTGAATTAATGAATTACTGTATTGCAAAACCACGGAATTTGATGGGACCTTAAAAATCATCTAGTTAATCCCTTAGATCTGCAGTATCCTACAGAGTGGTCATTGAATACTATTTGGACAGCTTCATATGAAAACCCCCACTGATTTCCTCTTGGGGACTTCTTTGCCATATACTGACATCTTAGGAAGGATTTAGAAGCTGATAACATTGAACAAAGGTGCATCCACATTGTTTAATGTTTTTTTCTCTCTCTTTACCCCATACATGTAAATGCGAATAACAAATTACAATTAAGTGATATCTCAAGTAATATTACCTGCAAATGAAACTCAGATAAACAAGCTGGACTTTGTTCAGGGAAATTGGGGCAGAATTCTGGCCAAGGAATTGATATAAGGGAGACAGAGAAGACGGCCACAGAGCTTTATTTCGGGCACAGATCCTTCAAGGGCAGCCTGGGAGCTGCCTAAGAGGGAGGCTCAGTAATGGTGATACTGGGTAGTTGATAGCTGGTGGGTTTCCTTGTGGCTGGTGGAAGTGTATTTTCTCTGGGGATACAGAGAGTAGGGAAATGAGGTGTTGCCTCATCTGAAAGATAGCCCAGGGAAGTATCTTGTATTAAGAAACACACCGTATTGAATCAGCTTAAGGATGGGAAACAAACATCCCATCCCTCTTGTGTTATTATTTGTTATCTCTGGTAGCAAAAGTTCTTTATAGAGTGCAGTGTGCTGTGCTCATTCATTGCAATATTACTTTTTTCTTATTGTTATATTTTTCCATAGATAAATCCTATATGTAAGCAATCTCTAAATACATCCCACTTTGGGGTTAACTTGTTTTGTTCTATTTTTGACTTAAATAGATTATCCTAAAATAGTCTCTGAATTTTGGTATGTTTGGTAATTTCACACTCTCAAGAAGCCAAAAGAAATTCTTCAGCTTTAAAAACTAGATTTTATGCTCTTCTCTACTTAGGATGTATTTTAGATTACCTGATGGAGAGCATGTGGTGTGTTTTCAAGAAAATATTAGAAAATTGATATTCAGATCTCATTTGTAGGCAACAAATTTCAGGTAATATCTTAATCCTGACTCTGAAATGTGATCTAATAACAAAAATGCTTGGCAGTAGAATTAGAATCAGATTGACAGTAAACTATAATATTTATTAATGCAAAGACTGTTATATATAAACATAATTCACCCATCAGCAAATGGCAGTTCTTAACAAATTAGTCATTAGTATGAATTGTATGATGTGTTTTGAAACAAATTGGTCAGGACAGTTCTTAGCATTAGAAGAAATAGCAAGAGACCACTATAAACTTTGCTTTAGAATGCATTTTATATCAGCATTGGAAATGTGGTTGTGAAAATGACAGAACATGTTTGCTTTCACATATGTTAACTTCATTTTAGTGAGGCATAAAAAGGAATATGTTGATGTCTTCCTAGTCATTCATATAACTCTCAGCCAATAGGAACTACAAATCCCAGAATGCAACATTCCATTCTTAAACATAGATTTCTGACTCAGTTTGATGAGATAATAGGATTTACTATGCTTACTCCCTGAAAGAAAAGTTATGACCAACCTAGATAGCATATTGAAAAGCAGAGACATTACTTTGCCAACAAAGGTCCATCTAGTCAAGGCTATGGTTTCTCCAGTGGTCATGTATGGATGTGAGAGTTGGACTGTGAAGAAGGCTGGGTGCCGAAGAATTGATGCTTTTGAACTGTGGTGTTGGAGAAGACTCTTGAGAGTCCCTTGGACTGCAAGGAGATCCAACCAGTCCATTCTGAAGGAGATCAGCCCTGGGTGTTCTCTGGAAGGAATGATGCTAAAGCTGAAACTCCAGTACTTTGGCCACCTCATGTGAAGAGTTGACTCATTGGAAAAGACTCTGATGCTGGGAGGGATTAGGGGCAGGAGGAGAAGGGGACGACAGAGGATGAGATGGTTGGATGGCATGAGTTTGAGTGAACTCCGGGAGTTGGTGATGGACAGGGAGGCCTGGCGTGCTGCGATTCATGGGGTTGCAAAGAGTTGGACACGACTGAGNTGAAGAGTTGACTCATTGGAAAAGACTCTGATGCTGGGAGGGATTAGGGGCAGGAGGAGAAGGGGACGACAGAGGATGAGATGGTTGGATGGCATGAGTTTGAGTGAACTCCGGGAGTTGGTGATGGACAGGGAGGCCTGGCGTGCTGCG
The DNA here is from genome assembly GCA_006410675.1 of Oreotragus oreotragus. Lineage (NCBI taxonomy): Eukaryota > Metazoa > Chordata > Mammalia > Artiodactyla > Bovidae > Oreotragus > Oreotragus oreotragus. The sequence goes on along the minus strand of SJYX01024431.1, from coordinate 217,581 downwards.
ATTCATGGGGTTGCAAAGAGTCGGACACAACTGAGTGACTGAACTGAACTGATGAAGTCCAAAATGCTCACTTGAACTTTACTGAACATAGACCTTTGTCAGGTTTAGTACATTTCTATATTCAATTTTAAGAAGCAAAGTATTTCTACTGTCCACCTCATCTGTATATGTGATAAAATTATTTTCATACATTAAAAAAAATAGCCATTTCACCATAGTGAACTAGTGTAAAATTTAAGGACAAAGTGATCAATTGAGAACTTTTCTGGAGGAGCAATTCTTTCTAAAATGTTCTAAAAACAATTCTTTCTAACATACTTGTTCTTTGGAAGTAGCTCACTATTATTTGGACTCCGATTTAGATATCTTATTAATATATTTTGGACTTTTATTAGTTCTGAAATTATTAGTGAAGGCTATAGTGATTGGCATTCATGTAGGCACTTCTAATTGGAAATCATTTTCTATTAAAGGTTTGAAGTCATTTTGTTTATTCCTGCAATACCTCAATATAGTCTCCATCCAATGTTTTTATAAGTATCCAAAAATTATACTACTAGTAATGTAACTAAAATAATAGCTCATATTTATTGAATGCTTGCTTTCTAGTCATTCATATAGCCTTCAGCCAACAGAAACTGCAAATCCCAGAATGCTACCTTCCATTCTTAAACATGGATTTCAGACCTATTTCAGACATTTATTGAATGCTTACTATATACCAGGCACTGTACTAAGAGCTTCCATGGATTACTTTGTTCAATCTTCATAAAACCTTATAAGGTAGGTGGTATTATTGTTCCCATTTTACAATAGGCCAAGACTTAATGAGAAAAATTAGCTTATAAAATGTACAGAGCTGCTAAAGTGGATCTAAAATGTGGACTGCAGCTTCTGTGTCTTAATTCACTATGTTATACTGCATACCTTGCATCACAAATGAAACATTATTATTGTGTACTGTGGCCAGTACATCACCATCAGTGTAATAACACTTCAATTTTATGAATTTTTGTTGATGAGGAAAACATCATCTTTGAGCCTGAAAGGCAGGATAGTACCTCAAAATTTTCTTCATGAGCAAACCTTATTTCCTCCTGTAAGAAGTAAATTTTTAAATTTCATCAAGAAATGTTAAAATAGACAGTTGAAATAATTATCCCAGAAGCAAGCACTGAGCAAAAAAATCTTCATCTCATTTTCCAGATTGACTAAATGCATCAATCAAGTTATCGGAGTAACTGCTCAACTTTCACTTATGTTTCCTGGCAGCATATACTTCATAGCTATTGTGACTCCACAAGAATAATATCAAGTACTCTTTATGTTTGTGAAATATATCAGTTTGATGTGTTGTTGATGCTTCCTAGGAGCTAGCTTCACACCATCCATTACCCTGTCCTTAACCTTCAGCCTTCCTGCATCAAACTCTGGGATGACGTCATCTCTGGACTCTGTTAACCCTACCACATCTGCCTCTATTCTTGAGGTTTCCTAATTTCCAGGTGTTTTGTTATCCAGCACATGTCTCCCTTTTTAAACATACTCCCCCAATCTTTTGGGTTCAGTCCTATGGTTTTTTCCCACCTGACGCTTTCCCCACTTTTTACCTTCCCCAAGTGGCACCACCACAAGACTGAGTGGGCAGAAGTGGATTCTTGCTGGGTGGAAGGTACTGAGCACACAGCTTGTCAGCAGGGAGCATTTCTGGGGCAGTTTGCTGTCACCACAGCTACTCATTTGACAGCTAGCTGCCTCCCCCAAGGCCCTGCTCATCATCCTACGTCCTCTGTCACGTTGTTTCTCAAATCGTGCTTCTCAGATCCCAAGGACTTCAGAGGCACATTCTCAGAGATCCATGTGGACCTAAGTTATTACAGGTTTTTAATGGGATGATCTTACGATATTTAAGTTGCTAAATTTCAGAGCTTACACTTGTATTTTTCACGTGGTGTCTCTGAAGGAGTAGTTTGACTTTTTTTATTTTTAGTGGTTTTTCAAACTGGGAGTCCACAAACATGTTTTTTTTGAGTTCTGAGTTCTCAAGATTGAGAAACACTGCTCTACTATACTGGAAATGGGCCTGGCTACACATTTCTCATACATCCACTGCGTGCTTCCTATGAGTCTTGTACTCTGCTGTATACTGGGAGTTTAAAAAATTCCCTGTCCTCAAGGGTTAGTGGGAAGTCAGATATATAGAAAGACAGTCATTATTTATTGTACAACTTTAGCAGTTGAATCAAGAGCATTGAAAAAGTGGATAAACTTTAACCCAATCATTCCACTCTTAGGAATTTATTTTTGGGGAATAAGAAAGAGCCACAAAGATTTATATGAAAGGATCAAGAAGTCAAATGAAATGAAGATGGTTGGAATTGACTCAGCCTGATATATTTTACAATAGCTAAAGGTGGGGGCAAGGTTTAATATTTAACAATAGGAGGATACTTAAGTTATGGCACCCCACTAATGGGTATTAGATGACCACTAAAAATAATACTACTTTGCTCCAATACTTTGGCCACCTGACGGAAAGAGCCAACTCATTAGAAAAGACCCTGATGCTGGGTAAAATTGAAGGCAGGAGGAGAAGGGGAAGACAGAGGATGAAATGGTTGGATGGCATCACCAACTCAACAGACATGAGTTTGTGCAAACTCGAGGAGATGGTGAAGGACAGGGAAGCCTGGCATGCTGCAGTCCATGGGATCATAGAGTTGGACACGACTGCACAACTGAACAACGAAAACAACAAAACATAATAATTATAGAAAATATTGAAAGAACTCATAATGTTAGCAGAAAAACAACACATGACTTTCTACATCAGAGGTGAGCAAACATTTTCCGGTAATAGGTCATGTTGGTTAATATTTTAGACTTTGTGAGTCATGAGAATTTGAGATTTGAAACTGATAAAACTCTGCTATTTTAATGTGAGAACAGCCACAGACAGTGCATAAACAATTGGGCATGGTTGTTTGTCAATAAAAATTTATTTATGAACATTGAAATTTGAATTTTGTATAGTTTTCATGTGTCAGGAAATATCAATAGTAGTTTTAAAATTTTCATTTTCAACCATTTAAAAAAAATAAAACCTGTTCATAGCTTGCAGACCACGTGAAAACAGATGGCAGGCTGGATTTGGACTGTGGGCCATAGTTTTCTGATCTCTGATCTATAATATATGATTTTAAGTGTGTGTGTATGTGTGTGTGTAGGTAAAACCGTAAGAATATTAATGGTGGTTATCTCTGGGTAGTGGGATTATAGTTTATTTTTTAATGATTTTTAAAATATTTTTCTCACTTTTAATATGAAATGACACTTTTGATAATCGAAAAGTAAAAAAAATGTTCACTATAATAATTGCTGTAATAGTGGAAAGCACTCTAAAGGGGTAAATACCTCAGATTCATGGAGGCTAAGGGTGAGGAAAGGGTTGCTGAAAGTGTCAAAACTAAACAGCGTGTTGAAGGATGATGAAGAATTTCTCAAGCATGGTGAGTCACAGGAGAGAGAGAGAAGAGGGGATGGCAACAAGGAAAAGTATTTTAGGCTGAGACTGGGAGGTTAGGCTGTGGGAAAGTTAGGGAACCACAAGACTGTGAGAAGGCTGGAGAGCAGTGAGAGTGAGCAGAGAGGGAGTGAGCAGAGAGAAGATCAGAAAGAGAACCAGGCAGTGAGGATCTTACTTGCTGTGCTTACACTTTGCATTTTTTTCTTAAAATCATTTGAAAGCCGTTGAAAGATTGATAAGTTGCTAAAGGAAGTGGTCGTATTTCTGATTTAGAAAGACCTACATGGCATCAGGGCAGAGAATGGATTGGGTAAGGGTGAGCTGGGAGGCAGGAAGACAAGTGGAGAGTCTGTTGTAGGAATCCATGTGAGAAGTGAGAGACTAAATCAGGGTAAGGCGGTGGGTGGGGGAGTGGAAACAGAGGAAGGAGAAAGTTTGAATGAAATATAGGATGTTGACCAATTAGATTTTGGAATTGAAGGAGATATGGGGGAGAGAGGAATAAAAGTTGTCTTCCATATTTCTGCCCCTGAAAGCCAGGTGAGTGGGAGATTTGGTTGAGAAGATGGCATGATCAGTTTTAGATGTCTTGAATGTGAGAGTGTTGTTGGGTGTTTGGGTGCAATTTTTCAATACAGTTTAAAAATCAGGAGAAACAAATTACATAGACAGTGATAGTAGTAATAAGGACTTAGGCACTCACTTGGAAAGAAGTGTTAAATAATTATTTTCTTTTTCTCTTCCCCTCCTTCCCTCATGGATTATGTAGAAACACAGTCTAATCAGTACTAGTGGCTCATTTTGATGGTCCATTCAGACTTTGGGGTCACTTACCCTCGAGACCCCATTAAAATTTTGTGAAGAAGTTGAGTATAGTTTGAAAAAAGCCACACAAGTGATTTTATTATAAGCTCTCCCATCCTATCCCTGACACCTACTTGTTAAGTGAGAAGAAATGAGCAAAGACTGTGGTTTTCTGGAGCACTGTCTCCACAACCTAGGAAGCTACCTGGATGTAATCGGAAGCTGATCCCTGTGTGAAGGGCAGGGAGAAACAAAGAGATGGACCGCTCCAGATGGCAGGTGGTAGGTTTAACAACCAAGGGAACTTATTTAGGAGGCTTGTCCTGGGCAGCCACACCCCTGTCTGCCAAATCTTAAAAGTTTGTATAGAGTCTTTCACTGCATTCAGTCATGTGGTCTGTCCAGACAGTCTCAACACCACGTCACTGTCTCAAAGCTGTGTCTGTGGGGGCAACTTCTGGAAGCCAGGAATGTAAACCTACTAAACATAGACGAGGGAGTGAGGAGCTTCTAATTGCCTGGACCCAGCTTACAGGTCAACCACCAGGTCATGTCCTTTCAATGACCTCCCCTAATAGACACCCGAGAATGAAAGTTAGAGTGTTAGTCACTCAGCCATGTCCAGCTCTTTGCAACCCCATGGACTATAGCCCACCAGGCTCCTCTGTCCATGAAATTCTCAAGGCAAGAATACTGGAGTGGGTTGCCATTCCCTTCTCCAGGGGATCTTCCCAACCCAGGGATCGAACCTGGGTCTCATGCATTGCAGGCAGATTCTTTACTGTCTAAGCCAGCAGGGAAGCCCAACAGATGCCTAGACATTTAAAAATTAGGCAGAGAAAGTGAGCCTGTAAAAGAGCGCCAAAGCACAGAAGGAAAATCAAAGTATACTTGTAGTTGATGGAAGAAAAAAAATTTTAAGGAGCACATAGCAGTATTAATCACAAACAAGTGATTAAATGAGAATTATTTAGCACTGACAAATATGAGGTCATTGTGGATCTATACAAGGATATTTCGCTGGCATGGTGGGAAAAGAAGCTATTCAGAAGTGAATTGAGAAGTAAATGAGGATTAAGAAAAAGCTGAAGCATGCAATAAAGGAAAACAATACAATCCAAACTAGAAGCTTCTCGCCTCAATTTTCAGATATATTACCACAGTTTGTATCATTAGATTAAGAGATGCTTGAAAAATTCTTGATGAATGGTTGAGAACGTGGATGAGTAAATACGCTCTTGAATAACATCAGGTTCCATTAGGTATTATCTGCTCTGAATCCTAGGAGTCGTTGAAAATATGATTGTATTCTGTTTGAACAACTGACTGATTTTAGCTGTAATGGAGGATAAAGAGCCCCTTTCTATTCAAGTGAAATGACCTGCTATAGATTCCTGTTGACTGAGGATGTTTTAAGTGCTGTGGGGATAATATATAAACATTTAAACTATAAAACATTATACAAATTTTATTATTTGTACTGTAGTATTTTTATTGCACTAAAAAAATAAGACATGCAAAAATGAGATTTCTCCCCCTTTAGGTATGTTTTCTGATACTAACTTATCTTTTGACCTTACGGTTTTTGATAGTCTTCAACCTGGAAGAGCAGCTTCTCTTCAGTTAGGTAAGAAGTCCATCTATAGCCAACAGCAACTGCATGCATAACCACCC
>SJYX01024431.1:195137-210320 GCA_006410675.1 Oreotragus oreotragus | reverse complement strand
ATGTCAAGGCTGTATATTGTCCCCCTGCTTATTTAACTTATATGCAGAGTACATCATGAGAAACGCTGGACTGGAAGAAACACAAGCTGGAATCAAGATTGCCGGGAGAAATATCAATAACCTCAGATATGCAGATGACACCACCCTTATGGCAGAAAGTGAGGAGGAACTAAAAAGCCTCTTGATGAAAGTGAAAGAGGAGAGTGAAAAAGTTGGCTTAAAGCTCAACATTCAGAAAATGAAGATCATGGAAGGTTACCTGGTTTCAATTTCCATGATACATTAATCCTATGAAGATTTTAAAAGAACTCTTCAAATGTATATAAGGAATGAGAGACATGGACTTGCAGGGTGTTGTCAAGGGTTTTCTTGACAGCTATGGGAAATCTGGGATCTGTGGCACTCTGGGAAATGAGGAGGCAAAATTTGGGACCGCCTAAGAAAAGTATTTTTCCAAAAACTACGGAAGGTTTTGCTCCTAAACTAAAGGAGCCCTGTTGGTCTAGAATGGGTCCGTGTTGCAGTTTTGTTAGACACTTCCTAAGGCTGATGTCAAATTGGAATAAGTGACCTCTCAACTCTCTAACAGCCTGTAAAATAAAGTGAAATGATTTTCAAGAGAAAGTAAATGAAACGTCGTAGACCTCTCATACATTCTATCACAAACATTTGTGTAAGGCATTCAGTGCTTCTCAGTAAGATTATTATTTGGGAGGACAATTCTTCACTGAACTCCTTCCCCATAAATCACACAAACACATGATGACAATTAGAAATGCCTGAATATGACTGGTACTGGAGCTGTAAACACGAGTGAGATAGAAGTTAGATCTCTTGTGTAGGTTTCACAGATTTGAAATCATCATTAACATACATGGGTAGTATGACCTCTAGCCCTCTCCAGTAGAACTTTACTTGCCTTTGTGTTTCAGGCTAACAAACTGATAGATCCTATTCCTTGAGGGAAGAAAGAGGTAGTCTTCTTGAGGACTCGGCACTAAAATAGAACAGTAAGAACTGAGTGGACTTCCTAACACTTTTACCAAGGTTGGGGAAGAAGTATCACAGAGATCCAAGTACTATACATCAAACACCTGTACGGTGGAATTTTGCTTTTTGTACAGATCAGCCTCCATTCCAGGAATCTCCCAGAAATAAACCCCAACTGGTTATTATCTTAGATTTTAGATTGGTTTAGAAATGTCTCTATTCTATGAATCCTGCCTAGTTCACTCTGTTGAAACCCCTGTCTCCTCCGTTATTTCAGATGGTGTTTGATAGGGGAACATTAACTGTACCTGGCCTTGATCCCAGCACCCCAAGAGTGATTTGAATTCCAAGAGAATTTGGAGCAGATAGTTTTCTGCCAATCTTCAAGACAGATGTCAACTGGCTTCCTTGGAAAAATCCCAAGTGTAATTTTTACCAAATTAAACCCAGAAAGTTCTGCAAGAATGTTCCAGCCTTGGGATTACAGTGAATCAAACATTTTACAGTTCATACTGGAGGTCATGGGAAAATCCCAAGGAAATATAGAAAACCAGAACTGTAGTCCTTCAAGTTGCCAGTCCCCAAAACTCCTGTATTATTTGTTTACAAAGTGTCACATCAGTGGAAAAAGAACCGTATTAAGAGAAACCTAAATGTATTTGATGAAGCTAAATATACTTCTAAAGGCCACCCTATTTGATAGAGAAGTAGCCAACTTTCAGATTCATCTTACCACCTTCTTGTCAAACCTGCGAAATATCACTGAAAGTCTAAGCGTTCACTTGCTTTGCTCTAGAACAAGTTTATTGCCCATTATTTCTTATTCCCTTCTGCATCTCTGTCATGAGATTGTCAAGTTTTTCTGCTTTCAGTTCTTTGTCATATGATTTGGTCTTTGTCATATGATTGCAGTATCTTAGATTTTAAAACTTCTAATTTAAGTCTTGAGCCATCATAAGTAAAAATTGAGGCCAAGTTATTCCATTTTAATGATAAAATATATAAAATGGAAAAAAGCATGGACAATATAAAATTAGCTAGTCCTTGTCACATAAGGAGGAAACTAAGAAAGTACACACATTTGATCTAACTGTCCTGGCAATTTAGACAATCATATGTGTGGTTAGCCTAAATACCAAAGAGAGTGGAGTGGGCAAGTGTTCAATAGATGTCTCCAAAGAGTTAGTTCATTGGTATGTTCAACCCCCTCTACCTGAGAGAAGTTTTGAATAAAGTATGAAATTGTCCAGCTCTTTGTTGCATTATGAATTTTATTGTCTTTCTTTATTAAGTCTGAGAGAACCTTGAATGTCTAATGCATTACAAATAACTTTACATTTGTGAATCTACCTGGCTATGCTAGGGTAACAGCAACCTCAATGTTTATTTACAGCATTATTTACAATAGTCAAGAATTGAAATCAGCCTAAGTGTCCATCAACAGATGAATGGATAAAGAGGATGTGGTGTATACTTCCAATGGAATATTAGTCCCCCATAAAAGATAAGGAAATGTAGACATTTGCAACAACTTGCCCCTTTCTCTCTTTGTCCTGCTGCTGCTGCTGCTAAGTCCCTTCAGTCGTGTCTGACTCTGTGCGACCCCATAGACGGCAGCCCACCAGGCTCCCCCATCCCTGGGATTCTCCAGGCAAGAATACTGGAGTGGGTTGCCATTTCCTTCTCCAGTGCATGAAAGAGAAAAGTGAAAGTGAAGTCGCTCAGTCTGTCCGACTGTTAGCGACCCCATGGACTGCAGCCCACCAGGCTCCTCCGTCCATTGGATTTTCCAGGCAAGAGTACTGGGGTGGGGTGCCATTGCCTTCTCCGTCTTTGTCCTGGGCCCCCTGTAGTGCAAATGTTTATACTCTCAGTTTGTCCCAGAGCTTTCTCAAACTATCATTGTTGTTCTGATTTCCACTATTTTGTCTTTCAGATGGTATATGTGTTCTTCTGCATCACCTAATCTGTACTTTATTCCTTCTAGTATATTATTTCAGTTATTGTATTCTTTAGCTGTTTTTTATATCTGTTTTATATTGGTTGGTTCTTTTTTATATTTTTTAGCTTTGTTGAAATGCTTCTTGTGTTCCTCCATTCTTCTTCTGAGTTTGGTGTGTGACTGTATGACTGTTGCTTTGGATTATTTGGCTCAGACATTAAAGGATCTGCCTGCTGATGCCGGAGACACAGAAGACATGGGTTCTATCCCTGAGTTGGGAAGATCCCCTGGAGAAGGAAGTGGCAACCCCCTCCAGTATTCTTGCCTGGAGAATACCATGGATTGAGGAGTCTGGCAGGTTACAATCCCCGGGGTCGCAAGGAGTCAGACATGACTGAGCAACTAACAGTTTCACTTTGTACTCTTTATTAGGCAATTAGGTTGGTGCAAAAGTAATTGCGGTTTTACATTGTTGAACTTTGCCTTTTGATACTGAAATACATTCTTAAGTGTGGTTATGTTATACATCATTTTAAATGCTCATTTCTCACTTTTTTTTTTGCTAGTGACTTATTACTTGCTGTTTACTTTATTTTAGACTATAGAAATGATATTAGACAAAAAACAAATTTGAGTGATTTAAAAAAATTTTTTTATTTTTACTTTATTTTACTTTACAGTACTGTATTGGTTTTGGCATATATTGACATGAATCTGTCACGGGTGTACATGAACTCCCAAACATGAACCCCCCCTCCCACCTCCCACCCCACATCATCCCTCCGGATCATCCCCATACACCAGCCCCAAGCATCCTGCATCCTGCATCTAACATAGACTGGTGATTTGTTNGCTGTTTACTTTATTTTAGACTATAGAAATGATATTAGACAAAAAACAAATTTGAGTGATTTAAAAAAATTTTTTTATTTTTACTTTATTTTACTTTACAGTACTGTATTGGTTTTGGCATATATTGACATGAATCTGTCACGGGTGTACATGAACTCCCAAACATGAACCCCCCCTCCCACCTCCCACCCCACATCATCCCTCCGGATCATCCCCATACACCAGCCCCAAGCATCCTGCAACCTGCATCGAACATAGACTGGTGATTTGTTCAAGTTCAAAATGGGTTGTAAAGCAGCAGATATAACGCACAACATCAATGACACATTTGATGCAGGAACTGCTAATGAATATACAGTGCAGTGGTGATTTAGGAAGTTTTGCAGAGGAGACAATAGCCTTGAGATGAGAAGTGCAGTGGCTGGCCATCAGAAAGTGACAGTGACGAATTAAGAGCAATCATTGAAGCTGACACTCTTACAACGACACAAGAAGTTGCTGAAGAACTCGGTGTTGACCATTTTGTGCTAATTCATCATTTGAAGGAAATTGGAAAGTTGAAAAAGCTCGGTAAGTAGTTGCCTCGTGAGCTGATAGAAAGTCAAGAAATTTGTTGTTTTGAAGTGTTGTCTTTTCTTATTCTACACAACAACGAACCATTTTTTGATCAGATTGTGATGTGCATTGAAAAGTGGGTTTTATATGACAACCTGTGATGTCCAGCTCTGATTGGACTGAGAAGAAGCTCCAAAGCACTTCCTAAAACCAAGCTTACACCAAAAAAAAAGATCTGATGTTCAGTTTGGTGGTCTGCTGACAGTCTGATTCACAGCTTTCTGAGTCCTGCAAAACCTGCTACATCTGAGAAATATGCCGAGCAAATCGATGAGATGCACTGAGAAATGCAATGCATGCAGCTAGTGTTGGTCAAAAGAATGGGCCCAATTCTTCTCCACAACAATACCTGACTGCGCATCACCCAATCAAAGCTACAAAAGTTGAACGAATTGGGCTACAAAGTTGTGCCTCATCCACCATGTTCACCTGACCTCTTGTTAACCAACCACCACTTCCTCAAGCATCTCAACAAATTTTTGCAGGGAAAGTGTTTCCACAACCAACAGGAGGCAGAACATGCTTTCCAAGAGTTCATCGAATCCTGAAGCATGGATTTTTATGCTATAGGAGTAAACAAATTTATTTCTCACAAGCAACAATGTGTTGATTGTAATGGTTCCTATTCTGATTAGTAAAGATGTGTTTGAGGCTAGTTAAAATGATTTAAAATTCATGGTCCGAAACCACAATTACTTGTGTATCAACCTAATACTTATCTCCATTTCATTAGGATAAAACCCTGGGTTTTATCTTGTTCTTTCATTTGGAACAAATTCCTCATTTTATTTTGGTTTTCTGTGTTTGTTTCTATGGGTTAGACAAAGTAGTTACTTCTCCCAATCTTGAAGGTATGACCTTGAGTAGGAGCATCAGTTCAGTTCAGTCACTCAGTCATGTCCAGCTCTTTGTGACACCGTGGATTGCAGCATGCCAGGCCTCCCTCTCCTTCACCAACTCCCGGAGCTTGCTCACACCCGTGTCCATCAAGTCAGTGATGCCATCCAATCATCTCATCCTCTGTCATCCCCTTCTCCTCCCACCTTCAATCTTTCCCAACATCAGAGTCTTTTCCAATGAGTCAGTTCTTCGCATCAGGTGGCCAAATATTGGAGCTTCAACTTCAGCATCAGTCCTTCCAATGAATATTCAGGACTGATTTCCTTTAGGATTGACTAGTTTGATCTCTTTGCAGTCCAAGGAACTCTCAAGAAGTCTTCTCCAACACCACAGTTCAAAAGCATCAATTCTTTGGCACTCAACTTTCTTTATGGTACAACTCTCACATCCATACATGACTACTGGAAAAACCATAGCTTTGAATAGATGGACCTTTGTTGGCAAAGTAATGTCTCTGCTTTTTAATATGCTGTCTAGGTTGGTCATAACTTCCCTTCATCTCCTGTGTATTAATAGACTGCATGTACTGGACAACTTGGGCAGGCTGGCTAGAGCAACAGGCACTTTTCAAACTTTTGCCTCTGCACTGAGACTCAAGTGAGTAGGTTAGTGTACAAGCCTCTTAAGAGTCTCAGTTTAGTATAGTGCTCTAGCTCTACAGAAGCCCTGCTGGTTTTCAAAGTCAGTTAAGGGAGCCTTGTCCTGCCGTGCTCGTACCAAAGGCTGAGGTGCCCAACATGAGGCCTGAACTCCTTGCTCCTTAGGACCTTTGAACTTGTGATATCCCTTCCCACCTGTGGATCCCTGCACTGGTGGTATGTATACTGACTCCATTGCATCTCTGCCACTTCTCTCCATCTTGATGTAGTTTTCAAAACTTTCCTTAATTTTGGAAGAGCCGTTTATACTAGTCTTCAGATGTTTCTCAGAATGAGTTGTTCTATATGTAGTTGTAGTGTTGGTTTGTCTGTGGGAGGACATGAGCTCAGGATCTTCCCACTCTGCCATCTTGATCCCACCTGTCAGATGTTTTTATATTTCATTTGGATTTTCAATGACTCAACCTTTTAAAAAATCGATTCTTATTTGCATCTCTCATTTGTTAATTTCTGATTTTATATTTAATAAGTTAATCCCCTTTAATTTTTGTCTTAATTTAGGAGTCTTTTTCTATAACTTAGACTTGAATGTTTAATGTATTTTTTCTTTCTTTCAAAAAGAAAGTTGTCTGATGCTATGAATTTCATCTAAGCATAAAATATCTGTGTATCTTAAGCTTTAAACTTAGTAGCCTCATTGTTATTTTTTTCTTCTAAATATCCTGTATTTATAGCTTTTTATTTCTTTGATCTAGGAATTTTTCTTTAAAGTGTTTTCTTAAAAATTCTAAGAGATTTCTTTTATCATCTGGTCTTTTGTTGTTTATTTCCACTTGTATTGCATTTTGGTCTGACTGGGTATAGGTGGCGCCAGTGATAAGCCACCTGCCAGTGCAGGAGAGTTAAAAGATGTGGATGTAGTCCCTGGGTCAAGAATACCCCCTGGAGAAGGGCATGGCCACCCACTCCGGTATTCTTGCCTGGAGAATTCCAGATACAGAGGAGCCTGGCGGGCTACAGTTCATAGGGTATCAAAGAGTTGGACAGGGCTGAGGCAACTTAGCACACAGGCACATACCTACTTTAAATATTTTCATGTTATAAACATCATGAGTGCCTTATTTCCCCTGTGAATTGTGTAATTTATCAATATAAAGTACTGTTTTTTAATCACAATGATTTTTTGTTTTGATTTCTAATTTGTCTGAGATTAACATTGCTGCTGCTGCTGCTAAGTCACTTCAGTCATGTCTGACTCTGTGCAACCCCATAGACTGCAGCCCTCCAGGCTCCCCCATCCCTGGGATTCTCTAGGCAAGAACACTGGAGTGGGTTGCCATTTCCTTCTAATTCTCCTTTATTTCTGTCTCTGCTAATATATCTCCTCTCTTTATTTTAAGATTTCATATCTTTTTAGTTGAGGGATGACTCCAGCAAATATAAATTAGTTGAATTTTTTCCCCCTTAATCTGATACTGTTTGCCTTTTAATTGAAAAAATTAACTCATTCATGTTTGGAGTGTTAACTGATATTTAATCATATTCCTATCATTTTGTTTTGTGTGTCCTAATAAATGTATTCTTATTTACTTCATTTTCTTTGTTGTATTTTGCATCATCACGTGTTTAGTTTCCTTTTCTGTTGACATTTTAGAATTTATTCATGCTCTTGTTAGTGTATTATATTTTAAAATTGTGCCTTGACTTTGGTGCCAATATCAAGAATAGAGTAGGATCTGTGGGATCCTCCTCCTGTCCCCAAATGAGACAATTATGAAAGCATATGTTGCCCTTCATCTTCCACAAGTTTTTCAAGCAATATGCAGTGTTGGTTACAGATATTCTAATTTTTACATGATGACTATTCACTTTCAAGAACTTACTCTTAACATTTACATTAAGCTTCACAAGCTTGTTAACAGTAACAACTACTTAGAATAAAAAGTTTTACTGGGTTCATTTCTCACAAATTTTTTTCATGATTTCTCCTTTCTAGAAGTGTTTCAATTAGTTCTCTTTTTGTGAAATGTGAAGTTGGCATAGTATTTGTACCCCTGTGTATGTAATCATGCATTAAAAAAAAATGAATCTCTATGGTGTTTCAACAATGTTCAAATGTGGATGCCTTTAGCCTGGCCATGCTCCCCAGTTTACCACAGTCTCAACTGCTCTCTCCTGTATGCTGTACTACCTGCCTGCACAACAATTTGTGTTTGTAAATACTCTTCTGCTGCTGCTGCTGCTGCTAAGTCGCTTCAGTCGTGTCCGACTCTGTGCGACCCCATAGATGGCAGCCCATCAGGCTCCCCCATCCCTGGGACTCTCTAGGCAAGAACACTGGAGTGGGTTGCCATTTCCTTCTCCAGTGCAGGAAAGTGAAAAGTGAAAGTGAAGTCGTTCAGTCGTGTCCCACTCGTAGCGACCCCATGGACTGCAGCCCACCAGGCTCCTCCGTCCATGGGATTTTCCAGGCCTTCCTAAACTACATATAATTTGAAAAATCTATGTGTTTAAAATATGATCCCAAGTTCTTACACGGAGTGACACTCTGCCTTTTTTCTTCCTTGGACTTAGGCTTTGGAAGATCACACTCGTAGCGACCCCATGGACTGCAGCCCACCAGGCTCCTCCGTCCATGGGATTTTCCAGGCCTTCCTAAACTGCATATAATTTGAAAAATCTATGTGTTTAAAATATGATCCCAAGTTCTTACACGGAGTGACACTCTGCCTTTTTTCTTCCTTGGACTTAGGCTTTGGAAGATCGAGTATGGGAACTCCTGCAAGAAGCAGACAAGACTGCTGAAGAGAACAGGGATGAGAGTCAGGTCTATGAGGCCATGGCCGAAACGCTGGGCGAAGCGTGGGCAGCCCTGGTCTCCATGCTTGAGAGAAGGCGGGAGCTTCTCATATTGACCTCTGAGTTTTTTGAAAACGCCTTGGAGGTTTGTTTAAAAAAAACTTTCCCTTCTCCACTTCAGAGTAAATGGATGACACTCCTGAAAATCCTTTCTTTCTGAATAGACATTGTGATCAGATTTTTTTTTAAACAGCAGAATAATCAAGTTATAGACATTTAAATTTTGATTGTCAAAATAAAAGTTTTAATACTTTGAATGTATACCTTCAAACAAAAATAAGTGCAATTAATTAAAATTGGCAAATATTAAGTAAAAATGGGAATTTTTACCCGTAAGCCATTTTGATATATTTCTCTCTTTAGATAATAATAATACAATTACTAAATCAAACAACTACCTCCGATTACAGGATTACTAGGAAATGCTGGTCTAACACGTTCTTGTTAACTAACAGTTGGAGGACACAATTTCTTCTGCTTCTTATGATAAGGCAACTGCAGAATAGTCCATAGAATGTTTGACTTGTCAGCATAGCATATGATAGATTACTCTCTAAGGCATGTAGTTGAATTTCCGTAGTTTGAGCTTGTTAAAATATATGGAAGGAAAAAGTCCGGACCTAAGAAGGTCATGATTTTTCTTGAATTCTGCAGTTTTTTTGAAGAACTCAATTTCAAAATGTGAGACTCAAAGAAGAGTTTCAAAGGAGGTCTTATATTTAGTGTAAAGTAGTTACTGGAAATGTCACTTTTAACTTCTCTGTCAAGTGGCAGTACATTCATTTTGATGTGAGAGCACTGCTTCATTATCATAAAGCACTAGCTTTGAAAAATATGATATTTCCAAATGGAAAATTCAGGACTTAAACCCAAAATAATGAAAGAAAGAAGATTAGTATTAGAACACTAGAATTGAGGTAGACAATCTCATGAACTCATTTAAAAGTTAAAAGCAGGAGCAAAAACCTTATTGTAACTTTCAAGGTTTGTTTTTCACAGTTTGGACAATGAAGTCCAACTCACAGATTATTTTGGGAAAAAGTCCCACAGATAATTTTCTTTCCTGAAAAAAAAAAACAAAAACCCAGGGGAAATACACCTACATGGGTCAAATTATAGATACATCTGATTCATTCTGTCTTAGTAGGTGAGGTATAAGTATTAACTGCCCTTGAAATTCAGGTTGCCTGAACATAGGAAGTTGTCTTTTTTTCAAACATGAAGTCTAATATCTGTTTCTCACTGTGTAAAAGCATTAATACTAGCTGGTTTTCTATATGATGAGAAATGACTTCCAGATATTACATGGAATAAAAGGAATTATGCTTCCTAAGTTAACCCATAATTCAGCCCAGTACTCTGATTCCTAGTGAAAAGATGAAGTTTCTTATGTTATCCTCCTTCCAATTTTGTGAACCACTTCATACTTAGCTGGTGGAAAACTCCTACATGATTTTCCCTGCCCCTTTTATAAGCCAAACTAAGAAGAGGGTCTTTGAAAGGTGTCTCCCTGTTGCCACTTCCACCCTATACTGACTGTAAAAGGAAGAAAAATAGGGAAAAGAAAATATCCCTGAGACAAAGGTTAATTAGAACATTGGGGAAGCCTTTTCTGAGTGAAGCATTATTTGTTTATTGGGTTGTCTTTTTTTTTAATTTTTATTTTTACTTTATTTTACTTTACAGTACTGTATTGGTTTTGGCATACATTGACATTTTTAAAAGATGCCAAACAACAAGTTGAAATATAGATACAAATGACACAGTGACTCCAAAATTTCTTGTAATGATCTACAGGGAAAACCAAATCACCTCCCAGGGTTTTGTTTTTCCTTTGAAATTTCTCTTCAAAGGATATCCTTATAATCAACTGGTAGAATGATTTAGAGATGTAAACGATGTATAGATAGGATCCCCTTAGTGAACTATGTGCATGCAGAATTTCTCTAGAAATACAAAATGACCTGTTATTGCATGGTTGATGGTTAGTACAGGATGACTTCAGACTCACAAGTTTAACCATCATATAAGTTATTCTCTCCTGAAACGCTGTTCTTCAGTTTAGGAACACTGTCCCCAGTTGACACTGGCTGATGTCTGTCTGCTGTTTCTAACAGGATGATGGCAGCCTTCTCTGTATTTCTGAAGGGGGTGTGCTTAGCAATTGCTCTCTCATCTTTCCCTGCCATTTATATCTAGATTTTATACTGCTGTAATAATCAAACATGGTAGATCTTTATATTGTCACATAAAAATATTAGATATCACTAAATCCAAAGACGAGAGTTTGGATAAAACTTGAAAAAGATGACAGGCACTGTGAGAGGCTTTTGTGTCTTTCTCACTGATACTTCTCTTTTATGAGTTTATTCTATACGTCACCCAAAGGTGAATTGTTGATTTGAATGCTCTCATAAATGGTGATAGTTTCCTTTGAACTTTCATGCTGAGATAAAAGAGCTATTTGTCTTCTACTGTGGATATACTGTAGGCTCCCCAAGTGATGCAGTGGCACAAGAATCCACGTGCCAATGCAGGAGATACAAGAGACGCACGTTCCATTCCTGGGTCGGGAAGATCCCCTGGAGGAGGAAATGGCAATCCACTCCAGTATTCTGGGAAATCCATGGACAGAGGAGCCTCATGGACTATAGTCCGTGGCGTCCCAAAGAGTCATACACGACAGAGCTACTGAGTGTGCACACACACACACACACACACACACACACACACACACACACACACATACACACACACATACACACACACATACACATTACCGAAAATGTTTTGCTCTTTGCTAAAATTTGCTTCTAAGATTATTACCCTGAGAATCTTGACATCACTTTGAGCATCTCCCTTTCATACGTCCTCTAGGGAGAAATACAAAAAGAGAGGCTGGTCACGTTCCTTACCATTTAGGGTGTCAAATAGCCATTTCCTTTTTTTTTTTTTTTCTTGAAGTAGAGGAGACATTTTCCATTTTTCTTTTTTACTGCATCTAATTTAATCTTTATTTGTATAAAAGTACATAAAGTCATTGATAAAAATGCAAACAAAATTACAAATTATAGATCTAAAAGCTTACCATTCCTCATCTGTCTCTAATCCTAACCTTCTCATAAATATAACCTTTTGGTATGTATCTATTTGGACCACATATATTTCAATACAAATATATGTATTTTGCTTTGTATAAGAAATAGGATTAAACGTCACTTCTCAGCCCTAAAATCAAGTGTAGAGATGGGATTGGACTATGTTTTGAGACTTACATTTTTTAATTCTACATCTAATTATTGAGGAAAAAAATCAACTGTGTATTTCAACCTCTTTAAGTGAATTTTTAAGTTAAATTTACTAATAACTATGTATATTACTGGCTACACAAACTTTTGTAGGTTTCTGTTAACAAACATTCTGGTTGTTCTTTGAGAAACTGCTTTAGAATGTTGACAGCAGTTGTATTTGTTACATGGGACACAATAATTTTACTTGAAAATTTAAATAGACATTAGAACAGTAACCAAATTGGTTTATTTCAGCATACATATATATTTCCAGGTATGAAAGAAATGCAATTCAGACAGAGGAAAGTTCTTATCTTGGCACTTTGCAAATCGACTACATGGGCACACAGACCTCATACAAACATGTGAGCCAACACGTGCTCACACAAACACACACATCATCCCAGAAACTCATACACAATCAGCTAGGTCAATAATTCATGGAAGACATTTGCACATAACTGTATATGGCACTTTGGTTTCTGTCTTTTCAAATGTGTTTCCCTTGTATTTCTGTTCTAGTTTGCCATTAAAATAGACCAAGCAGAAGATTTCCTCCAGAACACTCAGGAGTTTGAGAGTGCCGAGTCCTTGAAATCACTACTTCAACTTCATGAACATCATACCAAAGGCAAGAACTACCTGTCTTCCTCACATAAGCTTTTTTCCCTTAATATTTACTTATTTATTTTGGGTGCACCGAGTCTGAATTGCGGCCTGTGGGATCTTTGATCTTTGTCGCAGCATGCAGGATCTTTAGCTGAGGCATGTGAGCTCAGCTGGAACATGTGGGGTAGAGTTCCCTTGCCAGGAATGGAACCTGGGCCGCCTGCATTGGGAGCCCTGAGTCTTGGCCACAAGACCATCAGGGAAGTCCTCTCACATAAGCTTTTCAAAGTTCTCAAGATGTGAATATGAGAATGCTCATTCATGAGAGCATATTTTAAATTTATCTGCTTATGAATACCTCAGCTTGTTCCAAGTAAGGGTAAATATCGAAATAAAAACCAGTAGAGGATATTCTTTCCTGATCAACATTTACTACGATTCCCTACCATCTTTTGCTCGGAGACCCTTCAAGTCAATAAGTCAGACGACCTAGAATCAAGGACATCATCATCAAATCAGCGATTCAGCTGTCCGACTCTCGCGACCCCATGGACTGTAGCCTGCCCGGCTCTTCTGTCCGTGGGATTCTCCAGGCAAGAATACTGGAGTGGGTTGCCATTTCCTTCTCAGGAGGAGCCAATGCCACCCTGCTCACCTTTGTATCCTCAGCATCNCTGTAGTAGTAGTTTAGTCGCTAAGTCGTGTCCGACTCTCGCGACCCCATGGACTGTAGCCTGCCCGGCTCTTCTGTCCGTGGGATTCTCCAGGCAAGAATACTGGAGTGGGTTGCCATTTCCTTCTCAGGAGGAGCCAATGCCACCCTGCTCACCTTTGTATCCTCAGCATCTAGTGAGATGCCGGCCCTGGGTGGATCGTCATGAAATATTTCCTGATTAAATAAATGGTTGAATTCAGTGACTGTTCTTTCTAAGGGTCAGTAAATGAAGATCACCTTTTTAATAACAGCTCTTGATAAGGAAAATTTCTTTCACTATTGCGGTTAAAAGATATAGTGAATTTTTTCCAGATGAAAGTCTAATAAAACACTATATAAAATTATTTTCAACTCCTTCTGAAACTATAAAAACAGCCTAGTTGTTAACCAACAGTTTGTGTGTTAGAACTTTTCCACCAGAATTTGGGCTAGGCCAGTACTGAAGTGGTGCAGAGGTTAAAGCGTCTGCCTGCAATGTGGGAGACCTGGGTTCGATCCCTGGGTCGGGAAGATCCCCTGGAGAAGGAAATGGCAACCCACTCCAGTATTCTTGCCTGGAGAATCCCATGGACGGAGGAGCCTGGTAGGCTACAGTCCATGGGTCACAAAGAGTCGGACACAACTGAGCAACTTCACTTTCAGTACTGAAGTAAAGAAGGAATTTGTGGAAGAATAGCTCTTTACTGCAATCTTCTTCTGTGAAAGCAGATTAGATAGCAGGTAGGAACGATCACTTTTTTTTTTGCTAATGAATTCTTCTAATTATTACTGCCAAATAGATCTGAGTACAAGTAGATGCCTTCTTGAATTCATCCGTCTCATTCAAACCTCATGGAAGGCCTCCCCAGACAAAGCAAAGATTTTGCTTTTCTGCATTTCTTTTCCATGGGGATGGTCTTGATACCTGTCTCCTGTACAATGTCACGAACCTCATTCAGTTCATCAGGCACTTTATCTATCAGATCTAGGCCCTTAAATCTATTTCTCACTTCCACTGTATAATAATAAGGGATTTGATTTAGGTCATACCTGAATGATCTAATGATTTTCCCTACTTTCTTCACTCTAAGTCTGAATTTGCCAATAAGGAGTTCATGATCTGAGCCATAGTCAGATCCTGGTCTTGTTTTTGCTGACTGTATAGAGCATCTCCATCTTTGACTGCAAAGAAAATAATCAATCTGATTTCAATGTTGGCCATCTAGTGATGTCCATGTGTAGAGTCTTCTCTTCTATTGTTGGAAGAGGGTGTTTGCTATGACCAGTGCATTCTCTTGGCAAAACTCTATTAGCCTTTGCCCTTCTTCATTCCGTATTCCAAGGCCAGATTTGCCTGTTACCCCAGGTGTTTCTTGACTTCCTACTTTTTCATTCCAATCCCCTATCATGAAAAGGACATCTTTTTTGGGTGTTAGTTCTAAAAGATCTTGTAGGTCTTCATAGAACCGTTCAACTTCAGCTTCTTCAGTGTTACTGGTTGGGGCACAGACTTGGTTTACCATGGTATTGAATGGTTTGCCTTGGAAATGAACAGAGATCATTCTGTCGTTTTTGAGATTGCATCCAAGTACTGCATTTCGGACTCTTTTCTTGACCATGATGGTTATTCCATTTCTTCTGAGAGATTCCTGCCCGCACTAGTAGATATAATGGTCATCTGAGTTAAATTCACCCATTCCAGTCCATTTTGGTTCACTGATTCCTAGAATGTCGACAGTCACTCTTGCCGTCTCCTGTTTGACCACTTCCAATTTGCCTTGATTCATGGACCTGACATTCCAGATTCCTATGCAATATTGCTCTTTACAGCAT
>SJYX01024431.1:161500-182474 GCA_006410675.1 Oreotragus oreotragus | reverse complement strand
CCTGGTGGGCTGCCGTCTATGGGGTCACACAGAGTCGGACACGACTGAAGTGACTTAGCAGCAGCAGCAGCAGCAGCAGCAGCAGCAGTGTCTAAGAGCTGGTTAATGAAAGGAAGAAAAGCATATGGTACATGTGAAAACCCCACACCTGCCCGTATTTCCTGTATATGTGTATGTATGTGTGTAACTGTTCAGTATCATAACATGCTCTTCAATGTAAAGCAAATAGGTGTATCTATACATGGAGAATCAGATGTGCTATTGATTACATTAAGACTCTACAAATCAAAACTCTTCAGTTTGATAGGCAAGGACTTCTATAACCTGTTTTCACCTCATTTTCTGGTTCTTCCTTTCCCTTCTGCATAATATTTTTTTCTAGACAAATGTGTTTTTTTTCCTGTCCCTGCTTCTCCCATTTTTTCATGTTTGCTTCTGCTTCTCCATGTGAGAGATCGACTTTAATTTTAATCAGCTCCTTAAGTTTTCTTCTTCTACATGATTTATCTGATTCCTGTCTTGCTTCAAGGATATGGTTGTTTTTGTTGTTACTTTGTATTATCAGTTCTCAGTCAAATTGCCCAGTGTACCTAACCCTTCCTTTTTTGCTCTGAGCAGATAACATTATCTAATACTTTATTGGACAAACCTAGGTCATGTAGCATAAAGTGTTTCAAATCCTTTCCTTTTTATCTCAGAATGTGTCAGTTTCTCTTTAGCTCTCAACAAAAGGTGTCAGTGAAGAGTCAGTTGGCCCAACTACCACAGTCGTTGCTGCGTTGTTAACGGCCAGATGCTAGCATGCTAAAGTAGTGAGCCATATCGCATTGAGGAGAACACGGAGCTACAGAATAGAATATGGCTTTTAGCGCTGACTAGTCCATTTCGGGGTTTCCCGAATGACACTTGGGTAAACAATTTGCCTGCCAATGCAGCAGACAAAGAGAGTCAGGTTTGATCTCTAGGTCAGGAAGATTCCCTAGAGTAGGAAATGGCAACCCACTCCAGTATTCTTGCCTGGAGAATCCCATGGACAGAGTAGCGTGGTGGGCTACAGTCCATAGGGTTGCACAGAGTCAACACGATTGAAGTGACTTTGTATGTACAGTCCCTTTCTGGTAGTGTTACATACCTACTCTCTGGGTACTTTTCACAGTTCTCCCATCTGAAAATAAAAGGCCGTGTCTTCAACTCTGCTGATGGTTTATCCTTATTTTTCTTCTAGCCACAAATGTTTCAGAGATTGTCCTTTCTTATTAACTTCACTTCATCATTGCTTTTCCACTTCTCAACCTGGTAACTTGGCTTTTGTTTCTATTACTTACCCATCTCAAAACCCCAAGTCTTCCCAACATTTCTTTTTTATATCTCTGAAGGACTGCTGATCTCTAGCATCTTTAGTTTTCATAATTCTTCCCTCTTTTTAATATGTTCAATTTCAGTGACTTCCCTGGTGGCTCAGATGGTAAAGGCGTCTGCCTACAATGTGGGAGACCTGGGTTTGATCCCTGGGTTAGGAAGATCCCCTGGAGAAGTAAATGGCAACCCACTCCAGCATTCTTGCCTGGAAAATCCCAAGGACAGAGGAGCCTGGAGGGCTGAAGTACATGGGGTTACAAAGAGTTGGGCACGACTAAGTGACTAACCCTTACTGTATAATTGTAAGGGATTTGAATTAGGTCATACATGAATGGTCTAGTGGTTTTCTCTACTTTCTTCAATTTAAGTCTGAATTTGCCAATAAGGAGTTCATGATCTGAGCCACAGTCAGCTCCTGGTCTTATTTTGCTGACTGTATAGAGCATCTCCATCTTTGGCTGCAAAGAAAATAATCAGTCTGATTTCGGTGTTGCCCATCTTGTGATGTCCATGTGTAGAGTCTTCTTTTATGTTGTTGGAAAGAGGGTGTTTGCTATGACCAGTGCGTTCTCTTGGCAAAACTCTATTAGCCTTTGCCCTGCTTCATTCTGTACTCCAAGGCCAAGTTTGCCTGTTACTCCAGGTGTTTCTTGACTTTCTACTTTTGCATTCCAGTCCCCTGTAATGAAAAGGACATCTTTTTTGGGTGTTACTTCTAGAAGGTCTTGTAGGTCTTCATAGGACCATTCAACTTCAGCTTCTTCATCATTACTGGTCAGGGCATAGACTTGGATTACTGTGATATTGAATGGTTTGCCTTGGAAATGAACAGAGATCATTCTGTCATTTTTGAGATCGCATCCAAGTACTGCATTTCAGACTCTTTTGTTGACTATGATGGCTATTCCATTTCTTCTAAGGGATTCTTGCCCACAGTAGTAGATTTAATGGTCATCTGAGTTAAATTCACCCATTCCAGTCCATTTTAGTTNTGGATTACTGTGATATTGAATGGTTTGCCTTGGAAATGAACAGAGATCATTCTGTCATTTTTGAGATCACATCCAAGTACTGCATTTCAGACTCTTTTGTTGACTATGATGGCTATTCCATTTCTTCTAAGGGATTCTTGCCCACAGTAGTAGATTTAATGGTCATCTGAGTTAAATTCACCCCATTCCAGTCCATTTTAGTTCACTGATTCCTAAAATGTCATTGTTCACTCTTGCCATCTCCTGTTTGACCACTTCCAATTTGCCTTGATTCATGGACCTAACATTCCAAGTTCCTATGCAATATTGCTCTTTATAGCATCCTTTTTACTTCCATCATCAGTCCTGTCCTCAACTGGGTTTTTTTTTTCTTCATTCTTTCTGGAGTTATTTCTCCACTGATCTCCAGTAGCATATTGGGCACCTACTGGCCTGGGGAGTTCATCTTTCAGTGTCCTATTTTTTTTTTGCCTCTTCATTACTGTTCATGGAATTCTTAAGGCAAGAATACTGAAGTGGTTTTCCATTCCCTTCTCCAGTGGACCAGGTTTTGTTAGAACATCCCCTGGAGAAGGAAATGGCAACCCACTCCAGTACTCTTGCCTGGAAAATCCCATGGATGGAGGAGCCTGGTAGGCTATAGTCTATGGGGTCACAAAGAGTCAGACACAACTGAGCAACTTCACTTTCAGGCAAGCTTTCTACGAGAATTATTGAATAGCTCCCTGTGCCAGTCACTACAGTAGTGCTAAGGAAACAATCATGACCCCTGCCCTCATATTGCACTGGAGCCTAGTGACAAAAACAGACATTTGTCAACTAACCTGACATATAAATATAGAACTATAGCTGTGAAAAGAGCTGTGAATGAGAGGAACATTGTGTTTGGGAACACTGATTAGGAAGATTTGTTCCAGTCTGATTTCTCCTTTGAGAAATTGAACATTGACTAAACTTGAAGTATGCGTAGAGTTAAAGTAGAGAAGTAAGGGATGAGGAGAATGGTGTCCCTGGCCAAGAATGTAGTGAAAACTTCTAGGGCAACAGGGAGTCAACTGTGTGTGAGGTAAAGAAGATATGGATGGAGGTAAAGAGATTGAGACCATCTGAAAGGAAGATAGGGACCAGACCATGCCAGAACTGAAATNGCGTAGAGTTAAAGTAGAGAAGTAAGGGATGAGGAGAATGGTGTCCCTGGCCAAGAATGTAGTGAAAACTTCTAGGGCAACAGGGAGTCAACTGTGTGTGAGGTAAAGAAGATATGGATGGAGGTAAAGAGATTGAGACCATCTGAAAGGAAGATAGGGACCAGACCGTGCCAGAACTGAAATTATGTTAAGGGGTATCTCCTTAATTCAATGGCAACTCACTCCAGTGTTCTTGCCTGGAGAATCCCAGGGATGAGGGAGCCTGGTGGGCTGCCGTCTATGGGGTCACACAGAGTTGGACACGACTGGAGTGACTTAGCAGCAGCAGCAGCCTTAATTCAAAGACAATGGGAAGCCATCGGGAGGGTGTGTGTATGTGTGTGTGTGTGTGTGTGTGTCTGAGTGAGTGAGAGAGAGAGAGACATACTGTGTTTAGAAGCAATCTTTCTGGCTAATATATGGATTGGAGAGGAGAGCCGATTAAGAGATGACTACACAAATTCATGGAACAGATGATACTTTCTGTTGTGGATATGGCCTTCCCGGGTGGCACAGTGTTAAAGAATATGCCTGCCAAGGCAGGAGACACAGGATCTTCCTCCCTGGGTCAGGAAGATCCTCTAGAGGAGGAGATGGCAACCCACTCCAATATTCTTGCCTGGAGAATCCCATGGACAGAGGAGCCTGGCAGGCTACAGTTAATGGGGTTGCAAAGAGTCGGACTCTACTGAGCACATGTACACATAAGTTCAGGGAACAGATGATGCTTTCTGTACTGGGGATAGAGAAAAACAGACAGATGCAGGAGATAGAAGGTGAAACTGACAGGTCTCAATAGAGAGGAAATTAGGGTGAAGGATATGTCATGGTTGTCTGCTGGGTTTCCGGCTGTGGAGAGTGGATAGTTTCCCAGGTGCTCTTCCAGCTGGTCCCCAAGGGAGGCTGCTCTTGCAATGGTACTCTGAGATCCCTCTTCTGCACGCTCTCCCTTGGTGGCCTTTTAATTTTCAGACTTAAGCTCCCATTTCGACAAGATGTTGCCCAAACCTAAAAAGCTGTTTACTCCAGAGAGCACAAGTTGGTGGCCCATTTGCCAGAGAGCCATGTTTTGTTTTATCCTTCAGTTAAAATTATTTTTAATTTAAAAATACAAATTACAAAACATTTAAAAATCAGAAACTTTTACATAAAAATCCATGTTTATAACTCTCTAAACTTCGGAAACCCTATCAACACTGAATCCATATTCTCTGATGTCCACAGTTGATTGGCACTAGTGACAGCTGATCCTATGAGTCTAAGCACGTATTTTCCACATTGCCGTAGTCTCTGGCATCTGGGCACCTGGACAGCACATCCACTGAGCTCTTGTTCGGTCACTGCAGGCATTGGCCTTGAAACCTCAGATTTAGTCCAATCACCTCAGGATGTAGAGTGTGCCAAGGAGAGTAGGCGCCTTAACCAGCATCATACCACTAAAAACGAACTGAGCCAGTGCTCAAATCTGAGAGTCTTTCCACTCCCTGTACTGATTTATGCTAATGCTGAAAACTTTAGCCTCCTACCACTTGGCAGTTGGCATCATAGCAATTGTTAGGCTGAGATATCTGACCAGTTGAATCAGAGGCATTTTATGTTTACGTATTTGAATTCCTTATTTTTAATAGAAGTTTACACATATTTTAAATGATGTGAAAAGTCCAACTATTACTATATAAAAGCTTGCTCATATCACTGTTGTTTGTTGTTTTTTTCTCTCTAGAACTCTTAGAACGATCTCTAGCCCTTTTAAACAAAAGTCAAGAACTCACTGACTTCATAGAAAAAATCAAGAGTGATGGACCCAGCGTAAATGCTGAGATGATTCAGGGAGCTCAAAACAGCTGCCTGAAGATCGACAGTCTTCTTGAACTTCTCCAAGACAGGAGGCGGCAACTAGACAAGTACCTGAAACAACAGCAGCAGGAATTGAGTCAGGTTCTGCAGATTTGTCAGTGGGACCAACAGGAAAGTCAGGTAACCCGAAGGCACTGATGTTATCCTGACCTTGGCTAACGAAATTGGCTTGTTATGTGGATGATCTGTTTCCTGGGACAGTTTTTCAGTTGTCATGGTCAAATCCTTTGGTCTTTGATCCAAAGTACCATGTTGTTTTCCCAAGCACGTAATATAAAAACAAAGATTTTATTTCTTCTCATTATAATCCTCATCTTTTTTTTTAATGGGAGGATATCCACTACCAGTTTTGAAAATGACTAGGTCCTATTGTTGGATTCTCTTTCTTGCTTCCATCCAGGTCACTACTTTTAGATACATTTTTCTGAAACTGGGAAATGTTCATTGTGGTTTTCTTGAATGCTGGAGATGCGTGATGGCGTTGATTTATACTAGATTGTTGCTAATGCCAGTGAAAGTCTGTTAGCCTTATATAGAGATACTGCTCTTAGAGGAATATTCTGATACCAGTGAAGAANATGTGTGTGTGTGTGTGTGTGTGTGTGTGTGTGTGTGTGTGAGTCTGAGTGAGTGAGAGAGAGAGAGAGACATACTGTGTTTAGAAGCAATCTTTCTGGCTAATATATAGATTGGAGAGGAGAGCCGATTAAGAGATGACTACACAAATTCACGGAACAGATGATACTTTCTGTTGTGGATATGGGCTTTCCGGGTGGCACAGTGTTAAAGAATCTGCCTGCCAAGGCAGGAGACACAGGATCTTCCTCCCTGGGTCAGGAAGATCCCCTAGAGGAGGAGATGGCAACTCACTCCAAGATTCTTGCCTGGAGAATCCCATGGATGGAGGAGCCTGGCAGGCTACAGTCAATGGGGTTGCAAAGAGTCGGACTCTACTGAGCACACGTACACACAAGTTCAGGGAACAGATGATGCTTTCTGTCCTGGGGATAGAGAAAAACAGACAGATGCAGGAGACAGAAGGTGAAACTGACAGGTCTCAATAGAGAGGAAATTAGGGTGAGGGATATGTCATGGTTGTCTGCTGGGTTTCCGGCTGTGGAGAGTGGATAGTTTCCCAGGTGCTCTTCCAGTTGGTCCCTAAGGGAGGCTGCTCTTGCAGTGGTACTCTGAGATCCCTCTTCTGCACTCTCTCCCTTGGTGGCCCTTTAATTTTCAGACTTAAGCTCGCATTTCGACAAGATGTTGCCCAAACCTAAAAAGCTGTTTACTCCAGAGAGCACAAGTTGGTGGCCCATTTGCCAGAGAGCCATGTTTTGTTTTATCCTTCAGTTAAAATTATTTTTAATTTAAAAATACAAATTACAAAACATTTAAAAATCAGAAACTTTTACATAAAAATCCATGTTTATAACTCTCTAAACTTCGGAAGCCCTATCAACACTGAATCCATATTCTCTGATGTCCACAGTTGATTGGCACTAGTGACAGCTGATCCTATGAGTCTAAGCACGTATTTTCCACATTGCCGTAGTCTCTGGCATCTGGGCACCTGGACAGCACATCCACTGAGCTCTTGTTCGGTCACTGCAGGCATTGGCCTTGAAACCTCAGATTTAGTCCAATCACCTCAGGATGTAGAGTGTGCCAAGGAGAGTAGGCGCCTTAACCAGCATCATACCACTAAAAACGAACTGAGCCAGTGCTCAAATCTGAGAGTCTTTCCACTCCCTGTACTGATTTATGCTAATGCTGAAAACTTTAGCCTCCTACCACTTGGCAGTTGGCATCATAGCAATTGTTAGGCTGAGATATCTGACCAGTTGAATCAGAGGCATTTTATGTTTACGTATTTGAATTCCTTATTTTTAATAGAAGTTTACACATATTTTAAATGATGTGAAAAGTCCAACTATTACTATATAAAAGCTTGCTCATATCACTGTTGTTTGTTGTTTTTTTCTCTCTAGAACTCTTAGAACGATCTCTAGCCCTTTTAAACAAAAGTCAAGAACTCACTGACTTCATAGAAAAAATCAAGAGTGATGGACCCAGCGTAAATGCTGAGATGATTCAGGGAGCTCAAAACAGCTGCCTGAAGATCGACAGTCTTCTTGAACTTCTCCAAGACAGGAGGCGGCAACTAGACAAGTACCTGAAACAACAGCAGCAGGAATTGAGTCAGGTTCTGCAGATTTGTCAGTGGGACCAACAGGAAAGTCAGGTAACCCGAAGGCACTGATGTTATCCTGACCTTGGCTAACGAAATTGGCTTGTTATGTGGATGATCTGTTTCCTGGGACAGTTTTTCAGTTGTCATGGTCAAATCCTTTGGTCTTTGATCCAAAGTACCATGTTGTTTTCCCAAGCACGTAATATAAAAACAAAGATTTTATTTCTTCTCATTATAATCCTCATCTTTTTTTTTAATGGGAGGATATCCACTACCAGTTTTGAAAATGACTAGGTCCTATTGTTGGATTCTCTTTCTTGCTTCCATCCAGGTCACTACTTTTAGATACATTTTTCTGAAACTGGGAAATGTTCATTGTGGTTTTCTTGAATGCTGGAGATGCGTGATGGCGTTGATTTATACTAGATTGTTGCTAATGCCAGTGAAAGTCTGTTAGCCTTATATAGAGATACTGCTCTTAGAGGAATATTCTGATACCAGTGAAGAAACATTTCGACAAGATGTTGCCCAAACCTAAAAAGCTGTTTACTCCAGAGAGCACAAGTTGGTGGCCCATTTGCCAGAGAGCCATGTTTTGTTTTATCCTTCAGTTAAAATTATTTTTAATTTAAAAATACAAATTACAAAACATTTAAAAATCAGAAACTTTTACATAAAAATCCATGTTTATAACTCTCTAAACTTCGGAAGCCCTATCAACACTGAATCCATATTCTCTGATGTCCACAGTTGATTGGCACTAGTGACAGCTGATCCTATGAGTCTAAGCACGTATTTTCCACATTGCCGTAGTCTCTGGCATCTGGGCACCTGGACAGCACATCCACTGAGCTCTTGTTCGGTCACTGCAGGCATTGGCCTTGAAACCTCAGATTTAGTCCAATCACCTCAGGATGTAGAGTGTGCCAAGGAGAGTAGGCGCCTTAACCAGCATCATACCACTAAAAACGAACTGAGCCAGTGCTCAAATCTGAGAGTCTTTCCACTCCCTGTACTGATTTATGCTAATGCTGAAAACTTTAGCCTCCTACCACTTGGCAGTTGGCATCATAGCAATTGTTAGGCTGAGATATCTGACCAGTTGAATCAGAGGCATTTTATGTTTACGTATTTGAATTCCTTATTTTTAATAGAAGTTTACACATATTTTAAATGATGTGAAAAGTCCAACTATTACTATATAAAAGCTTGCTCATATCACTGTTGTTTGTTGTTTTTTTCTCTCTAGAACTCTTAGAACGATCTCTAGCCCTTTTAAACAAAAGTCAAGAACTCACTGACTTCATAGAAAAAATCAAGAGTGATGGACCCAGCGTAAATGCTGAGATGATTCAGGGAGCTCAAAACAGCTGCCTGAAGATCGACAGTCTTCTTGAACTTCTCCAAGACAGGAGGCGGCAACTAGACAAGTACCTGAAACAACAGCAGCAGGAATTGAGTCAGGTTCTGCAGATTTGTCAGTGGGACCAACAGGAAAGTCAGGTAACCCGAAGGCACTGATGTTATCCTGACCTTGGCTAACGAAATTGGCTTGTTATGTGGATGATCTGTTTCCTGGGACAGTTTTTCAGTTGTCATGGTCAAATCCTTTGGTCTTTGATCCAAAGTACCATGTTGTTTTCCCAAGCACATAATATAAAAACAAAGATTTTATTTCTTCTCATTATAATCCTCATCTTTTTTTTTAATGGGAGGATATCCACTACCAGTTTTGAAAATGACTAGGTCCTATTGTTGGATTCTCTTTCTTGCTTCCATCCAGGTCACTACTTTTAGATACATTTTTCTGAAACTGGGAAATGTTCATTGTGGTTTTCTTGAATGCTGGAGATGCGTGATGGCGTTGATTTATACTAGATTGTTGCTAATGCCAGTGAAAGTCTGTTAGCCTTATATAGAGATACTGCTCTTAGAGGAATATTCTGATACCAGTGAAGAAATATAACCTTGGCCTGTGGTTGGATGCTCAGTGGTTAGAGGAATTTGGGGTGGGAGATTGACGAGTTGCAGGCTTATTATAGCCCATTACCCAGACTATAGGCCCAGCGCTGGTCATTTTTCACTGTGCTTGCTGTATGTTCCTTGTGTCCCAATCACTTGAAAGTAAGAGTGGATAGAACTCTTTGCAAAACCCCAGCTCAAATAGGTAGGATATTTGTTGCTATGTTTAGAACTGCCCCAGTCCCATGCTTTAACCCATACAGATTAAGTGGAATGAGTTTTTAGGGAGTAATGATGTGGAAGGAGGTATCCTGGTCTAGATGCATAAGAAAGGGGTCTCTTCGTATACTTTATATTATTGCTCCAGTCTAAACTGGAGAGATGGACACAGAGCTGGTAATAAATATGAGTCCAGGAGAACTGGTTCTTCTTTCAAGCTGGAAAAATGAGAATTAAAATGACAATTAACCTTTCAAGGACTACTTATTGAGTACCCACTCTTGCTCTACTGCTGTGCTTAGTGGCTCTGTCATGTCTGACTCTTTGCGACCCTGTGGAATGTATTCTGCCAGGCTACCTACTGTATACCAGATCCTACTGTAAGTACTGGGGATACACCACATACAAGATAAAGTCTTTTTCCTCTAGGAATTTTCCTTCAATGCATTTCCTTAGGAATTTTCCTTCTAATCCATTTCCTAATGCTTAACTGTCAATAACCTCAGCACTATTGACAGTTGGTGCCAGGTAATTCCTCTGGGAGGCCGTCCTGGGCACTCTAGTGTGTTGAGCAACATTCTGCCTGTCAGATGCCAGTAGAATATACTCTAATTGTAACAACCAAAAAGGTCTCCAGACATTACTCAATGCCCCTGGGGGCAAAGTTACCCCCAGATGAGAACCAGGTTCCAGCGCTTTTTATTGTTATTGTTCAGTTGCTAAGTCACGTCTGACTCTTTGTGACTGAAGCCCTCCAGGCACCTCTGTCCATGAGATTTGCCATCTAGAATGCTGGAGTGGGTTGCCGTTTCCCCTTCCAGGGGTACAATAATAAACAAATGAACAATGACAAGTGCTATAAAGGAGATTAACTAGGGCAGTGAATTTTACCTTTTGTTGATCTACTTTTAATCAGAGAAGCAATCATAGAAGGCCTCTCTGAGGAGGTGTCATAGGCCAGACACCCAAATTCAGACACACAGTCGTCTTGCATTTTGTCACCTCCTTCGCTAAGTCGCTATATATGTCTCAGCCCATCTCCACTTTCAGCCCTTTTGCCTTGGCTACCATTTGCTGTCNAGAAGCAATCATAGAAGGCCTCTCTGAGGAGGTGTCATAGGCCAGACACCCAAATTCAGACACACAGTCGTCTTGCATTTTGTCACCTCCTCCGCTAAGTCGCTATATATGTCTCAGCCCATCTCCACTTTCAGCCCTTTTGCCTTGGCTACCATTTGCTGTCCTGCTTCTGCTGTGCTTTGCCTGCTAAGCCACAGCCCGTCCCCAATTTAGTTCTTCCCCCACCACACCTTTACATGCTCATTACCCAGAATTCTTTTATCTAATGCAGTAGTCTTTAATTGAGAATTCTGGCACTGCAAGGGATTTCCTGGTGGCTCAGACAGTAAAGGGTTTGTCCACAATGCAGGAGACCCTGGTTCAATCCCTGGGTCAGGAAGATCTCCTGGAGAAAGAAATGGTGACTCACTCCACTATTCTTGCCTGGAAAATCCCAAGGGTGGAGAAGCCTGGTGGGTCACAGTCCATGGGGTCGCCCAAAGTTGAGCACAGCTCAGCGACTAACACTTTCACTTTCTGGCACAGCAAAGGAGAATTAATGCTCAGGACAAGAAAAAACACAAATTTGTTTATCAACCATTTCCAGAGTTCACTGACCTCCCTATTCCATGACACTCTACCCCGCTCCTTCTCTTTGTCCTTCTCTTTCTCCCCTAATCCTGACCTGAAACCATGTTCCCAGAGATGCTGTTCACTTAAAAAGAAACTTCTTATTTTCTTTCTATTGAATTCATAATGCCTATCCCCTACCTCTAGTGCTTCCAAGAATACATGAAAAGCTCCTCTAACTTTATTATGTAGAGTAGTTTATCCATTTTAAACTACAACCTCTCTTATCCAGAGACATTCTATCCGCAAAGAGGCTTTCAAAACACAGAACAGTTTCCCAAGAATGAAAAAGCAGCTACTGTATGTTTTATTTATTTTTAAGGTAGTAATTTTGCCTTTCTGCTTTGAGACTATGACAGTAATCATCCACTTATCCTCTGCAGTAAAAAATAAATAACCACATGAAGATTCAAAATGAACTATCTAATCATGTGCTTAAGGGAAATCTAGATACCATGCCAACCCCAGAAAGCAGAAAGATGTCTTGATAATATCTAAAGTAAGAGATTACAGAAGGTTTTTGATTTGGTGAGTTCCCTAACTTACATTGCTTCATATTTGGGGGAAAGTGTGTATTCTTTTTGAGGGAGTACTTTTTAAAATAGAATTTATTTATTAGAGAAGTTTTAGATTCATAGCAAAACTGAACAGAAAGTACATGGTATCCTTTGTTCCCACACATGCACAACCTCTCCCACTATCAATATCCCCCAACACACTGGTACATTTGATGAACCTACACTGACACATTATTATCACCCCAAGTCCATAGTTTTCAATAGGGTTTACTCTTGGTGCAGTACATTCTCTGGGTTTGGAAAAATATGTAATAACATATATCAGCCATTTAGTACACAAAATATCCTGCTACCCTAAGAATCACCTATGGTCCACCTATTCATTCCACTCTGCCTAATCCTTGGCAAAAACTGATCTTTTTACTGTCTCCAGAGTTTTGCCTTTGCCAGAATGTCATCTTACTGAAATTGTATAATAGGTAACCATTTCAGATTGTCTTCTTTTGCTTATTAATATGCATTTAAAATTTATCCATTTTTTTTATGACTTGACAACTCATTTCTTTTTAGCACTGAATAGTCAGTCACCTACTGAAGGCCAGCTTGGTTGCTTCTAAGTTTTGACCATTATGAATAAAGCTGTAATGAGTATTCCATGTGCAGATTTTTGTATGGACATAAGTTTTTTATTCATTTGGGTACATACCAAGGAACACAATTGCTGGATGATATATGCCAAGAGTATGTCTATAAGAAATGGCCAAACTGCCTTCCAAAGTGGCTGTACCACTTTCGACAGAGTTGCTGTTGTTCCACGTCCTTGTCAGCACTTGATGCTATCAGTGTCATAGACTTCGGCCACTCTGATAGGAGCATAGCAGTATCTCATTGTTGTTTTAACAAGTTTAATCTTTAAATTGGAAATAATAACAATTCACAGACTTATTCTGAGGATTAAATTTAACTGTGTAAAGCACGGAGCACAATGCCTACCATTTTAAAAGATGCTTAATAAATATTAGTTTTCTTATCATCGCTGTTCTTGGATACACCTTACAACTTATGATTTTTTTCTCCTTTCATTCCTATTCATCCCCCTGAGTTAGGTATTACTGTTGTTATGTGTGTCTAAGTCTCTTAAAACTATTTAGTTTTTAGAGGCTGCCATAGATATAGTAAGGCTTTAAGAATTCACAGTTGTGGTTACAAGAACCAAGCTTTCATTTAGACTCTACTCTTAATAGTCTAGAACCAAAATCAATTTAGTAATTATCTTAAGGATAAATTTTATTTTAAGTAAAATTGGTCTATTTCCAAAATATACAAACAACTCATACAGCTCAGTATCAAAACAAAACAAGAAAACAACCCAATCAGAAAATGGGCTGAAGATCTAAATAGATATTTCTTCAAAGAAGACATACATCTGGCCAACAGGCACATGAAAAGGTTCTTGCTCAGCATTGCTAATTATTAGAGAAATGCAGATCAAAACAATAGTGAGGTATCACCTCAAACAAGTTAGAATGATTGTCACCAAAGAGTCTAAAAATAGTAAATACTGGAGAGGATATGGAGAAAAGGGAACCCTCCTACACTGTTGGTGGGAGTGTAAATTGGTTCAGCCACCAAGGGGAACAATATGGAGGGTCCTTAAAAAACTAAAAGCAGAGTTATCATGTGATCCAGCAATCCCACTTCTGGGCATGTATCTGGAACAAACTATGATTTGAAAAGGTACATGCACCCCTGTGTTAGTGTTGTTGTGGTTCTGCCAGTAAGTTTTTGTGACCCTATGGACTGCCGCATGCCAGGTTTCCCTGTCCTTCACTATCTCCTGGAGTTTGCTCAGATTCAGGTCTATTGAGTCCTTGAATCTATCCAACCATCTCATCCTCTGCTGCCCTCTGCCTCCCAGCATCAGGGTCTTTCACAAAGAGTCAGTTCTTCGTATCAGGTGACCAAAATATTGGAGCTTCAACTTCAGCATCAGTACTTCCAATGAATATTTGGGGTTGATTTTCCTTTCAAACTGACTGGTTTGATTTCCTTGATGTCCAAGGGACTCTTAAGAATCTTCTCCAGCACCACAATTTGAAGGCATCCATTCTTCAGTGCTCATCCTTCTTTATGGTCCAACTCTCACATCTGTACATGACTACTGGAAAAATCATAGCTTTGACTATATGGACCTTTGTGTGCAAAGTGATCTCTCTGCTTTTTAATACACTGCCTAGGTTTGTCATAGCTTTACTTCAAAGGAACAAGCATCTTTTAATTTTGTGGCTAAAGTCACTGTTTGCCATGATTTTAGAATCCAAGAAGATAACATCTGTTACTGCTTCCACTATTTCCCCATCTATTTGCCATGAAGTAATAGGACTGGATGCTATGAGCTTAGCTTTTTTCATGTAGAATTTTAAGCCAGTTTTTTCACTCTCCTCTTTCACCTCATCAAGAGGCTCTTTAGGTCCTCTTCACCTTCTGCCATTAGAGTGTTGTCATCTGCCTATCTGAGGTTGTTGATATTTCTCCTGGCAATCTTGATTCCAACTGGTGATTCATCCTGGCTGCATTTCCCATGGTGTACTCTGAGTATAAGTTAACTAAGCAGAGTGACATTATACAGACTTGTACTACTCCTTTGCCAATTTTGAACCAGTCAGTTGTTCCATGTTCGGTTGTAACTGTTTCTTCTTGACCTGCATACAGGTTTCTCGGGAGACAGGTAAGGTAGTCTGGTATTTCCATCTCTTTAAGAATATTCCACAGTTCGTTGTGATCCACACAGTCAAAGGCTTTAGCGTAGCCAGTGAAACAGAAGTAGATGTTTTTCTGAAATCCCCTTGCTTTTAATATGATCCAAAGAATGTTGGCAATTTGATCTCTGGTTCCTCTACTTTTTCTAAACCCCACTTGTGCATCTGGAAGGTCTCAATTTGCATACTGCTGAAGCATGGCTTTAAGGATTTTGAGCATAACCTTACTAGCATGTGAAATGAGTACAGTTGTACAGTAGTTTGTACATTCTTTGGCACTTCCCTTCTTAAGAATGGAATGAAAATTGACCTTTTCCAGTCCTGTGACCACTGCTGAATTTTCCAAATTCACTGACATATTGAGTACAGCACTTTAAATTCATGATCTTTTAGGATTTGAAATAACTTAGCTGGAATTCCATTATCTCCACTAGCCTTATTTGTAGTAATGCTTCCTAAGGCCCACTTGACTTCTGACTCCAGAATGTCGCTAGGTGAACGACCACACCATCATGGCTATCTGGGTCATTAAGACCTTGTTTTGTATAGTTTTTCTGTGTATTCTTGCCACCTCTTTTTAATCTCTTCTGCTTCTGTTAGATCCTTACCATTTCTGTCCTTTATCCTGCCCATCCTTCCATGAAATGTTCCCTTGATTCTCCAGTTTTCTTGAAGATCTCTAGTGTTTCCCATTCTATTTTTTTCCCTCTATTTCTTTGCATTCTTTATTTAGGAACACCTTTTTATCTCTCCTTGCTATTCTCTGGAACTCTACATTCAGTTTGTATATCTTCCCTTTCTCCCTTGCTTTTTGCTTCTCTTCTTTCATCAGCTTTGTGTAAAGCCTCCTCAGACAACCACTTTGCTTTCATGCAATTCTTTTTCTTTGGGACAGTTTTGGTTATAGTGTTCATAGCAGCACTATTTACACTATCCAAGACATGGAAGCAACCTAAATGCCCATCAAAAGATGAATGGATGAAGATGTGGTATGTATGCTGCTGCTACTGCTGCTAAGTCACTTCAGTCGTGTCCGACTCTGTGTGACCCCATAGACGGCAGCCCACCAGGCTCCCCCATCCCTGGGATTCTCCAGGCAAGAACACTGGAGTGGGTTGCCATGTCCTTCTCCAATGCATGAAAGAGAAAAGTGAAAGTGAAGTCGCTCAGTCTGTCCGACTGTTAGCGACCCCATGGACTGCAGCCCACCAGGCTACTCCGTCCATTGGATTTTCCAGGCAAGAGTACTGGGGTGGGGTGCAACAATAGAATAGTACTCAGCCATAGAAAGAATGAAATAATGCCATTTGCAGCACCATGGATGGACCTAAAGATTATTACATGTGTCTGAGGTAAGTCAGATAGAGAAGGATAAATATAATATGATATCACTATATTTAGAATCTAAAAAAAAGTTATCAATGAACCTGTCTACAAAGCACAAATAGACCTATAGACAGCAAACTTATGGTTACCAAAGGGGAAAGTAAGGGGAGTGATAAATTAGGGGTATGGGATTAAAACAGACACACTGCTATATGTAAAAGAGATAACCAGTAAGGAACTACTGTATAGCACAAGGACCTATATTCACTATATTCACTACAGGTATTCACTACAATATCTGTGAACTATATTCACAGGTATTGTAATAACCTTTTAAAGGAAAAAATCTAATATATATGCATATATATATTTATAACTGATTATGTCTCTGTGTGTATATATATACATATTGCTATATATCTGAAACTTACACAACGTTGTAAATCAACTATATTTCAATAAGAACTTTTTTTTTCAATAAGAATTTTTAAGTAAAGGTCATGAGGGACTTTCCTGGCAGTCCAGTGAGTTTTAACCACTGTGCTTCTACTGCAGGGATTATGGGTTTAATCCATGGTCAGGGAGCTAAGATCCCATGTATCGTGCATGTCCAAAAGAAAAAAAAAAAAGATCATGAGACCAAAAAATAAATTTTTAAAGTATATCAATAAATAAATTAATCCTTTTCTTACATATAAAATTTAAGAATCTTTGTCTTAAACCATCCCATGTTATGTTTTCTTTCACAAATACCAGTAGCAGCAATTCAAGTATTTAATAATGGTCACTGTTGTTTCTTTGTGCTTTTACGATCACAGATCCTGGGACCAGCTTGTTCAATTCAGTTCAGTCACTCAGTCATGTCCGATTCTTTGTGACCCCGTGGACTCCAGCATGTGAGGCTTCCCTGCCTGTCACCAACTCTTGGAGCTTCCTCAAACTCATGTCCATAGAGTTGGTGATTCCATCCAACCATCTCATCCTCTGTCATCCCCTTCTCCTCCCGCCTTCAATCTTTCCCAGCATCAGGGTCTTTTCCAATGAATCAGCTCTTTGCATCAGGTGGCCAAACTATTGGAGCTTATTGACTGCATTCGAATCCTGACTCTGCCATTTACCGGTTGAGTATCTGTGCAATTATTTAACCTCCCTGAGTTTTCTCATAAGGGAAACCCAACAAATGTCTTTTCTCATCTCAACCCACATAATGAACCTTCTGTAAAATGTGAGGTAATAGTACCTACACCACAGTGTTATTAGAATCATCAAATGAGTTATTGTATGTCAAGTGCTTAGAACAGTACCTGGTACATGGGAAATGCAATATTAGTATTAGCTTTTTTTATCATCATGTCTGAAAAGAACAGTGAAGACCCAATGCATTATATACTCCCCCAATCCTACTCATCTTTGCTCTCAGAAAGATTGGTCTTGCATTAAAGGCTAAATTCATTATTTATTTTGCTTTCATAGGGTATGATCAAATAAGTCACTTTTATAATCTTAGCCATACTTGTTTAATGGAAACTCAATTAGCAATTCAAAACAAATATAGAATTGTATTTTTTCTGCTTATGATTTAATGTTTATCCACTAAGGAGTTAAAACTATAGATTAGATTACTATCCATACAAATAATTGTAAATTAGCATTTGACTTCTGTTGTGTTTTAGACTTTTATCCAAGCATGAGTATATCACAGGCACACATACATTTATTAAAGAAATAGCAAAATAAGCAAACAAAAACTAATAACCTATGCATATCATCTTGTTATCTTATTACCTAATACTCAAATTAAACATGTCCTAGGAAATCCCATGGATGGAGGAGCCTGGTGGGCTTCAGTTCATGGGGTCGCTAAGAGTCGAACATGACTGAGCGACTTCACTTTCACTTTTCACTTTCATGCATTGGAGAAGGCAATGGCAACCCACTCCAGTGTTCTTGCCTGGAGAATCCCAGGGACGGGGGAGCCTGGTGGGCTGCCGTCTATGGAGCTGCACAGAGTCGGACACGACTGAAGCGACTTAGCAGCAGACATAGTCTTGTGTCAAAAATACCATAGATAATATTCATGTTGTATTTCACTCTCTGAATGTAGCACAATTTAAATAATATTTTATTGGTGTGGAAGTAGAGTCCCTTCAGTTTCTCACTATTATAAATAACAAGTAAGATTTACTATGTTGATAATCATGTGAACAAGGAAAGATTTCTAAATCCAGGTAGATAGAAGCATAATTATCTTACCTAAGCTTTCAAGCTTTTCCCGAATGCTCTATGTTAAAGTTTTGTTGAAGATACACTGAGGAAGATTAGCAGCAGGGACACCAAACTGAATGTGACTCTGCTAGTGATTTGAGTTCTGTGATTGTCATGTTCCTGTTAGTGATTTGAGTTCTGTGATTGTCATGTTCCTGTTAGTGATTTGAGTTCTGTGATTGTCGTGTTCCTGGATGAACTACCCCATAAAGCCTGGAACACTGTGGAACCACAGAGACAGATGCTTCATTGGAGGGTAAAGATAATTTTGTCAGTTCTGTACTTTTTTTTAGGGAACACAGGAGATGTCCAACCTTGCGTTAATAAAATATCAGCTTTGTCAATCATTTTAACCATGTAAGAAGAAGGAACATTAAACGGAGAATGAGAGCAAAGATTACTGATGAATAACAATGTGGATGTCTGAATAGCTAATGCATCTTCTCTCATAAGAGCCATTTAAAAGATGCATTTAATACTCCTCTGTTTCTAAGTGCTTATAACCTAATGCTTTTGAACTGTAATAGTTCAGCTAATTTCCTTTGGAAAAGACATTAGGTGACCACAATGATGGCAACTTAAAATTTACATCAGTTTCAGGAAAAAAAGCAGATGAAGACCACATACTTTTCTATCTTAGTTGGGACGTGAAAGCCTGAAAAGCATAATCATAGCATGTCCTCTCTTTGTTTACAGATGTAAAAATGTGCACTTGTTTTACATTTAAAGATGAGTAGCTGACCTTTTTTCCCAACTCCAGCAGCATCTTATTTTGCAGATAATCTGCTTCATTAATGAGAATCAGAAGCAGCTTGGAGTACTTCGTGCATAATTAATTATCTTGGCAATAAGATTTATGAATGTAATTTTTCTCAATTGCTCCAATCAGGAATAAGTGAGACAAACAAATAAATTAAAACGAAGTTATTCATGGTCTTTTTGTACAAGACAGTATCAAGGACATCTAGGAGAATTAAATAAGACATAAAGGCAGATAATCTTTTTACTACCCAGATCACATATGGCTTACAAGATACCCATCTTTGTGGGAAGAAAAGTGGGTAATAGAATTCATATTTGGAAGTTTTTCAAATTTGAGTACCATGTATATCATAATCATATGTCAATAAGCAATTAAAATGATATCTGCAATGACAGTGTAAGCACAGCATCAGGGCACAAGTCTTGTACCTGCTGGGCAACTGTAAAACCCTGTGTGTGTGTCTACAGATGTATGCTGCTGCTGCTGCTAAGTCGCTGCAGTCGTGTCTGACTCTGTGCAACCCCATAGATGGCAGCCCACCAGGCTCCTCCGTCCCTGGGATTCTCCAGGCAAGAATACTGGAGTGGGTTGCCATTTCCTCCTCCAATGCATGCATGCATGCTAAGTGGCCTCAGTCCTGTCCGACTCTGTGTGACCCTGTGGACAGCAGCCCACCAGGCTCCTCCATCCACAGGATACTCCAGGCAAGAATACTGGAGTGGGCTGCCATTTCCTTCTCCAACAGATGGGTGCACATACATGTATATTCTCCTTTAAATGATACTACCTTCTAACCAGGATTTAGAGCTTGAATGATTGACCAGCTTAACTTAATATGAAGTAACAAAAAATTGCCTAGCTTAGTGGCTACAACACAGTGAGGGTTTTAAGAAATCTTTGTATTTAGCTTAATTTTTAAAATTGAAGTATAATTAATTTGCAATGTTGTGTTAGTTTCAAGTGTACAGCAAGTAATCCCATTATATATATATGTGTGTCTATGTGTGTGTGTGTATATCGGTATAAATTCTTTTTCAAATTCTTTTCCACTATGTGTGTATGCTCAGTCATTCAGTTGTGTCTGACTCTTTGTGACCCCCATGGACTGTAGACCTCTAGGCTTCTCTGTCCATGGAATTTTCCAGGCAAAAATACTGGGATGTGTTGCCATTTCCAGGTAATGGGTTACTCCATGGGATCTTCCCAACCCAGGGATTAAATCTGCATCTCTTGGATCTCCTGCATTGGCAGTCAGATTCTTCACCACTGTGCCACCTGGGAAGCCCTTTCCATTATAGATTGTTAAAAGGTATTAAATGTATTCCCCTGTGCTAAACAAGTTTTTTAAAATCTTTGAATTTAGCTTAATTTTTTAAATTGAAGTAGAGTTAATTTGCAATGTTGTGTTAGTTTCAAGTGTACAGCAAGTGATTCAGTTTTATATATTTATGTGTGTGTCTATGTATGTTGTGTATGTGTAATGGAAAGAGAAGCCCATTTCACACCAGTCAGAATGGCTGAAATCCAAAAGTCCACAAGCAATAAGTGCTGGAGAGGATATGGAGAAAAGGAAACCCTCTTACACTGTTGGTGGGAATGCAAACTAGTACAGCCACTATGGAGAACAGTGTGGAGATTCCTTAAAAAACTGCAAATAGAACTGCCTTATGACCCAGCAATCCCACTGCTGGACATACACACCGAGGAAACCAGAATTGAAAGAGACACGTGTACCCCAGTGTTCATCTCAGCACTGTTTATAATAGCCAGGACATGGAAGCAACCTAGATGTCCATCAGCAGATGAATGGGTAAGAAAGCTGTGGTACATATACACAATGGAGTATTACTCAGCCATTAAAAAGAATACATTTGAATCAATTCTAAT
>SJYX01024431.1:122217-159776 GCA_006410675.1 Oreotragus oreotragus | reverse complement strand
TAGTGATTTGAGTTCTGTGATTGTCATGTTCCTGTTAGTGATTTGAGTTCTGTGATTGTCATGTTCCTGTTAGTGATTTGAGTTCTGTGATTGTCATGTTCCTGTTAGTGATTTGAGTTCTGTGATTGTCATGTTCCTGTTAGTGATTTGAGTTCTGTGATTGTCATGTTCCTGTTA
The DNA here is from genome assembly GCA_006410675.1 of Oreotragus oreotragus. Lineage (NCBI taxonomy): Eukaryota > Metazoa > Chordata > Mammalia > Artiodactyla > Bovidae > Oreotragus > Oreotragus oreotragus. The sequence goes on along the minus strand of SJYX01024431.1, from coordinate 159,599 downwards.
GTGATTTGAGTTCTGTGATTGTCGTGTTCCTGGATGAACTACCCCATAAAGCCTGGAACACTGTGGAACCACAGAGACAGATGCTTCATTGGAGGGTAAAGATAATTTTGTCAGTTCTGTACTTTTTTTTAGGGAACACAGGAGATGTCCAACCTTGCGTTAATAAAATATCAGCTTTGTCAATCATTTTAACCATGTAAGAAGAAGGAACATTAAACGGAGAATGAGAGCAAAGATTACTGATGAATAACAATGTGGATGTCTGAATAGCTAATGCATCTTCTCTCATAAGAGCCATTTAAAAGATGCATTTAATACTCCTCAGTTTCTAAGTGCTTATAACCTAATGCTTTTGAACTGTAATAGTTCAGCTAATTTCCTTTGGAAAAGACATTAGGTGACCACAATGATGGCAACTTAAAATTTACATCAGTTTCAGGAAAAAAAGCAGATGAAGACCACATACTTTTCTATCTTAGTTGGGACGTGAAAGCTTGAAAAGCATAATCATAGCATGTCCTCTCTTTGTTTACAGATGTAAAAATGTGCACTTGTTTTACATTTAAAGATGAGTAGCTGACCTTTTTTCCCAACTCCAGCAGCATCTTATTTTGCAGATAATCTGCTTCATTAATGAGAATCAGAAGCAGCTTGGAGTACTTCGTGCATAATTAATTATCTTGGCAATAAGATTTATGAATGTAATTTTTCTCAATTGCTCCAATCAGGAATAAGTGAGACAAACAAATAAATTAAAACGAAGTTATTCATGGTCTTTTTGTACAAGACAGTATCAAGGACATCTAGGAGAATTAAATAAGACATAAAGGCAGATAATCTTTTTACTACCCAGATCACATATGGCTTACAAGATACCCATCTTTGTGGGAAGAAAAGTGGGTAATAGAATTCATATTTGGAAGTTTTTCAAATTTGAGTACCATGTATATCATAATCATATGTCAACAGGCAATTAAAATGATATCTGCAATGACAGTGTAAGCACAGCATCAGGGCACAAGTCTTGTACCTGCTGGGCAACTGTAAAACCCTGTGTGTGTGTCTACAGATGTATGCTGCTGCTGCTGCTAAGTCGCTGCAGTCGTGTCTGACTCTGTGCAACCCCATAGATGGCAGCCCACCAGGCTCCTCCGTCCCTGGGATTCTCCAGGCAAGAATACTGGAGTGGGTTGCCATTTCCTCCTCCAATGCATGCATGCATGCTAAGTGGCCTCAGTCCTGTCCGACTCTGTGTGACCCTGTGGACAGCAGCCCACCAGGCTCCTCCATCCACAGGATACTCCAGGCAAGAATACTGGAGTGGGCTGCCATTTCCTTCTCCAACAGACGGGTGCACATACATGTATATTCTCCTTTAAATGATACTACCTTCTAACCAGGATTTAGAGCTTGAATGATTGACCAGCTTAACTTAATATGAAGTAACAAAAAATTGCCTAGCTTAGTGGCTACAACACAGTGAGGGTTTTAAGAAATCTTTGTATTTAGCTTAATTTTTAAAATTGAAGTATAATTAATTTGCAATGTTGTGTTAGTTTCAAGTGTACAGCAAGTAATCCCATTATATATATATGCGTGTCTATGTGTGTGTGTGTATATCGGTATAAATTCTTTTTCAAATTCTTTTCCACTATGTGTGTATGCTCAGTCATTCAGTTGTGTCTGACTCTTTGTGACCCCCATGGACTGTAGACCTCTAGGCTTCTCTGTCCATGGAATTTTCCAGGCAAAAATACTGGGATGTGTTGCCATTTCCAGGTAATGGGTTACTCCATGGGATCTTCCCAACCCAGGGATTAAATCTGCATCTCTTGGATCTCCTGCATTGGCAGTCAGATTCTTCACCACTGTGCCACCTGGGAAGCCCTTTCCATTATAGATTGTTAAAAGGTATTAAATGTATTCCCCTGTGCTAAACAAGTTTTTTAAAATCTTTGAATTTAGCTTAATTTTTTAAATTGAAGTAGAGTTAATTTGCAATGTTGTGTTAGTTTCAAGTGTACAGCAAGTGATTCAGTTTTATATATTTATGTGTGTGTCTATGTATGTTGTGTATGTGTAATGGAAAGAGAAGCCCATTTCACACCAGTCAGAATGGCTGAAATCCAAAAGTCCACAAGCAATAAGTGCTGGAGAGGATATGGAGAAAAGGAAACCCTCTTACACTGTTGGTGGGAATGCAAACTAGTACAGCCACTATGGAGAACAGTGTGGAGATTCCTTAAAAAACTGCAAATAGAACTGCCTTATGACCCAGCAATCCCACTGCTGGGCATACACACCGAGGAAACCAGAATTGAAAGAGACACGTGTACCCCAGTGTTCATCTCAGCACTGTTTATAATAGCCAGGACATGGAAGCAACCTAGATGTCCATCAGCAGATGAATGGGTAAGAAAGCTGTGGTACATATACGCAATGGAGTATTACTCAGCCATTAAAAAGAATACATTTGAATCAATTCTAATGAGGTGGATGAAACTGGAGCCTTTCTATTATAGATTGTTAAAAGATATTAAATGTATTCCCCTGTGCTAAACAAGTAGGTCCTTGCAGCAGCAGCAATGTGTATACGTTAATCCCAAACTCCTAATTTATCCACTCCCCCACTATGAATATAGTGTTTTGTCACTGAGTGACATAAGACCAAAACAAGGGTTGAATTAACATCTTAATGGATACTGGTATCTGATAGTTTGGTCCCGTAAGAGATATCCGTGACTTTCCAAACACTCATAGATTAAAATTTATCACAGAATTTCATTTTTAGCACATATACTATTTCTAGAATTCACTCTAAGTTATGCAAAATATCTTAGTGTTTGTAGGAAAAGCATGTGATTTTGAAAGCAATAGAACCCCCTCCTAATTAGAATGCAGATTCCCACCATTACTTTCAATGACGTTCCCTGTCAAATGTAGTAACAGAGGGACTCTGGTACAGATGGTGTGGATAGCAATCCCAAATTTCACATTTACTTATGACTCTGGGCAAGTTACTCAGTCTCTGTGCCTCAGTTCCTTTTCTATAAATTGGGAATAATAACAATATCTACTTATAAAATTGTTATAGAAATAAACAAGATTATATATGTAAACACTCTTAGAGCACAGCTTGATATATGTCAGTGCTCAATAAATGTCCACATGTTCACCATATCACTACATCTTTTGATGATTACTTTCTGAGCTTTACTGGATAATCACCAGATTAGCCAGATCCCATACCAGTTTTCTAAATCATTCAACAATCTTAGCTTTCTAAAATTATGTGGAGGGGGAATAAATGCCATTTCATGGCTTAGTATCCAGACTATTTTATTCAAAAGCTCAACTTTTTTGTAAAATTAGGCTAAAAATCAATTTTCCTCTCCCTTTCTCCACCCTTTAACAATTTCTTTAGCTCATTTATTGTAATTGATTACATTGATTGATTACATTTTCATTAAGCTTAGTCTTTCTCCTCAATATTCCATTCAGTTGGACTGATGGCTTCACAGCATTTTAATTAGACACCATTACTTAAGGTTGGTAAGAGGGTTGGGTGACATGCACTGCAACTAAATTACATTCTCACCCATGATCGGACTGCTGACATAGCTGTGTCCTGTGTATGCTACCTAGAAAAAGCTCTGCACTGCTCCCATTGCATGCATCTTTCCATTGTATAACCAGGTTAGCGGCCTCTCCTTAAGCTGTGTGCCTGTGTCTTTCCAGCACCCTGAGCCCTTCTTTTCCCCTGCCTCTGGTGCTGGGAACTGCTGGCTTTCCTTTTCTCAACACCGCTGCCGCCCCACACCGGGCAGGGAGTAGAGTTCAGTCTCCTGCATCCTCGTTTACATGGTTCTGAGAGATAAACAAAGAAGCCCAGTTAATATTAGTGCTTTTTATAGGGTGACTCATAAGCAAACAAACTAAACGGCACACTTTAAAAGGGTAAAACACACTTTAACATGTAATAGTTGTTTATCTGTTTGTATGATAGTTTCTGACTCTCCTTTTTTCCCGACAACCCAGTGTTTCGGCCAGAGCCTCAGTGTGAACTCCATCAGGCGCATGACCTAGGATCTGGGATGATAATATGAAAATGTCAAACTTTGGTCTCACTCCCAAGTAGATCTGTATGTTTTTCTCCCTTCTCTCTCTCTTCTCTCTCTCTCCCTTCTCTCTCTCTTTCTCTTTCTTGTATGCACATATACAACAAATGGCTCCAGATCATTTAGGGTGGAAACTAAATTGTACTGGGAAAATCACACCCTAGATATCTTGGGCAGAGATGCACATTATCGAACACTGGGCTGGTTCTCTGTTTCCTTTCTTAAAAAAAAAAAAGACTTCCTTCTGCTGCTGGTAGGATTCTTCTTAATGGCTCAGAATTAATGCTAGAAATAGAATTTAGGTCCAGAAACTACCACTGTATTGATTTTATTTGTTGGATTAAATAGTTTCCACTGTTTAAGTAGTTGGAAGTTAAGAAACTGCCTAAACACAAGCAAGAGTTGAGGGCAATCTTGGGAAAAGAGGTCCTTAATGTCATTTTTCCTGAAAAAATAGACGTGACAAGAGAAATGATACATTAACATAAAAAATAATCAGAAGACAGATATGTTAGCACAAGTCAGAATAATTAAATACATAAAATTACGGTTCCAGACAGGGAGATAGATTATCTGTGAAGCTGTTGAAGTAACAGAAATTTTGCCTCAAGACAAACAATGCATTTTAGCTTTCCTACTGCCCATTGATAGAGAATACTGGGATTTGATAATTTGTTGAGGAGATACTAATGCCTTCCAGTTGACTTCAGTAATTCATGGAGGGCTTCCAAGTTCCACGTAAGAAGATTGTGAGCTTCGTCCTCCTAGAATCTCTGAGATGAAGTCCACATAATAACAAGCCAACAATTAGATCAGTCCCAGAATACATCTCAAGCCACATTTGGGGCAGGAAATTCTTTCTTTCCCTGCTTCTGAGCCCTCAAATACAAACATTAAAGACAAAAATTTCATGCCATTTCCCTTTGCAGGGGATCTTCCTGACCCAGCGATCGAATCCAGGTCTCTCGCATTGCAGGTGGATTCTTTACCATTTGAGCCACAAGGGAAACTCCCTCTAATAGGTATTATCTCCTAAAGGAGCTAATGGATATTTGAAGTCTGGTTATTGCCTAGCTAAATACAGAGCACATTTGATGAGATTGCCTGATACAAAATAATAGCAACTGTTTTCCCTACTGTAAAAAACGAAAAGAGCAAAACCTGTGGGAGCTAAAATGGTTGTTATAATACTAGCATGTCTTCAGAATCAAACCAGACATTAGAACTGTCACCTGTGGCCATCAGCTATAATTGAAACCGCCTTTTTTTTTTAAAAAAGCAACTGTCTCCTTTGTAGGAGGTGTAAAGATTGCTCGAATCTGAGACCTGCCTGGAGTAGTACATGACTCTGATCTGGGAAGGGCTTGTTCATTCTCTTTCCTCATTCTTTATCTCCCAGCTGGGGTCAAGGTGAAACTGGGTTATTCAGTATTGCAAAAACTAGCCTTTCTTTGCCAAAGCTGATAAGTTCAGTAGTGTTCTCTCCCAAACTCCCCACTCTTCCTGGTACATTCCTGCCTCAGTTCTGCTTAACACGTCTTCAGTTCTCCAGACTGAAATGCTTACATCTCATCTAATCAAATTTAAAAAAAGTTGGGAAGAACCCATCTGTTACGTTACCTCTGCTTTCCTCAAAGCTGTTGTCTGAGCCCCCCTTTCCGTAGCCAATAAACTTCTTCAAAAGAGTCATTAGTCTTACTGCCTCACCCCTACTCAGTGACCCATTCATGTACCAACCAGTATCACATCCCACTGTTCTCTTGATTCTGCTATTTTAAATTGTCTGTAATANTTTAAAAAAAGTTGGGAAGAACCCATCTGTTACGTTACCTCTGCTTTCCTCAAAGCTGTTGTCTGAGCCCCCCTTTCCGTAGCCAATAAACTTCTTCAAAAGAGTCATTAGTCTTACTGCCTCACCCCTACTCAGTGACCCATTCATGTACCAACCAGTATCACATCCCACTGTTCTCTTGATTCTGCTATTTTAAATTGTCTGTAATACTTGGTCCTTAGATCTACATTTAACAGATTAAGGATATTCTGAATATCCTTAAATTATAGAACCATCCAATAAGAAATACAATATAAGCCATAAATGTGATTTTTTAATTCTCTTAGCCACACTGAAAAGTGAAAAACGGTAAAAAGTCACGTAAAAATGGGCTTCTCAGGTGGCACAATGATAAAGCCTCCACCTGCAATGCAGGAGACACAGGAGACATAGGTTCGATCCCTGGTCAGGAAGATCCCCTGGAGGAGGGCATGGCACCCCGCACCAGTATTCTTGCCTGGAGAATCCCATGGACAGAGACCCTGGCAGGCTACAGTTGATAGGGTCACAAAGAGTTGGACACAAGTGAAGTGACTGAGCATGCACACACACACACACGTAAAAAAGTGAAAAGCTAGAACACATTTTGTTTAATCCAACATATCTAAAACAGTATTTCAGCACTGAATCAGTATTAACATTCTTAATAATATATTTTCATTATTTTTTATACTAACTATATGAAATCATTTGTGCATTTTATACTTAGAGCATATGCCAATTTGAGTTTGTCACATTCCAAGTACTCAGTAGCCATGTGTGGTTAGTAGCTACTTGTTTAGGACAACACAGGTCTGTACCATTTGACTGAGTTTTCGTGCTATCTCTGTTTAACTTCCAAGGCACCCCTTGGTTTTTACTGAACATCCCTGATTGCTCTTTCTGTGCATCTTTGTAGATATCCCTTCCTTTTCACACTGTCTTCCTTCACCCTGTTTCTTTCCAATCCCCACTTCCCCTCTAAAAAAAAACTACCCCATTCCTTCTCCACCTTAGTTCTACAAGTACTTAGAATCTCACGTCAGACAGGTGAGATGACCACAAACACATCACTTAGATCAATCTAAAAGATAAGAACCAGGAAGAGAAAGGAACAATATTCTCATTTTCCTGCTTAGTCCATCATCACTCAGATCCAATGTCCGATGCACACTCTGAATTTTTGTTCTTTCTTTCCACATGTTTCCAGATCTTAACTCATGTTTGTTTGTTTGTTTGTTTGTTTTAATCATTTTGCAGGGACCATGTTCTAAAGAATGTCCTGATGCATCATTTATTGTCCTTATCACTCAGGCTTTGGGATAGCTGCTGATATAATCTGATGCTTATAAAAAGTGTTCTTAGAGCATGTATGCAGCTGTCTGCAGTAGCTATGCACAGGATACAATGGCTGATTTACATTATGGTTGACATGCCGTCGGCTGTTTAGGGTGTCTTGCTTTTACATCAGAAAGACTCGGTCTATTCTGTGTGCATCTCACAGCGCATAAAGTAAATTTGATCTAAGATGCTGCTCACGTGTGTGACTGCCTCATGATGAGATTTAACACCCCCATGATGAACCATTCTCTTCTGAGTGTTATGCCACTTCGTCTTCTAGTTTCTTCCCAGGGTGCATTTAGGTAGTAAAAATGTATAGCTCTAGAGACTTAGTATGCTTTGTTAGGCAGGTATATGACCAGGATATATGAAATACCACTGTAGATCTTAAACTGCATTCTCTTATAGGAAATATGTATGGGCATGCCCAAAGGAGTATATCCTTTGGAGGTTAAAATAGTATTTGCCAAATCTAGGGGATGATGTCAGAAGATACCTTAAAAATCAAAATAACTGACTCCTTCCTGGCATTCATCACTGCTGACATGTGTTAGATGACAAATCTTTGACTCACAATATCGAACAGGATTATCTGAGGGATCAGACTTCTCACCTGTTTTTAGAGATTAGTGAGCACCTGTTTGTCCCCATGCTTTCTTCACTCAGATTCTATATTAACTTTCCCTATTAAAGCATTCTTGAGATTTCTGAGTTCCTACTACTTTAGATAAAAATAGATGATGCTCACTCCTGGCACTTAATAAAATAAAGGATTTCTGAAAGTTAGTTATGTTCATGAGCCATTTTTCTTTGATGAANCGGTTGACATGCCGTCGGCTGTTTAGGGTGTCTTGCTTTTACATCAGAAAGACTCGGTCTATTCTGTGTGCATCTCACAGCGCATAAAGTAAATTTGATCTAAGATGCTGCTCACGTGTGTGACTGCCTCATGATGAGATTTAACACCCCCATGATGAACCATTCTCTTCTGAGTGTTATGCCACTTCGTCTTCTAGTTTCTTCCCAGGGTGCATTTAGGTAGTAAAAATGTATAGCTCTAGAGACTTAGTATGCTTTGTTAGGCAGGTATATGACCAGGATATATGAAATACCACTGTAGATCTTAAACTGCATTCTCTTATAGGAAATATGTGTGGGCATGCCCAAAGGAGTATATCCTTTGGAGGTTAAAATAGTATTTGCCAAATCTAGGGGATGATGTCAGAAGATACCTTAAAAATCAAAATAACTGACTCCTTCCTGGCATTCATCACTGCTGACATGTGTTAGATGACAAATCTTTGACTCACAATATCGAACAGGATTATCTGAGGGATCAGACTTCTCACCTGTTTTTAGAGATTAGTGAGCACCTGTTTGTCCCCATGCTTTCTTCACTCAGATTCTATATTAACTTTCCCTATTAAAGCATTCTTGAGATTTCTGAGTTCCTACTACTTTAGATAAAAATAGATGATGCTCACTCCTGGCACTTAATAAAATAAAGGATTTCTGAAAGTTAGTTATGTTCATGAGCCATTTTTCTTTGATGAAACCCTTAAATCACCCCTTTTTTTGCTTTTATGCAGGCCTATGGCATCTTTTGTGAGATTTTTAATGCAATTTAATAAATTAATGTACAAATTTTGTAGCTCTTGATAAAATACTCTCCATGGGTTCTAATATGCATGTAATACATATCATTTAGGTCTAATTTCTGGGCTGCCAGAAAGACAAACCACCTTCAGATAGTTATAAACACATAAACACGGTTCTTTAGATACGGGAACTGGCTAATGGATGTATTATGCACAGAGTACCAAATATTCTGAAGAGAATGAGGCAGACTTCACAAGAAAACTGCTTCAGGGTCACTATTAGTCTTTTCTTTGCACTGACACTAGCCTAAAATGCTGGTTAACAAAGGTTTCCAATTAGCAGAAAGCTGGAGAAACCCGCTTACTGCCCACTTGACTGTTTATTCCATGCTGGAAAATGCTAAGTCTTGGTATAGACAGCCAACACTTATACCAAGCATCTATATACTTGGTATAAATCTATACCAAGTGTATAGATCTAGCTGTGTGATGTTATCAGCCCTGTAACAATAATGGAGGGTATTATCCTATGAAATCCCTAACTTGACTCCTCTGTATTTATGTGTGTGTGTGTGTGTGTGTGTGTGTGTGTGTGTGTGTGGTGGGGGTGATATATGTTTATTGTGTGGGCCTTCAGGACTTCAGGACTAACCTACCTTTCTCCCTGGCCACATTTCTCCATGTTATGAAAATACAGAGAAATCCTGAGGCTGCTGCAGCCAAGATAAACTAGGCTGGAGAAAGACACAGTGTGTATTCTGGACAATGCCTACCACTTTGAGTGGGCTGCTGAGATTCATTTTTCAAATGTCAAGTGATTTCCCCTGATACCAAAGACTTTCTGTTACCTGAGGATAGCAACAGGGCACAGAGCATGGAAAGAGCATGGACTTTGGAATAACATAGGTTTGGGGACAAATCCTAGCTCTGCCATTTACTATTGGCCCTGGATAAGTTGCTTAACCCCTGTTTATCTCAGCAAGGTCAATATAGTATCATACTTGTTACAGACTTGTTGAGAGAAAAAGAGATGATGCTCAGAAAATAACTAGCAAATTGTCTAGCATATTGTGGGTTCTTAGGAATCAGTAGCTATGATGTGATCATAAGAATAATGCTGTATAAGATTTGAGAGTAAAAATCCAACTCTCCCTTAACTGGGACAAGGAATCTGTATCCGGGGGCCACAAATTATTGGTCTCAGTTCAGTTCAGTCGCTCAGTCGTGTCCAACTCTTTGCAACTGAGCACGCCAAGCTTCCCTGTCCTTCACCAACTCCCGGAGCTTGCTCAAACTCATGTCTATTGAGTCAGGGATGCCATCCAACCATCTCATCCTGTGTTGTCCCCTTCTCCTCTTGCCTTCAGTCTTTCCCATCATCAGAGTCTTTTACAGTGAATCAGTTCTTCACATCAGGTGGCCAAAGTATTGAAGCTTCAGCCTCAGCATCAGTCCTTCCAATGGATATTCAGGACTGATTTCCTTTAGGATTGACTGGTTTATATTGCCTATCCCTTGTCCAGCAGATCTTCCCGACCCAGGAATTGAACTGGGGGTCTCCTGCATTGCAGGTGGATTCTTTACCAACTGAGCTATCAGGGATTTTTTTTTAATCAGTCTCGTGTCAACTTGTATGATCATTCTTTAAAAACACAGCTTCTTTTATGTCTTTTATTATTTGTTGTTTTAACACTGTGTAAGGTGCATGTTGTAAATCAAGTCTAGGTGATTGTGAATTATGTCCTGAACTATTTATAAGGTCTATGGAACTTTAGTAACTTCTCCATTAGTTTTTTTAGATATAGATATTCAGGAGTTGTAGCAAACTAAGTATTTGTACGTTATCTTCTAATAGTAGAAATATAATTCTATAAATGCTGTTTAATATCTTCACATAACAATGTAACTATACTCAGATTGATCATCTTATACAGAAAAGATTTATATTCTAAAAGAATGCATGGTTTATAGACTGTGTGGAATCTATTTTGGTTCTTGTTTGTTAGTAGATTTTGAATTTGAATTATTTTCTTCATGCTATGTGATCCAGTGAAATGATATGTTGTTTTTATAATTTGGGGGTATTTGTTTTTTCTCTTAAGCATGTAGAGACTGAAATGAAGAAAAATGAAATGAAAAATTGAAATGAAGAAAAAACCTGATCATATTAATGAAACACATGAGTTTATATATTAAAAAATTGAAGTAGTTTGTTTTAAAAACAGGGAGAATTTTGATTCATTTATTCTAATATCTGAAATTTGCCCTCTCTTTGTTGCTTCTTACCTAGGTCACTTGTTGGTTTCAGAAAACTATAAGAGATTTAGAGGAACAAGGTCTAGGTACATCTCTTTCAGACAATGAGGAGCTTATTCGTAAGCATGAAGAACTGATAATAAAAGCAAAGGTAAGAGACTCATTAAAAAAAATAACTGAAAAATGCATGGACTTCTCTTGAATACACTTCTATAGGTAATACAGTGGAGTAAAAACTGGTGGTTTTGTATAGTTTGCTTGCTGTTCGCATTTGTATTTTCCTTAACTTGTTTCATGTTCTTGGTTGTGGAAAAAATAATTGCTACCAGTCAGGCAACCACTTGGAGGTGCTTGGATGTGTAAAATGGAACCATCAAGTGTTGAGAGCAGGAAGAGCAGGAGAACCTCTAGCAGGGTTCCTCTTGCCATTGAGTCTTGCTGTTTGCAAACTGACTTATTGTGCATATGAGAGTCTGTAAAGATTTTCCAAGTTTTCTGGTGCTCCATTTTGATTTTTTAAAAAACTTGTTCTAGGTAAATGCAATCTGCTGCTTCCTCTCCCACCACCCTTCCAAACCCATCCTCCCAAACATGTAAAAATGTATTGCTTTGACGTCGTTATGTTCAACCATTGCCTAGTAGGGTTGCCCATTGTATTCCAGAGCTTCATGACTTGGCTATACTACAACTGTCAACTACCCAAGATATTAAAAACAGAAAGTTCTCTAAATCTTGATACTGATGAAAGTATTCACTGTTTTCACTCTACTACAAATGAACTTTCAGAATATAAGTTCCTCCTTGTTTCAGACAAGTTGACTACTCCTTTTCAGGGTCCTGAGCCACTCAGGAGCCAGTTATAGATCTCATACAGAAGCTGAGTATTACTCCATATACTCAGTAGTTTTTGGGCCAAACTGGTTTTGGAAACTGAGGCAGAGAAACCCCTTTTTCTAAAGCATCCTTGCCAATAAAGTTATTTTCTTAAAAAAAAAAAACATGTTTTCTGGAAATTGCTGTTTTATTACTTCCTTCAACTATGGGCTGGCCTTTGGAACCCCTGATCTCAATGGCATTTTTAAAGATTTTCAAACATTGAATATCTATTTAGAGATGAAAGCTCAGACATAACTTGATAATTGATGGCAGTTGTCATCAGTTTGTGACACTAGATAATCCAATGGCAAGATAACTGGTTATTCAAGACAGCAGAGGTCCCTGTGTCACGTGGGTTGAAAAAGACCCTGTCAGTGTAGATGCAGAAGGGGGAGTGACACTGTCCCAGGGTGACCAGGATGGCCTTTCAGAGGAAGGGATTTGAGCAGATAAACGGAGTAACGACGGTTGGTTAGGCGAGCATGATCATTCCCAAATAAGGTAGAAGAAGGGAAAACAGTGATAGACCAATTTGTATGTGATGAGAGTTAAAGGTCTGGGCAATGTTCAGTCCAGAGACGGTAGACTCAGGGCAACTGTTTCAGAGGCCATCCTTACCCACAACCATTCCCTAGAGAAGGCATGCTAACAGGGCATGGTCATTACAGAGAAGTACACTTCACTAGATGAAAAATAGAAGAGTATTCTGAGGCCACAGAAGGTGGTCCTAGATAACCTTAAAACTCCTTTTAAGTTTTAGTTTTATAAAAGAGACAGGATTTAGATTACAGTAACTATTATGCTTATTAAATTTAAAGTAATATGAAAAACACCTTTTCAGGGTTGGTTGAAATGATGGACTAGACTGGAAAATTGGCAACATTTCTTAAATGTGGAGATAGTATCTTCGTCATCTTGGTATTCCCAGCACTTAGGATAGTGTCTGGTATTTAAAAAGGGTATTTGATTCATGTCTGCTTTTTAAACCCTCTTTCCAGAAGAAGGAAACATCCTTTTAGTGCGTTTCTGTGATTTTCTAGTAACTTTAAATAGTGACTTAGCCTCCTTTTACCTACTTAGCCATCCTTATTTTTATGTATTTATTTTTAAGTGTTTGGTCCTCAACGTAAAGATACACAAACTCTAATTCATCCTAGATCTCAGGGTTGGCGTCTTGGTTTGTTTTATTATTTTCACTTAATCTTTATCTTCCTCACATCCCCATTCTCACAGGCATCTACTCTAACAATCTATGTCTTTAGACATATTCCCATTCTTAAAATATATACAGTTACATGTTTTCAATCTGCATGAATTGTATTAAGGCATAGATTTCTTGTGTTTCTTTCCACAACACTGGTTGCATCTATCTTACATAATTCTTTGTGATCTTCACTAGGGTAATTTCTAGATGCAGCATAACTTTGGAAAGTCCTGGAACACAGATACTGATGTCTTAATTCTACCCTTCATAATGTTGGTTGCCTTCCATTTCTTTATTCCTTACAATACTTGACCTTCTAGTCCACTGACTCTTCTACTGAACTCCTTGCTGGTCAACTCTTCTGCTGACTTCTTCACTTCAGCTATTAGGTTTTTCATGCCCAATCCCTCACACTGATTCTGCGTCATAATTTTTTTTTCCTGCTTCATCTATGTAATGTCCTTCTTTATATCCTAACGTGTGCTTTATTCATATATTAAATTTTTGGTCTGTCCGATGCATTAATTCTCGATTCTCATACTTAGTTATTTCAGTGTGCCGTGTGTGCATCAGGTGTTATTTTCCCCTATGAGTTAATATTCCCTTGGGATATCAGCAGCTTCACTTGGTAAGGCATGGGAGGTGTGAAAGCCAGTGCTCCAGCTTGTCCTTTTCTGGGTAAATTGGCTTCAAGGTGTAAGGAGATGCCTCTGAGAGCTTGTTGTTAGTATTAAGGCTCTCCCATTTCTGGTTTGCTCCTTAACCCCAGATACACACAAAGGAGGGGACTCCTAGGAGGACCTCCCACTGATTGGACTCTGAACCCTGCTTTGTTCCAAAGACCCATTTCCCATACTCTTCCCAGCTTACGTGATGGAGAGTTGAAGAGGGCACACCAAGAAAGAGTCAGGTTGCTTCTCTTTTATATATTAGCTGTCCACCTGTCAGAGTCCAGTCCTTTTTTTATCTCCTCTGGTTGGTACTGGGTTGAAGTGAAGTGAAGTGAAGTGAGCTCGCTCAGTGGTGTCCAACTCTTTGCGACCCCATGGACTGTAGCCCACCAGTCTCTTCCATTCATGGGATTCTCCAGGCAAGGATACTGGAGTGGGTTGCCATTTCCTTCTTCAGGGGAACTTCCCGACCCAGGGATCGAACCTGGCTCTCCCACCTTGCGTGCAGGCACTTTACCCTCTTAGCCACTGGGTACTGGGTTGGGGATCTGATTTTCTTTCCTGAAAAGGTACATTGACAAAGAATGACCAGGCAGATTAAAAAGAATACATTTGAATCAGTTCTAATAAGATGGATGAAACTGGAACTGATTATACAGAGTAAAGTAAGCCAGAAAGAAAAACACCAATACAGTATACTAACACATATATATGGAATTTAGAAAGATGGTAATGAGGACCCTGTATGCAAGACAGCAAAAGAGACACAGATGTGTAGAGCGGACATTTTTACTCTGAGGGAGAGGGAGAGGGAGAAGGAGAGCGTGGGATGATTTGGGAGAATAGCATTGAAATATGTATAAAATCATGTAAGAAACGAATCGCCAGTCTATGTTCAATGCAGGATGCAGGATGCTTGGGGCTGGTGTATGGGGATGATCCGGAGGGATGATGTGGGGTGGGAGGTGGGAGGGGGGTTCATGTTTGGGAGTTCGTGTACACCTGTGGCAGATTCATGTCAATGTATGCCAAAACCAATAGAGTACTGTAAAGTAAAATAAAGTAAAATGGAAGCTCTAAAAAATAATAATAATAATAATAATAAAGAAAAAGAAAAAAGAATGACCAGGCAGGTGGAGAGAGAAAGCATCACACCGAGAAAGTTGTCCCCTAGCATATCTCCTGTCTAAGGCATCTGACTTTATTCTACTCCAGAAAGCCATGTGGCCCTGACACTGAGAACTAACCCCTCAAGGAAGGTTCTTCTCTATAAACTTTACCTTTGCTTTGTCAGCCTTTGCAGGAAGGAAAAGCTACATAATTTTTAGGATCCAGTTTAAAATGGAAATATGGAAGCTTTTCTCAAAAAGTTACTGAGATTTCAATACAGCAGCAGCAGAGTATTAAACCAAGCATGGGGCATTATAAATAAATGTTGCTGTGTGGCACAGGTCCACGTACCCATAATGCTAGTCCTGTTTAAAACATTTGGATTTTTGAAAGGACCTAGAGACCTTTGCTGGTCAAACATTTTCTTTAGTAATCTTTACTAACTCTTCCCACCTGTACTAGCATGTTTTCTTAAAATAAAGATTATAGTACTATCAGTTCAGTTCAGTTGCTCAGTCGTGTCTGACTCTTTGCGACCCCATGAATCACAGCATGCCAGGCCTCCCTGTCCATCACCAACTCCCAGAGTTCACTCAGACTCATATCCATAGAGTCAGTGATGCCATCCAGCCATTTCATCCTCTGTCATCCCCTTCTCCTCCTGCCCCCAATCCCTCCCAGCATCAGAGTCTTTTCCAATGAGTCAAATCTTCACATGAGGTGGCCAAAGTACTGGAGTTTCAGCTTTAGCATCATTCCTTCCAAAGAAATCCCAGGGTTGATCTCCTTCAGAATGGACTGGTTGGATCTCCTTGCAGTCCAAGGGACTCTCAAGAGTCTTCTCCAACACCACAGTTCAAAAGCATCGATTCTTCGGCGCTCAGCTTTCTTCACAGTCCAACTTTCACATCCATACATGACCACAGGAAAAACCATAGCCTTGACTAGGCGGACCTTAGTCGGCAAAGTAATGTCTCTGCTTTTGAATATACTATCCAGGTTGGTCATAACTTTTCTTCCAAGGAGTAAGCGTCTTTTAATTTCATGGCTGCAGTCACCATCTGCAGTGATTTTGGAGCCCAAAAAAATAAAGTCTGACACTGTTTCCACTGTTTCCCCATCTATTTCCCATGAAGTGATGGGACCGGATGCCATGATCTTCGTTTTCTGAATGTTGAGCTTTAAGCCAACTTTTTCGCTCTCCTCCTTCACTTTCATCAAGAGGCTTTTTAGCTCCTCCTCACTTTCTGCCATAAGGGTGGTGTCATCAGCATATCTGAGGTTATTGATATTTCTCCCGGCAATCTTGATTCCAGCTTGTGTTTCTTCCAGTCCAGCGTTTCTCATGATGTACTCTGCATATAAGTTAAATAAGCAGGGAGACAATATACAGCCTTGACGTACTCCTTTTCCTATTTGGAACCAGTCTGTTGTTCCATGTCCAGTTCTAACTGTTGCTTCCTGACCTGCATACAGATTTCTCAAGAGGCAGGTTAGGTGGTCTGGTATTCCCATCTCTTTCAGAATTTTCCACAGTTTATTGTGATCCACACAGTCAAAGGCTTTGGCATAGTCAATAAAGCAGAAATAGATGTTTTTCTGGAACTCTCTTGCTTTTTCCATGATCCAGCGGATGTTGGCAATTTGATCTCTGGTTCCTCTGCCTGTTCTAAAACCAGCTTGAACATCAGGGAGTTCACGGTTCACATATTGCTGAAGCCTGGCTTGGAGAATTTTGAGCATTACTTTACTAGCGTGTGAGATGAGTGCAATTGTGCGGTAGTTTGAGCATTCTTTGGCATTGCCTTTCTTTGGAATTGGAATGAAAACTGACCTTTTCCAGTCCTGTGGCCACTGCTGAGTTTTCCAAATTTGCTGGCATATTGAGTGCAGCACTTTCACAGCATCATCTTTCAGGATTTGAAACAGCTCAACTGGAATTCCATCACCTCCACTAGCTTTGTTCGTAGTGATGCTTTCTAAGGCCCACTTGACTTCACATTCCAAGATGTCTGGCTCTAGATTAGTGATCACATCCTCATGATTATCTGGGTCGTGAAGATCTTTTCTGTACAGTTCTTCTGTGTATTCTTGCCACCTCTTCTTAATATCTTCTGCTTCTGTTAGGTCCATACCATTTCTGTCCTTTATCGAGCCCATCTTTGCATGAAATGTTCCCTTGGTATCTCTAATTTTCTTGAAGAGATCTCTAGTCTTTCCCATTCTGTTCTTTTCCTCTATTTCTTTGTATTGATCGCTGAGGAAGGCTTTCTTATCTCTTCTTGCTATTCTCTGTAACTCTGCATTCAGATACTTATATCTTTCCTTTTCTCCTTTGCTTTTCTCTTCTATTCTTTTCACAGCTATTTGTAAGCCCTCCCCAGACAGCCATTTTCTTTTTTGCATTTCTTTTCCATGGGGATGGTCTTGATCCCTGTCTCCTGTACAATGTCATGAACCTCATTCCATAGTTCATCAGGCACTCTATCTATCAGATCTAGGCCCTTAAATCTATTTCTCACTTCCACTGTATAATCATAAGGGATTTGATTTAGGTCATACCTGAGTGGTCTAGCAGTTTTCCCTACTTTCTTCAATTTAAGTCTGAATTTGGTAATAAGAAGTTTATGATCTGAGCCAAAGTCAGCTCCTGGTCTTGTTTTTGTTGAATGTATAGAGCTTCTCCATCTTTAGCTGCAAAGAATATAATCAATCTGATTTTGGTGTTGACCATCTGGTGATGTCCATGTGTAGAGTCTTCTCTTGTGTTGTTGGAAGAGGGTGTTTGCTATGAGCAGTGCATTTTCTTGGCAAAACACTATTAGTCTTTGCCCTGCTTCATTCCGCATTCCAAGGCCAAATTTGCCTGTTACTGCAGGTGTTTCTTGACATCTTTTTTGGGTTTTAGTTCTAAAAGGTCTTGTAGTCTTCATAGAACTGTTCAACTGCAGCTTCTTCAGTGTTACTGATTGGGGCATAGACTTGGATTACTGTTGCATTTACATAGGAACAAACAAGTTTGAATTCCTGCCGTCACTGACTATGCAGTCTTGGGTACACTTGAACTCTCTCAGCCTCACCATGTACACCTGTAAGGAGGAGCCATGAATAATTCAATTAGAAAATATTTGTGAAGGTGCCCCCATTTTAGTAATGCCTCCAAAAATGTTTGCTCTCCCATCCATGATGTAAACATCCAAATAATTTATATCTGTGGTTTTTAACAATGACATTCCTCATTCTTGGAGGAGGAATCCAATTTTTTATGTCCTTACACAGCAAGCGGAATATTACACTTGGATTTTTTTTTTTTTTTTTTTNCCCCATTTTAGTAATGCCTCCAAAAATGTTTGCTCTCCCATCCATGATGTAAACATCCAAATAATTTATATCTGTGGTTTTTAACAATGACATTCCTCATTCTTGGAGGAGGAATCCAATTTTTTATGTCCTTACACAGCAAGCGGAATATTACACTTGGATTTTTTTTTTTGTTTTGAGTGTGGGTATAAAGGTAAGAAGGGGGAGTTTCTTTCAAAGGAGATTTAACATAGACATAAGGCCTCAGGCTGCAGATTTATTAATGAACCACATATAGATAATCTGGTAACACAGAGGAAAGTAGTTGTTTCTGCTCTGACAGCTAAGTCGGACAGCAGTAAGTTGCTCTGTATTGTTTTTTAGTCTACTCGGTATGTTCCTTTTAAATAAACATTCAAAATTCCTGTCTCATTGCTTACTGGAATGCATTCAAATACAAAATAGGACAACTTTCAAATCTTTTAATAAGCTTTATTTATACTGTATACTGAAAGAAATGAACTCAAAAAAATTTTAATACAACTTTTAACTGTGAGTAATTTTAACTATGAGTATTAAATTATACTTTCTTTAAACATGAAAAATATTTTCCTTTTACATATGGAACAGGTTAAGAAATAGCAGGCATGGATGATTATAAACCACCTTTTGGTTAAGCACCTTAAATTCACTTAGATTTTATCCTGTATCAGTTTGGTGCCCCAAGGCTTGAATTCAAAGTCTGGAGCTCAGAGTTGATTGTAGGGGGTATTAAAATAATATATTAAGAAACATTTCGTTATTGTCTCCTTTGAGAAGACATAATCATTACTTCGTCTGTACATCAGAAATAATGTTTATCCAAGAACTGCCTTCAGCAACCAACATTTACCTCTGTTGGGAGGAAACCTTTTCCAATTTGGGTCCAGGGTTTAGGGCCCTGCAAATTAGCTGAAAATAGACAGATTAACAGGGCTAAAGACAAGGTTTATTTTCACATAGTGTACATGGGAGGTTCCAGAATTGGAAAACTCATGAAATGAAAACTCAAGTAAAGGTTTACAAAGATTAATTTTTCAAAAGAAAAGTTTTTAGGGCTTCAGTGGGAGAATATGGAAGATTTTACTTGGCTTCTTGATGGCAGATGAGCAGTCTGTCTTCTTCCTGGCTAGGAGTATCCCAAGGGAGGGTTTGTGGCAGCTGAACTCATACTTCCTGAGCACAGTGTCTGTCTTCTTTTAATCAGAAAACTGCCTGGGAAGGGGTCACTGGAAGCTGTATAGGAGGTTTCACTTAAGTTTAGGTAATACTTCTTTCTGCAGCTGCTAAGTGTTTAGCTATCTTCAATTTAAAGTCATTTTCATACCACCAGGCTGCTGCAGCTGCTAAGTCGTTCCAGTCATGTCAGACTCTGTGTGACTCCATAGATGGCAGCCCACCAGGCTCCCCCGTCCCTGGGACTCTCCAGGCAAGAGTACTGGAGTGGGTTGCCATTTCCTTCTCCAGTGCATGAAAGTGGAAAGTGAAAGTGAAGTCGGTCAGTCGTGTCCGACTCTTAGTGACCCCATGGACTGCAGCCCACCAGGCTCCTCCACCCATGGGATTTTCCAGGCAAGAGTACTGGAGTGGGGTGCCATTATAAACCCCAAATTTTATAGTGTCCGCTCTTACTTCAGTTCAGGCCCTTTGCAGTTGGTACACATTAAAATTACTTTACACAAGGGCTTTGAAAAAATACTGGCATCTGGATCTATGCCTGGAGATTTTATGTAGTTTGTTTGGGGGATCAGGACTTTTAAAAATTCACTACCAATCTTAAGATAATGACATTTTTTATAAAAAAAGAAATCCAGATTTCCTGCTCCTTCTAAAAAGTGGAAGAAGACCTGGTAATGTCAAGTTTATCTTTTCACATAGACATAGCAACTCTTGGCTGGAGCCCAGCAATAGCTATTTCCTTTAGAAAGGAATGTGTGTTTCAGTTTGCCTTGGTCCCCACCATTCCTCATTGCCTCCTCTCCTGCCTTTGCCTCAGTTGTTTACATTATATACCTTTTGCCTGTAAGCATTTGGGTTCAAGACCAGATGAGCAATGAGATACAATGTAAGTGAAGTAGTAGCTTAAACCAATTTGCATTTTAGATTACCTTGGAAACAATCTGAATGATAAGAATGGAAGGAAGTCATGCTGAAGGCAAAAATGTCTCAGGAAACAATTGAAATTTGAGTGAGAGTAACTGTAGGTGAGATATAATATCTTTTGAGAGGGAAGTTATGAATGACTATTTTAAAAGCTTAAAGGAGACCACATAAAGCCTTATTTAGGGTGTGGTTACTAGACAGCAGCATCTGGAAATCATTAGATGTGCAAAGTCTCAAGTTTGAAACACTGACTTAGAGAATTTTCCCATATATTTCATGTATGTTCATATTCTCATTAATTTTCATGTATGCATACTCAGTTGCTAAGTCATGTCTGTTTGTGACCTCATGGATGGTAGCCCACCAGATTCCTCTGTACATGGGATTATCCTGGCAAGAATACTGGAGCAGGTTGATATTTCCTTCCCTAGAGAATCTTCCTGACCCAGGGACCAAACCTGCATCTCCTGAATTGGCAGTCAGTTTCTTTACCACTGAGCCACCAGGAAACCCTTAATTTTCATAGGTGACTATATATTATTGATAAAGTCCTTGATTAACAAATAATCTTTGAAGTTTATAAGGGAAACAAACTGAAAATGGTATAAAGAAACATCATCTTCAATGTTTTAATATAGTAGAATTCACATTTCTCAACTTCAAGATTAAAACTACCTTCCATGATTCATCATCTAATCCGATTTTCCAAGTCATTGAAAATATTTTCCAGCTGTTGCTGAGTGATTTCATAAATTGGATTTGTGATCTTGGCCTCAAGTTCCTTCAAATAATTTTATTAGGAGATTTTAAAAAAATATCAATGCTTAGGTCCCACAGAAAGTTTATTCAGAGGAAAAAGTCAAGCTTAAAGCTACAAAATATTTATAACTATGAGATAGGGAAGTAAAGTAGTCTCTTGCAAATTTATTTGACTGATTTGAACACATAATTGTCATCAATAGAACCACTTCAAGAATGTGGCTCCTTAAAAATATGTTTACTGTTTTATTTTTCTGACTACATAATTCACTCTCATTTTGGAAAACTTAGAAATACCTAACCCAGTCCATCCTAAAAGAGATCAGTCCTGGGTGTTCATTGGAAGGACTGATGTTGAAGCTGAAACTCCAATACTTTGGCCACCTGATGTGAAGAGCTGACTCATTGGAAAATACCCTGATGCTGGGAAAGATTGAGGGCAAGAGGAGAAGGGGACAACAGAGGATGAGATGGTTGGATGGCATCACTGACTCGATGGATGTGAGTCTGAGTGAACGCTGGGAGTTGGTGATGGACAGGGAGGCCTGGCGTGCTGTGGTTCATGGAGTCGCAAAGAGTTGAACACAACTGAGCGACTGAACTGAACTGAAAACTAGAGAAAATTAAAATCACTCATAGTGTGTGTATGTAAATGCAAATGAGAAGGCAATATAAAACATATAAAAAAACTGAGTATTCCAAACTTGTATATGTATCTGTGTGTGTATACACTGTATGTGTGTCTATATGCAAAATTGTGTATCTGTTGTTTTGCAGTGTGGTTTTTTCAATTAACATTATCTCATAAGCATTTCTCTATTCAAATGCATATTTCAAGTATGCTTCTTAATAATCGCTTATTACTAAACTGTATAGATACAGCATGTATTATTGAGGCAGCAATGCATAGTATCTCAAAATATGGCACTAAAGTGAATGATACACTTGCAGGGCCTAGAGTTAAATCCTGGCATTTCTGCTTACTTCTGATATACTCTGGAGCAAATTTATTCTATATGTGAACCTAGTGAAAGAGGGTAATAATTGTACCTAATTCATGCAGTTGTTGTATTATTGAGTATTAATTGTATTCTCATACACTAGTACTTAGCATGATGCCTCAGTTGAGTTCAGTTCAGTCACTCAGTCATGTCCGACTCTTTGCAACCCCATGAATCACATCACGCCAGGCCTCCCTGTCCATCACCAACTCCCGGAGTTCACTCAGACTCATGTCCATTGAGTCAGTGATGCCATCCAGCCATCTCATCCTCCGTTTACCTTTCTCCTCCAGCCTCCAATCTCTCCCAGTATCAGAGTCTTTTCCAATGAGTCAGCTCTTTACATCAGGTGGCCAAAGTACTAGAGTTTCAGCTTCAGCATCATTCCCTCCAAAGAAATTCCAGAGCTGATCTTCAAAATGGACTGGTTGGATCTCCTTGCAGTCCAAGGGACTCTCAAGAGTCTTCTCCAACATCACAGTTCAAAAGCATCAATTCTTTGGCACTCAGCCTTCTTCACAGTCCAACTCTCACATCCATACATGACCACTAGAAAAACCATAGCCTTGATTAGACAGACCTTTGTTGGCAAAGTAATGTTTTGCTTTTGAATATGCCATCTAGGTTGGTCATAACTGCAAGCATCTTTTAATTTCATGGCTGCAATTACCATCTGCAGTGATTTTGGAGCTCCCAAAAATAAAGTCACTGACACTGTTTGACAGTTTCCACTGTTTCCCCATCTATTTCCCATGAAGTGATGGGACCAGATGCCATGATCTTAGTTTTCTGAATGTTGAGCTTTCAGCCAACTTTTTCACTCTTCTCTTTCACTTTCATCAAGAGGCTTTTTAGTTCCTCTTCACTTTTAGTTCCTCTTCACTTTTAGTTCCTCTTTACTTTTAAGGGTAGTGTCATCTTCATATCTGACGTTATTGATATTTCTCCTGGCAATCTTGATTCGAGCTTGTGTTTCTTCCAGTCCTGCGTTTCTCGTGGTGTACTCTGCATAGAAGTTAAATAAGCAGGGTGACAATATACAGCCTTGACATACTCCTTTTCTTATTTGGAACCAGTCTGTTGTTCCATGTCCAGTTCTAACTGTTGCTTCCTGACCTGCCTCACACAAGAACGATATAATAGCTCCTTAATAAAAAAACAATGGTAAAATAAATATAACATAAAATCTTATCTTTAGTGACATTTAGTAAATTCACAGTGTTGTGTAACTGTCCCATTATCTAGCTACAGAATATTTCTATGGCCCTAAAAAGGAACACCATACCCATTAAACAATTTATTCCTCTCTCCCACTGCCCCTGATGATCATTAATCAACTTTCCATGGACTGACTTATTCTGGATATGTCATGAATGGAATCATACAAATGGCCTTTTGTGTCTGATTTCTTTGTTAATATGTTTTCAAGGTCCATCCATATTGTAGCCTGTATTGATACATTATTACTTTTTATGATGGAATAATATTCTACTGTATAAATAGACTACATTTAATTTGTTGAGGAATCACTATACTATTTTGCATAGCAGCTGCACCATTTCGTGTTCCCACTATCAGTGGGAACACATGTACAGTTCCCACCATGTACAGTGCTTTTAACTTCACATCCTTGCCAAAACTTATTTTATGATCTTGTTCTTATGTTAAAAAAAAATTTTCCCTAGACATCCTAGTGTGTGTGTGTGAAGTACTATCCAATTGCAGTATTTTTATTTGTATTTCCCTAATAGCTAATATGTGGTTCAGTGTTAAAGAATTGCCTGATAATGCAGGAAACATGGGTTCGATCCCTGGGTTGGGAAGATCCCCTGGAGAAGGGAATGGCAACCCACTCCAGTATTCTTACCTGAGAAATCCCGTGGACAGAGGAACTGGGCAGGCTACAGTCCATGGGGTTGCAAAAGAGTTCGACATGACTTAGTGACTAAACAACAAATAACCAAAACCTCGTGATGCTGAAGATCTTTTCATGACCATTTGAATATCTTCTTTGAAGAAATGTTTATTCATCCCCTTTGCCTGTAGTGTGCTTTGATGAGCAAAAGTTTTTAATTTTGAGAAAGTCCAGTTTATCTATTTTTAATTTTCTTGCTTTTGCTTTTGATGTCAAAGCTATGAAACTGTTGACAGATCCAAGGTCATGAAGATTTACTCCTGTGTTTTTTTCTAATAATTTTGTGGCTTTAGCGCTTACATTAGGTTTTGCTTCATTTTGAGCTAATTTATATATATGATGTAAGGAAAGGGCCATTCTTTACATGCAGATATCATTATTCCAGCACAATTTGTTGAAGAGACTATTCTTTTCTCATTGAATAGTCTTGGCACCCTTATTGAGACTGCTGCTGCTACTGCTGCTAAGTCGCTTCAGTCGTGTCCGACTCTGTGTGACCCCATAGACGGCAGCCCACTAGGCTCCTCTGTCTCTGGGATTCTCCAGGCAAAAACACTGGAGTGGGTTGCCATTTCTTTCTCCAATGTATGAAAGTGAAAAGCAAAAGTGAAGTCGCTCAGTCGTGCCTGACTCTTAGCGACCCCATGGACTGTAGCCTACCAGGCTCCTCCATCCTTGGGATTTTCCAGGCAAGAGTACTGGAGTGGGGTGAGACTAACTGGCCACAAATGCATAGGTTTATTTTTGAACTCTCACTTCTATTTCATTGATCTGTATGTCTGCCCTTATGCCAATGCCACACTGTTTTGATTACTGTAGTTTTTGTAGTAAGATTTGAAACTGAGTTCTCTAACATTGTTCTTTTCAAAGATTGTTATGCTTATTCAGGGGTCTCTTGCTGTTCAACACGTTAGAATCTACGTTGCTATTCTTAAAAAAGAGGCCATTGCAATTCTAATAGGAATTTGTAGATGACTTTGAGAGTATTGTCTTTTTAACAACATAAGGTTTTCTAATCTATGACCACAGGATACCTTTCTACTTACTTAGGTCTTCTTAACTTTTTCAATAGTTTTTCTTTTTTTTTCCTAATCATTTTCAGCATATGGATCTTGCATCCCCTTAAATTTATTCTTAAGTGTTTTATTCTTTTTGATCCTATTGTAAGTGAAAGTTTTTTTTTCATTTCCTTTTCATATTATTCATTTATAGTCTATAGAGGGACAGTGAATTTTGTGTGTTAATATTGTACCCTGAAACTCTGCTGAATTAATTTAATAGCTCTAATAGTTTTTCTTAGAACCCCTTAAAATTTTCTATATATGAGGTCTTATAATCTGTTAATTTCCTCTTCCATAATCATTTGTCTCTTGTCCATCTATCTAATGGTAAAAAGACTTTCTTTCACTGTATTTTAGATCAGAGCTAAAACTAAAACTAAAGTGTATTCATGAATTACCCAGGGATGTTAAAATGCACATTGTCCTTTGTGAGATCTGGGCTGAGACACGAGCATCTGCATTTCTAACAAATTTCAATGTAATATTGATGCTATTGGTCTCTGTACCACCCTTTGGGTGACAAACGTTATGAAGGAGAGAACGGCAGTAGAATGAAAGGGAGTTTAAGTGATGGAGCTGAAATATTGGGACATTGTAAGAACTTGAAAGATGTAAGTCTAAATACATCTTTGTGTTTCTTTAGGTGTGGCCAAGATTTCTGAGCTTAAAAGCTGATTTATTTTTGTTGCTTGCATTTATTACTCAGGTAATTGAAGATCAAAAGAGAAGTATTTAAAATTTGATTGTTCCTTTTTTAAAATAGAAATCTTTCCACAAAAATAGCACTTTCCTGAACTATTTTGTACGAAAGGAGCTACTCGTAGGTCTCTTAGGTGGTTCAGGAAGTGTGTAGAAATATCTAGAGTTCATCTATTTATAGTTCCCAGGTTGTTCAAATAGTTTCAAAGTATTTCACAATCATTGTTAGCTGTTTTCTTCTCGCGGTGGTATTTATTAACCTCAATAAAGAAGCTGACTGTTCTTCTATTTGAACTTCTATTACATCCCCAAATTCTTTTACTGAAGGTATGCAAAAGAAATGGTATAACCACCTAAGATATATTGCTTCAGTTAATCAGCTGACATCATCTCTGATGATTATAAGGGAAGTCTACAAAATGAAGAAGTGTTTGTTACTTTTATAATGTTTCATCTAATTTAAAAAATAAAATGGAGCCTGAATCTGAAAGGTCTCAAGGCAGAAATTAACTGAATCTTCAAACAGTAGAGACACCTGCATTAGTGCATTTCAATTCCTCTGTCTTCATTTTAGTGAATAATTTGTTTTACTTGTCTGATTTTTTAATGAACTTCCCAATTAAAAGCAGATGTCATTTTTCACAGAACATAAATTAGAAACAATTTAATTACTAGCAGGCAAAATATGTATAAATTGTATTGAATTTGCCTGCAAGCATTGGGAAAATCTATAAAATGATGGGATTTTTCACTTTGTAACTGTATTTGAGCCTTAACTTATAGGTTAATTTAAAGCTCAGTGAACTGTGTACTTTCATTTCCAAGGGAAATTTAACTGAAAAAATTTCTCAGAAATGTTTATGCCCATCTAAGGGGATGAATTAAGAAAGCAAATAAAGAATATTGTACTCTATGATCACTAGGTTGAAACCTACCGGCTGTCACCTTCTTATGAAATCTTTACCAGCTCATTAAGTTTAAATGCTTAGAATTTTTTTTTTTTTTGGTTATGACTTTTATAGACATTCTTCCTATATGTTCTTTCTTTTCTTTTTCTTCTCCTCCTTCTCCTTGTCCTCCTCCTTCTTGTCTTTTGTCAGCCCTCAAATAAAAATTTCCACAAAGCATGGCCTCGTAAAGTTACTATTCTAACTCAAGGTAATATTACTATCATGGTAATAATAGTGAAGTTAAAACTATTTGAGGTGGACACCTGAAGAGCCATGTTATTATGTCTTAATATGTTGTTGTTTACATGCTCAGTCGTGTCTGACTCTTTTGCAACCACATGAACTATAAGCGCACCTAGCTCCTCCGTCCATGGGATTTCCCAGGCAAGTATGCTGGATTGGGCTACCATTTCCTTCTCCAGGGGATCTTCTTTCCCAGGGATTGAACCTGCGTCTCCTGCATTGGAAGGAAGATTCTTTACTACTGGAGCTATCAGGAAGCTTGTCTTAATACAGTCACACCTTAAATCTTTCTGTGCTAATTTAGCATCCATTTGGTGACAGTTCAGTGACCTTAGATTTCTGTGACATTCTTTTACTCCAAAGGCTTTCACTTCAACTTTCCACTCCTGTGGCCACACTCGTTTTTATGGCATTGCCCAAAGTGTTCTCAGCCTACTTTGCTTTCCTTTCACCATTTTTTTTTTTTTTTTTCTTCCCTCTCTATACTATTCAGCATGGGAAAAGGCTATTTGTAAGTAAATACACTCACCCATTTTCTCTTATTTTCAAAGAAGAATCACCCATCTTCCTGCTTCTCAAAGAAGATGAAACAGTTAGTATACTTTTTCTGGATGAGATCTATTTAAAAAGTAAATGATCTATTATCATTCAGGCTTATAAATTCTCTTCTTTGAAAGTGGGAGAGTGAAAGTTAGTCACTCAGTTGTGTTTGACTCTTTGATACCTGTTGGACTATAATCTGCCAGGTTCCTCTGTCCATGGAATTTTCCAGGCAAGCATACTGGAGTGGGTAACCATTCCCTTCTCCAGGGGATCTTCCTGACCCAGGGATCAAACCCAGGTCTCTCGCGTTACAGGCAATTTCTTTACCATCTGAGCCGCCAGGGAAGCCCTTTCCGTTCACTTCAGTTCAGTCGCTCAGTCGCTCAGTCGTGTCTGACTCTTTGCGACCCCATGAATCGCAGCACGCCAGGCCTCCCTGTCCATCACCAACTCCCGGAGTTCACTCAGACTCACGCCCATCAAGTCCGTGATGCCATCCAGCCATCTCATCCTCGGTCATCCCCTTCTCCTCCTGCCCCCAATCCCTCCCAACATCAGAGTCTTTTCCAATAAGTCAACTCTTCTCATGAGGTGGCCAAAATACTGGAGTTTCAGCTTCAGCATCATTCCTTCCAGAGAAATTCCAGGGCTGATCTCCTTCAGAATGGACTGGTTGGCTGTTAATTCCCTGCTTTGTCCCCATAACAACCGGTTTGAATCTTTCAGTCTCTTAAAATTCTCATTCAGCCTTTACCTAACTTCACAGTCACTTAGTCATACAAAGTGAAACCTCTTAACTCTTTTCTTCCCTGTTCCTTTTGTCTCTTATTCCACTTCTCCTCTCCAAATGTACTTCTCATTCCTCTCTTTTCCAAATTTAAGCCTTTATCCATTCTTCTAACCCCACCTTTCTGGGGTATCTCTCTTCATTCTTAATACGTCATATTTAGTCACCCCTTCTCTTCTTTCAATTACATTCTAGTCTCTCACAAAATATAAAACAAGCATTGCTGCTCAACCTTTATGACACTATTCCACCTTTTTGTGACTATTCTGATAGGTTGCATCAGGTCCACCAACATTTACACATTGAAGTCCTAACCCCTGGTCTCTCAGAGTGTGATTTCATTTAGAAATAGAGTTATTGCCTATGTAATTGGTTAAGATGAGGTTATTAGAATGGGCCATAATTCAGTAAGACTTATCAAAAGGGGAAATTTGAACACAGAGGCAGACATGCATAGAGAGATGATATGAAGGGACAAAAGGAGAAGATAGCCATCTACATGGCCAAGAGAGATACCTGAAACAGATTATATGCTCACAGCCCTAGGAAGGAACCAATACTGTTGACACCTTGATTTCAGACTTCTAACAAACGTCCGTCTGGTGAAGGCTGTGTTTTTTCCAGTGGTCATGTATGGATGTGAGAGTTGGACTATAAAGAAAGCTGAGCACCGAAGAATTGATGCTTTTGAACTATGGTGTTGGAGAAGACTCTTGAGAGTCCCTTGGACTGCAAGGAGATCCAACCAGTCCATCCTAAAGGAAATCAATCCTGGGTGTTCATTGGAAGGACTGATGTCGAAGCTGAAACTCCAAAACTTTGGCCACCTGATGCGAAGAGCTGACTCACTTGAAAAGACCCTGATGCTGGGAAGGATTGAGGGCAGGAAGGCAAGGAGACGACAGAGGATGAGATGGCTGCATGGCATCACCGACTCAATGGACATGGGTTTGGGTGGACTCCGGGAGTTGGTGATAGACAGGGAGGCCTTGCATACTGTGTACATGGGGTCGCAAAGAGTTGGACACAACTGAGCAACTGAGCTGAACTGAACTGAACCTCCAGAACTGTGAGAGGATAAGGGTCTGGTGTTCAATTCACTGAGTTTTTTGTACACATGTCCTTTAGCGTCCATGGAGGACTGGTTCTTCCAAGATACCCGTGCAGATACCAAAATCTATGGATGCTTGATTCTCTCAATCAGCCCTCCATATCCATGGATACTACATCCATAGAGTCAACCAACCACAGATCATAAACATAGTAATATGTGCACTGAAAAAAAAATCTGTATATAAGCAGATCCTTGAAGTTCAAACCCATCCTGCTCAAAGGTCAACTGTACTCTGTTACATGAACCCTAGAAAATGAGTACCGCTGCTTCATCCTCTGCTTCCCTTGACCTCTCCACCCATTAATCCTTTACATGCATTAGGAAAAGCTGTTCTTTCTCAAGTAACAGATGGCTTGAAGCACTCTGTGCCCTTGGTGCCTAAGACACCACCTTCTCTGGTTCTCCCATCTGTCTGGGGGCTCCTTCTAAACCTTTTTCAATGCCATATCTTCTTCCACTCTCCCTTTACATATAACGCTTAAAATTTGGCTCTTTCTGTATTTCATGTTTTATTTGTATGAAGTTATCCAATCCCACAATGATAATATAGATTTTATCTTAATGATTTCTGGACCTTTTAAAAGATCTCCAACTCTTATGCCTTTTCTCAACTCCAGTCTTCTTTTTAGAAGTTCCTGTGAAACTCAGTTTTATTGAGATATAACTGACATACAATTGTAAGATATTTACAGTGTTTATCATAATGATTTCTTACGCGAACATAACATTGTGAAAGGATTCCCCCATCTAGTTAATTAACGCATCCATCACCTCACATATTTATAGTTGCTGCTGCTGCTGCTAAGTCACTTCAGTCGTGTCCGACTCTGTGTGACCCCATAGACGGCAGCCCACCAGGCTGCCCCATCCCTGGGATTCTCCAGGCAAGAATACTGGAGTGGGTTGCCATTTCCTTCTCCAATGCATGAAAGAGAAAAGTGAAAGTGAAGTCACTCAGTCTGTCCGACGGTTAGCAACCCCATGGACTGCAGCCCACCAGGCTACTCCGTCCATTGGACTTTCCAGGCAAGAGTACTGGGGTGGGGTGCCATTGCCTTCCCTGATATTTATCATTGTGTGTATGTAAATTTTAATTATATAGTATAATGTACTCTTAGCAAATTTCAGTCGTAAAGTACAGTGTTAACTGTAGTCACCATGTTTTACATTAGATTCTCAGAACTTATTCATCTTATAGATGGAAGTTTGTTCTCTCTTACCATTGTCTCCTTATTTCCTCCTCCCCAGCCCCTGGCGATCACTTTTCTACTCTATTTCTATGAGTTTGATGTTTTTAGACTCCATATCTAAGTGATAAAGAGACTTAAATTTTTTTATTCCTATATAAATAATATAAGAACATGTGTCTAATAACAAAATAAATAATCCTTTTAGATTCGAGTTTTTCTCAGAACCTGTTTATAATTTCATAAAATATTCACAGTTTACATCCAGTACCTCTGAGGGGTAAACAAGGTTCTGGGAAAAGAAAGTTATATTTGTTCCAAAACTAAATTGTTTTTGTTCGTTAATCCATTCACTCATTCACCCATGTGTTCATGCCTCCATGTGTTCAGTGCCTGACATGACATTTAGGCTTCCTTCATAGCTCACTTGGTGAAGAGTCTACCTGTATTGCAGGAGACTAGGGTTCGATTCCTGGATCGGGAGGATTCCTCTGGAGAGGGAAATGGCAATCCACTCCAGTATTCTTGCCTGGAGAATCCCATGCTCAGAGGAGCCTGGTGGGCCACAGTCCATGAGGTCGCAAGAGTTGGACACGACTTAGCCACTAAACCACCACGTTCAGTAAGTAACTGGGAACCCAGACTGAGAAAGACTTAGAGGAAAAACTCACAAGGGGACTTTTAGGGAATAATCAGAAAGGGTTAGGCACCTCTCACCCCGGATGTATTATCTGCAAAGTAAACGGAAACGGTAAAGGGAAATTATATTGGTATGAACATTGTTTGATCACAAAAAGTCCTGTTGTTACCTGTCACTATGCAGTACTCTTGAAAACTGAACAGGTTGTATCCATCAAGGGTTTTGCACCTTCTTTATGCCGTTTCTGCTCTCTGGGATTGAGGTACGGCATCGCTTAACCTCTATGGTAGCTGATTTTTGCACTCATTTTGCTTCTGCATTCCGAGAACAAGAAGAACCACTGGTTGTGTATGTTACCCACACATCTGCACGTTTAAAAATGTATTTGAAGCTTCTGGGTATTTAGCTTCTTGTTGTCTTTTTTTAGGTTTGGGATCTTATTTTGCTTATAGGTAACTTGATATCTCTGTTTTTTCACAGTCCTTTTGAATAGACTGTTCTGGTCTAAGAGGCTTAGGATACACTCGGGAGAAATCTGTGAGAGTATTTGCTAATGGAATGTGAGTTTGTGTGAGTGTATATCCATGCACACATGTGTACATGTGTGTCTAAAGGTCAGTAGTGAGTACTGACTTCAGGAGCTTAAACACATTCTTTCCAGAGAGGATCCAGAGGATGTCATAAACTGAATTTTTCTTCTTCACACTCAAAAATGTGTTCTGTCTAGCTTTGTACATTGCAGTTAAGGGCAATTCAGTCCTTCCAGTCACTCAGGTCAAAAGAGTCTTATTTCTTCCTCTTACTCACAGGAAATCACCTGGGTCATGTCATCCAGGCAGATCTGGAATAGCCTATCATTTCTCATGATCGCCACTGTAGTCCTGGGGAGTGACCCACCTCCCTCTTTGCCTGGCTCATTGTAGTAGCTTCCTCAGGAATCACTGTGCATGCCTCCTTGCACCCCTCCACCCACAAAGTATTCTCAAATGACAGCCCTGTGCTTTAATTTCTTTTTTTTAATTAAATCAGATCCTAAGCACCAAGCCTTCCAACAGCTTCAACTTTTCTCAGAATAAAAGATTTCAGTGTCTACAAGCCCCTGCCTGTGGATCCCCCCACTCAGCACCCACCGTGCTTCCCTTCCTGCTTCCTCCGTGGGGTGCTCAGCTCTATCACCCTGCCTCCTTGCTGTTTCTCCAACACAGCAGGAAGACTCACACCTGAAAGCCTCCAGCTGTGCCCTCCACCTGGAGAACTGTTTCTCCAGAGACTCTCCTGGCTCATCCCCTCACTTCCTGCCTGTCTTTGCTCAGTCTCACTACTTGAAAAGGCCTACCCTGACCACCGTATTTAACACTGCACACAACTCCTGCCCTTCATAGCACCTGTCAGTCCCCTAACCTGCTCTCTGTGACTTTATTCCACAGTGTGATCATCTTCACACTAACTAGACAAGGCACTGATTTATCAGGTTTTTTGGTTATAGACAAAATAAAACACATGTTACACTGCCACTGTCACAAACACTGGAGCTCCCCTGTTACCCTACTACTTAATTCACTGTCCTGGATGAAATATTTAGAAGAATTGTTGGCATAGAATAGGCCGGAAAAGACATATTTGAACAAATGACTGCCTCATAATTTTTATTGCTTTTATAAATGGGATCTCTATTAGAAAAGATAATTGTCTATTGTTGCTGTATAGGAATGTAATTGATTTTCTTATATTGATCTTGTTCATAGCAACTAAGAGCCATTGTTTTTTCTAATCTATATGTGATGTTCCTTGTGGGTAAAATGTATGGAATCCCCCTCCCCAACTTAATCCATCCGATTTAGGAATATCTTCATAAGAAGCGAACATCAAAACCTAATAATTCTCCCTGTAGTTGAATTGTGTGTTGAGATCCTGAAGATATCTCCAACAGATTCCCTAGAAAATTAAAAAGTAAGTCTTTTGAAGACATTAATATAAACTGAGATCACCTCATCGGCCAGTGGCACACTCTGATTGTAGGCAAATTGTGTTAGATGAAAACAATTTGGCCAGCTAGACTTTATTAATTTTGATTAAAAAAATGGAAATATCAATACCCCCCAATCTAGCTCTGCTCCTTACTTAATCAACTTGAAGAAAATGTGATTAAGAGGAACAGAACTCTAAGAAAAACAAGGACAAGGCACTAAAGAAAAAATAATGATTCTCAGACAACACAAATCTTGGGACAATTTCTTCCCGACTTCCCGTGTAATTAAATTTTTATCTAAAAACTGTGTTGAACCAAGGAAGAAGAAATAAATGTCTTTCTGCTCCAAATGTTATTTTGAAGATTTTGCTTATGAGTGTAATTTGTTTTGATTTTATTTTATTTAAGAAAATTCACTCTGCCGCACATCCTTCTGCTTCAGTCTTAGCAACAAGCACCCTGATCTGTGTAGCTGAACCACAGGCTCCACTTGGTGGCCAAGCACTGAACAGAATAAAGGAGACAAGAAACTTCCAAGCAGTGTTTTTGTTTTGTTGTTTCTTCCTTGCATCTTTTGAAATATTTGAATGG
Source organism: Oreotragus oreotragus (assembly GCA_006410675.1). Lineage (NCBI taxonomy): Eukaryota > Metazoa > Chordata > Mammalia > Artiodactyla > Bovidae > Oreotragus > Oreotragus oreotragus. Next base: position 125,714 of record SJYX01024431.1, on the reverse strand, counting down.
ACCGAGGAAAAAGAAAGCAGGATCTATTATTCAAAGATGATTTTGATGACATCTGTCATTTCTGCTGTAGACTGTCAGTCCTAATCCTGGTAAAGTAATTATGGAAAATATAGCTAAAAACCCAAAATTTAATAAGACCTGAAATCCAGGCATTTGAAGCACAGCCAATTCACCATTGAATTCATTGAATTTATAGATGATTCACTAGAGAAGCACAAACATGTATGAATGGTGGTGGCTGTTTTTGCACAGCAGGGAAGTAAGGCTCAGGAAAGCAAAATGCTCTGCTGGAGACCACTTACAAAGTTTGGAATAAAAAGTGTATTTTCATTTCTCCTCTCTTACCTGCAGTCTCTCCTTGAATCAATAGCTATGATTTCTGCCTTACGGCTGGGAGGTGAAACACCGCACTTCTTTTTCTCTCTAGGTGATACACAAAATCACAGCTTCCCCCTGTTTGCAATCTGTCTGTGTCTTTGCTGAAATGTACCACAGTGAGGGCAGAGTTCACATGGTCTGTGGACGCTGAACTCGGTACTCATCCAATAGGCCAGCTACAGATGCCCAGGAAAGGGACATGAGAAGAAATTGTGACCATTTGCAATCCAGCTCAGCACGATCAGAGACTTTCAGCTTTTCAAGGGCTCAGTGCTGCTCTCCAAACACATAAACATTTCTTCCGAAAAAATTTCCTGCTCAAAACAGACGTTCAAATATTCTCTGATTAAAATTGCCAGGTTTATTTTGTTTGTACCATCTGTTAATGCAATCATGTACAATTCTGTGATTTGATGTCAGTCGATGCTGAACCAAATGGGACTTCGACTTAGAGACTGAATGAGAAATGAGCTGTATCTAATGAGATGTCCTCTGAGGTGGCCCTGCTGCGGGAGCTACACATGAGCTGGACTCATGCTTCCGCCAGACGTGTGTGATGTGGGCCAGTCGTCTCCACAGCTGATAGTTTCTTAGTCGTTTACAGATATGCTCCCTGTTGTTTCTTGTCCCTCTTCTCTCACTTAAAAGTTACATTCTGAAGCCAAATTTATGAAAATAATTTACCACTTGGTGTTGGGTCATTTAAATTCTGAAGCCAAATTTATGAAAATAATTTACCACTTGGTGTTGGGTCATTTAAACTCACCCTGTCCACTTCATCAGGGAAGCTTTCATGTGAATAATAGCTTACTAAACATATTGTGAGTATATTGTTTCTGTTCCATTGGAGTGGCTAATATTTTACTTTTNGTGTTGGGTCATTTAAACTCACCCTGTCCACTTCATCAGGGAAGCTTTCATGTGAATAATAGCTTACTAAACATATTGTGAGTATATTGTTTCTGTTCCATTGGAGTGGCTAATATTTTACTTTTAAAACTGGCTCGATAGTTTTTATACAAATCCATAATTTTCTGTGAAAAGCTAACCTGGGACTGTTAAAAGAGGGGGGAGAAGAAATCATTTTTGCTTTCTTGTCTATCAGCACTAATCCTCTTAAAAGTACCCTTTCAATCAAGAGATCCAGGAGAAGCTCAATTTCCTCAGCAAATGGAATACTGAAAGGTACAGTTTAAAAGGGTTACTACTGTGAGTGAAAAAGGAAAATAATGGAGTGACCTGTGGAGACACCCTGAACCCAAGAACACGGAGTGCCACACAGATAGGCACGTCCATCTGTCAAACTGAAAAGCCAAGGAGATGGCAGGCTTTGACTTTCTGCTGGTGGGGACAAGTCCTGGAAATATTTTATTGCAAAGTGACTGAAACCCGGTCAGAAGCTTAACACTTGTCAGGCAGGCAGCACTGGCTTAGAGAAAACAGACAACAGTATTCTCCACTGGGCTCCTCCAGCCTAAACAAACAGGGGTAACTACGTTTTAAAATAGTGTGATGGATTCAGATGACTAAGGAAAGTTTTGTCTTGAAAAAAAAAAAAATAAGAAAAATGGCTGGGAAAATACATTATCAGAATGGTATGGAAGTACATAAGAAACTGCCTATAGATTGCCCAAAGAAAACAGAACCAATTTTCTGAGAAGATTGAATAGAAATATTGAGTGAACCTGGCTTCATTTACTGCTATAGAGTTCATGTGAAAAGGTAATTAAGAAGACTGGGGATAGAGAATAAGAAAAGATAGAAGGCACAAAATGGTCCTTTACAGTTTCCCTGGAAGGTCAGAGCCACACATTATGAAGCACAAAGTTAAAGTGGGTTTGCAAAGACTTGGCTCTGCTCCAGAAGTCTCTCTTTAATGTTGTTTGCAAAATTTATACCAAAGGCAGATTTATGAACTCTGTTACAGAACAGGTATTTCTCTTTTTATTCATAGAGGAGAGCTTTATTATTTTGGTTCAGTTGCTAAGCAAAATATAGCTTGAGTTTGACTGTAAATTCTCAGTTAAATATTTATTTATTTAGAAATAATAAGCCTTCTGATTGCAAATCAGAAGATCCCAGGTTCATATAAGGACTGTTATCTGTTTCAAGGCCTTATCCAGACCTTATGGAGGTTTCATCTCTAAAATTCTACGTTAATATATTTAATCTTTTTGTAGTGTCAAAAGCACTGTTTGTCACCTCTCTGCAGAGCTGAAGCCTGGATACTGGTTGAGAAAGAAGGTTCTAGAGTCAAGCTAGCTGAATTTAAGTCCTGGCTCTTTCACTTACTGGGCTTCCCTTGTGGCTCAGCTGGTAAACAGTCCGCCTGCAATACAGGAGACCTGGGTTCAGTCCTTGGGTTAGGAAGATCCCTTGGAAAAGGGAAAGCCTACCCACTCCAGTATTCTGACCTGGAGAATTCCAAGGACTATATAGTCCACGGGGTCACAAAAAGTCAGACATGACTGAACGACTTTCTTTCTTTCTTTCACTTACTAGTGTTGACCTTGGGCAAGTTCTTAATCCTTCTGAGCCTCAGTAACTCCATCTGTAAAATGGTGGTAATAACAGTTTCTACCTTGTTGGGGTATGGCAGAGATTACCCAGATACAGCATGTAAAGCATTTAGCACAGTATTAGCATAGAGCAAGAAGAATGTAAAGCATTTAGCACAGTATTAGCATAGAGCAAGAAGAATCAAGCCTACTCTCTTGCAGACAGTTAAGATACCAACCCTAGGCTGAGCATGTAATGAATATGACCTATCTCTCCATATCCTAACCTCCTCTCCACTTTCCTTCCCTCTTGTTCTCTGGGCCTCCATCAGCTTCTCCATATTCGTTAAGTGGTCCTTCTCTAATGAGAACAGAAGATTTTGGTCAATGACAATTTTTTGAAAGAATTATATCTTCATATATTAAGAATTTATTTATTTGTTTGTTTATTTTTAGAGCTTCCATTTTACTTTATTTTACTTTACAGTACTCTATTGGTTTTGGCATACATTGACATGAATCTGCCACGGATATACACGAACTCCCAAACATGAACCCCTCCTCCCACCTCCCACCCCACATCATCCCTCCGGATTATCCCCATACACCAGCCCCAAACAT
>SJYX01024431.1:0-115069 GCA_006410675.1 Oreotragus oreotragus | reverse complement strand
GGCCCACCACCCCCGCCTCCGCCCGCAGCCCCGGGGACCTGCTAGAGAATCAGTTCCCTGCCGGGGAAGGGGGAGTAAAGAGAGGGAGTGGAACTGGGCAGCTTCCCAGAAGTCAGAGTGTGTTTGCAAACTAGTTTTTCGCAAAAGCTGTCTGGCACCTGTGTGTTTGGAGGCGGGGGTAGGGGAGAGGAGGGCGGAAATGTGGGAAAAGAGCAAGACCCTTTCTTCCTTCCAGGTCCCCGTCTCCCCACAGCGCTGTTTCTTTGAAAAGATAGAGGGCTCTGACTTTCCTCTTCCTGTTCCATCCCCCAGCCTCGTTGGGCAAGCCTCTTTGAGGAAGGGGCTCCTTCAGAGAGGGCTGTGATTTGCCCAAGGTCGCAGGGCTCTGGTAGCCAGGTGGAGGTGGTTCTTGCTGTTTGGGACTCCCCCTGGCCCTGTTGCTGGGGTAAGTGACGAGGGGGCGGAGGATCTGGGAGAATTGTCCCACTGACCCTTAGTTTTTGCTCCCCTAGGGGTGTCAGCTGTCACTGAGGGATGGGGGAACTCTTTCAGTTTCTTGGGGGTACCCACAGCTTCAGTCATTGGGGAGAGAAACCAGGTTGTAACCTTCGGGAGCTGCAACCTGCCTCTGACCAGCCCTCATGGGGAGCTGGGGAGACCTGGGTCTGAACACCTAGCCAGCAGTGGGCCCCTGGCTGAGACCTTCCCTCTGAGTCTCCAGGTCATCATCTGTAAAATGGGCAGATTGTCCACAGTCTATGCATACAGAGGCAGGGTGCAAGCATAAAGAGTGGTTTTATTGCAGTACCTTGGCGTGGAGCCCAGTGAGTGGGAATGCCCGAGGCACGTGGCAGAGCTGGCCCGAGTGAGAGGGGTCACCCAGGCAGTTTTCTCTGTGGAGAGAACCGTGGGCTAAGAATGGGTACTCTTGGGTTCTGGCCTTGCCCTGTCCCTTTTTAGGTGCCTTGCCACTCCTAAGGTTTAAGGGCTTTTCTGGTGGTAAAATGAAGCAAAATATGACTCAATCCNGCAGTTTTCTCTGTGGAGAGAACCGTGGGCTAAGAATGGGTACTCTTGGGTTCTGGCCTTGCCCTGTCCCTTTTTAGGTGCCTTGCCACTCCTAAGGTTTAAGGGCTTTTCTGGTGGTAAAATGAAGCAAAATATGACTCAATCCAGTTTACCAGGCTGCTGGGAGACTAGAACTGGGGGCAGGGGGCAGGTGTTCTGCAAAACTGGGTGCACTGTTGGTCATGGGACCTTCCTCCCAGAGGCCATAAGATTTAGAAACTCAGGGACGTAAGAAGAGGGTCGGAGAGAGATCCTCAGTTTCTGTACCAGTAAAGTAGTGAGAGCACTACTCTACACCTTCATAATCTTTTAAGGGTGATTGTATTGTTCTCGAAAGGAAGCCGTGAGGATTAAATTCGACAACAGAGGGCTCATGCGCCCGCACGGTGGCTGGTCTGTGATAAGCGCTGGGTTAACGTTAACCATGGTTATCATGGTTATGGGAATATTAGTAAGCCTGATGTGGGTTGCTGATTTGAGGATTCCTTCTGGGATTTTTTCATGCCAGCTCAGCTCTTCTCTCTCCCACCTTCTTCCTGGAGAGAGAAGCCTCAGCATCCAGATGGCAGACTTTTAGGCTATTCCAGAGGCAGGTCCTGAGCAGGAAGGGGCCAATAGGCTGAAGAGAGCATCATGGGGGTGGTACATCCAGTGGAGTGGTCCCATTTCCCCCACCTTGGACCGGCCTCACAGGGCTCTAATGAGTGACAGAAAACAGAAGAGCATTCTCTAGGAATTCCTGCAGGAGCAGGGTCACCAGGCAAGGTATGAGAAGCCCTCAGCCGAGGCCGGGGTCCCATCTGCCTGATGCTGTCCCCTCCTCAGATACTTGCAGGGGCTGCTGAGTCACGGTGGTCACTTCAGGAATCCAGCTCCCCCAGCTGGGAGAATATGGCCTCAGAAAGGGGACAGGATTCCCTCCCCTCCTGCCTGCTCTCCTCCCCTCACCACAGGACACAGGGTGGGCTTTTTGGGAGCTGGGAGGCCAGGTCACCCTAGGATCTGGGAAGGCAGCAGGTGGAGAAGATGAATCATGGCCCGCCCCCGTTCCCCAGAGGGAGGATTCGAGTCCCAAGGGGATTCAAGGCTTCCTGAAGTCCCACAGCATCTCCTGGCTCCCAGACCAGTGTCCCCTCCCTTCGCTGGGCCACCCGGCCTCTGCTCTGTGGTGTAGCCAAGGGGTGTGCAGGCCCATAGCCTGGAGCACTTCTCCACCCGCGCGGAGATGAAATGACTAGCGGCTGATCCCTCCCTCACTGTTGCATCACCTTGCTAAGTTTTTCTTGGGCTCTTGGCCACTCTCCCCTCACCTGGGGGGGTGGGGGTGGTGTGTGTATGTCAGCTTGTTCTCTACCCTCCTCCCCGAGGGTCAGCTCCAGGGGTGACAAGGGCATCTTGCGTCCGTCCTATTCAGGGCATTTTCCCTGCACTTACAGGCGCTCGGTCGGTGTTGGAGAGACGGCTGAGGCTGCCCCTCCTTGTTGGATGGGTCTGTGATGCTGGGTCATGGAACTTGGAAGAGTCCAGAGCTCACCCTCTGGGGACTCTGGGAAGATCCTTGTCTCACTGTGCCGAGTGCTGGGGCTATCTGAGGGCGGTGGCCCTGCCCATGGAGGAGGAGCAAGCGCTGGCCTGGGGGAAGGGAAAGGTGTGAGTCTGGGAGAGGTGAGATTCATCCAGGACTGATTCTCCCCGGAATCTGCGGGAGGAGGCCACGGCCGCTGCTGACCTGGCTGGGTCATTGTCTGCAGATTCAGGGATCTGGGGTGTTCTGGGGAGAGTCACCCATCCTCCAGGTGAACTGGGCCACGTTTTTTAATCTCTCTGGCCTCAGTTTCTTCATCTAGACATGCAGGAACTCTCCATCAGGAGCTGTTCCTTTGCTTTCTTCACGTGGTCCTTAAAGGCAGCTGTGAAAGGGCTTGTAAACCCAAGAGGACTTTGCCGAGGTAGTGTGGGTTCCACCGTCGGCTTTGCCCCCTGCCATGCAGGAAGGCTTTTCTCATCATGCAGCCATCTATTCGTTCCTCAACAGTATTTTGCAATAGCAGATGTCAGTATGTCAAGGGTTTATTTACTGTTTTAGGTATGATTTGTTTATTCACAGACTTTAAAAAACTTTTATATTATAGTTGATTTATCATATTGTGTTAGTTTCAGGTGTACAGCAAAGTGACTCAGTTATACATATATCCATCCTTTTTCAGATTCTTTTCCCATATGGGTTATTACAGAATATTGAGTAGAATGCCTTGCACTATACAATAGGTCCTTGTTGATTATCTGTTTTATATATGGCAGTGTGTATATGTTAATCCCAACCTCCTCATTTATCCATCTCCCCCCCGACCCCCGACTGCCACACCTTTCCCCTTTGGTAAGTTTGTTTGCAAAGTCTTATTTTGTAAATAAGTTCATTTGTATAACCTTTTAAAATATTTTACATATAAGTGGTACTGATACTTGTGTTTCTCTGACTTACTTCACTTGGTGTGATCATCTCTGGGTCCGTCGTGTTGCTGTGAATGATAGTGATACAAATGATAGTAATAGGATAGGATCACATGGTAGTTCTACTTTCAGTTTTTTTAAGGAACTTCCATATTGTTCTCTGTAGTGGCCGTACCAGTTTACATTCCCACCAACAGTGTAGGAGGATTCCCTTGTCTCCACATCCTCTCCAGCATTTGTTGTTTGTAAACTTTTTGATGATGGCCTGGCTGGTGTGAGGTGATACCTCATTGTAGTTTTGATTTGCATTCTCTGATAATTAGCAATGTTTAGCATCTTTTCATGTACTTTTTAACCATGTGTACATCTTTTTTTGGAGAAATGTCTGTTTAGATCTCTATTTTTTGATTGGGTTATTTGTTTTGATATTGAGCTGCATAATCTGTATATTTTAGAAATTAAGCCCTTGTCNTTGTAGTTTTGATTTGCATTCTCTGATAATTAGCAATGTTTAGCATCTTTTCATGTACTTTTTAACCATGTGTACATCTTTTTTTGGAGAAATGTCTGTTTAGATCTCTATTTTTTGATTGGGTTATTTGTTTTGATATTGAGCTGCATAATCTGTATATTTTAGAAATTAAGCCCTTGTCGGTAGCATCATTTGCAAATATTTTCTCCCATTCTGTCTTTTTGTTTTGTTCATGGTTTCCTTTGCCATGCATAAGTTTTTAATTAGGTCCCATTCGTTTGTTTTTGTTTCTATTTTCATTACTCTAGGGGATGAATCCAAAAAAATATTACTGCTTTAAGCCCTTGTCAGTAGCATCATTTGCAAATATTTTCTCCCATTCTGTCTTTTTGTTTTGTTCATGGTTTTCTTTGCTATGCATAAGTTTTTAATTAGGTCCCATTCGTTTGTTTTTGTTTCTATTTTCATTACTCTAGGGGATGAAGCAAAAAAAATATTACTGTGGTATGTCAAAAAGCACTCTGCCTATGTTTTACTCTAAGAGTTTTATAGTATCAGTCTTACATTTAGGTCTTTAACTGATTTTTATTTTATTTTTGTATATGATGTAAAAGAATTATTTTACATGTAGCTGTCCAGTTTTACTGGCACCACTTACGGAAGAGCCTGTCTTTTCTCTGTTATAGTCTTGCCTCCTTTTGTCATGGATTAGTTGGCCATAGCTGCATGGGTTTATTTTTGGGCTTTCTGTCCTATTCCATTGATCTGCAAGTCTGTCTTTGTGCCAGTGCCATACTGTTTTGATTACTGCAGCTTTACAGTATATTCTGAAGTCAGGGAGCCTAATTCCTCCAGCTCAGTTTTTCTTTCTCAAGATTGCTTTCGATTATCAGAGTCTTGTGTTTCCACACAAATTTTAAGATTTTTTTCTTCTAGGTTTTCCATTGATCTGCAAGTCTGTCTTTGTGCCAGTGCCATACTGTTTTGATTACTGCAGCTTTACAGTATATTCTGAAGTCAGGGAGCCTAATTCCTCCAGCTCAGTTTTTCTTTCTCAAGATTGCTTTCGATTATCAGAGTCTTGTGTTTCCACACAAATTTTAAGATGTTTTTCTTCTAGGTCTGCAAAGAATGCCATTGGTAATTTGATAGGGATTGCATTGAATCTCTAGATTACCTTGGGTGCTATAGGCATTTTGACAGTATTGATTCTTCCAATCCAAGAACATGGTATATCTTTCCATCTGTCTGTGTTCTCTTCAGTTTCTTTCATCAGCGTTTTATAGTTTTCAGAGTTCAGGTCTTTTCCTTCCTTCGGTAGGTTTATTCTTAGGTATTTTCTTCTTTTTGATGCAGTGGTAAATGAGATGGTTTCCTTAATCTCTCTTTCTGATCTTTTGCTTTTAGTGTATAGGAATGCAACAGATATGTATTATTTTTTTATTGTGCAACTTTACCAAATTCCCGGATGGGCTCTACTAGTTTTCTGGTACCATCTTTAGGTATTTTGCAGTCAGACATGACTTAGCAACTGAACAACAACCACAAATCTGTAGTATCATGTCACCCGCAAACAGTGACAGTTTTGCTTTGCTCCTCCTTTGGGTCCCTTTTTGTATTTCTCTGATTGCCGTGGCTAGGACTTCCGAAACTATGTTGAATAAAAGTGGTGGAAGTGGACATCCTTGTCTTATTCTTGATCTTTCAGGGTTTTACTTTTGAGCATGATGTTAGTTGTGGCTTTGCCATATATGGCCTCTATTAAGCTGAGGCATAGTCCCTCTTTGTTCACTTTCTGGAGGTTTTTATCATAAATGAATGTTGGATTTTACCAAAAGTGTTTTCTGCATTTTTGAGGTGGTCACATAGTTTTTATTCTTCAGTTTGTTAATGTGGTGTATCACACTGATTGATTTGCAGATATTGAAAAATCCCTGCATCCCTGGGGTAAATCCCACTTGGTGATGGTGTGTGAGCCTTTTAATGTATTGTTGGATTCAGTTTGCTGGTACTTGTTGAAGATTTTTGCATCTATATTTCTCAGTGATACTGGTCTATAATAGTGTGTGTGTGTGAGAGAGAGATATCTTTGTCTGGTTTTAGCATCATGGTGATTGTGGCTTTATAGATGAATTTAGTCATGTTCCTTCCTCTGTAGTTTATATACACACACACACACGTGTGTGTGTTTATGTGTATGTAGGCATGTGTGTGTGTGTGTGTATATATTTATTTATTTGTCTGAGCCAGGTCTTTGATCTTTGCTGTGTGATGAAGGATCCTCAGATATTTAGTTGTATCATGTAAACTCTCAGTTGCGGCACGTGTTAATAGGACCTAGTTACCTGACCAGGGATTGAACATAGCCACTTGCATTAGGAGCATGGAGTGTTAGCCACTGGACCACCAGGAAAGTGCCTCCTCTGTGATTTTTTGAAGTTGTTTCAGAAGGGTGGGTGTTAACTCTTCTCTAAATGTTTCATGGAACTCACCTGTGAAACCATCTGGTCCTGCACTTTTATCTGCTGGGAGTTTTGTAATCACAGTTTCAATTTCAATGCTTGTGACTGGCCTTTCATATTTTCTGTTTCTTCCGGTTCAGTTTTGGGAAACTGTACCCTTCTAAGAATTTGTCCGTTTCTTTTAGGTTGTCCGTATTATTGGCATATAGTTACTCACAGTAGTCGCTTATGACCCTTTGTATTTCTGTGATGTCCATTGCAACTTCTCCTTTTTCATTTCTGATTTTACTCATTTTATTGAGCAGTCTTGCTTTTTTTTTTCTTGATGAGTCTGACTAAAGGATTATCAATTTTCTCTTTTCAAAGAGAAACTAAAAGAAACTTTCAGTTTCATTGATCTTTTCTATTGTTTTATCTCTATTTCAATCTGTGCTCTGATCTTTCGGGGAAGGCAATGGCACCCCACCCCAGTACTCTTGCCTGGAAAATCCAATGGACGGAGTAGCCTGGTGGGCTGCAGTCCATGGGGTCGCTAACAGTCGGACAGACTGAGCGACTTCACCTTCACTTTTCTCTTTCATGCATTGGAGAAGGAAATGGCAACCCACTCCAGTATTCTTGCCTGGAGAATCCCAGGGATGGGGGAGCCTGGTGGGCTGCCGTCTATGGGGTCACACAGAGTCGGACACGACTGAAGTGANAGTCGGACAGACTGAGCGACTTCACCTTCACTTTTCTCTTTCATGCATTGGAGAAGGAAATGGCAACCCACTCCAGTATTCTTGCCTGGAGAATCCCAGGGATGGGGGAGCCTGGTGGGCTGCCGTCTATGGGGTCACACAGAGTCGGACACGACTGAAGTGACTTAGCAGCAGCAGCAGCAGCAGCTCTGATCTTTATGATATTGTTCCTTCTGCTAAACTTTGGGTTTTGTTTGTTCTTTTTCTAGTTGCTTTGGGTGTAAATTTAGGTTGTTTATTTGGCAGAGTTCTTGTTTCCTGAGGTGAGATTGTGTTGCTGTAAGCTTCTCCCTTATAACTGCTTTTGCTGTGTCCCATATGTTTTGGATCACCATGCTTTTGTTTTCATGGAGTCTAGGTTTTTTTTTTTTTTTTTTCTTCTGTGATTTCTTCAGTAACCCATTGGTCATTTAGTACCATAGTGTTTAGCTTCCACATGTTTGTTTATTTTTTTTACAGTTTTTTTCTTATAGTTCATTTCTAATCTCATAGTGTTATGGTTGGAAGATGCTTGATATGATTTCAATTTTCTTAAATTTATCAAGGCTTGCTTTATGGCCCAGCAGATGATCTATCCTAGAGAATGTTCTGTGTGCACTTGAGAAGAATGTGCATTCTGCTACTTTTGGATGGAATACTCTATAAATATGGATTAAGTTCATCTGGTCTAATATGTCATTTAAAGTCTGTGTTTGTTTATCGATTTTCTGTCTGGATGAGCTGTGCATTGATGTAAGTGCGTGTTAAAGTCCCCCACAGTTACTGTTGATTTCTCCTTTTATGGCTACTAGTATTTGCTTTATAAGTTAAAATACTCCTGTGGTGGGTTATACACATTTACAGTTGTTGTATCTTCTTGGACTGATCCCTTGGTCATTATGTAGTGTTTTTCTTTGTTTCTTTTGAAATCAATTTTGTCTGACACGAGTATTAGGATTACTATTCCAGCTTTGATTTCTGTTTGCATGGAATACCATTTCTATCCCCTCACTTGCAGTCTGTTTGTGTGCCTAGATCTGAAGTGGGTCTCTTGTAGACAGCATATGTATGGGTCTTGTTTTTATATCCATTCAGCCAGTATGTAGGAGAAGGCAATGGCACCCCACTCCAGTACTCTTGCCTGGAAAATCCCATGGACAGAGGAGCGTGGTAGGCTGCAGTCCATGGGGTCGCTGAGAGTTGGACACGACTCAGTGACATCACTTTCACTTTTCACTCTCATGCATTGGAGAAGGAAATGGCAACCCACTCCAGTGTTCTTGCCTGGAGAATCCCAGGGACGGCGGAGCCTGGTGGGCTGCCGTCTATGGGGTCATACAGAGTCGGACACGACTGAAGTGACTTAGCAGCAGCAGCAGCAGCAGCAGCCAGTCTGTATCTTTTGGTTGGCGCATTTAATCCATTTGCATTTAAGGTAATTACCAATATGTACGTTCTTGTTGCCATTTTGTTAATTGCTTTGGGGTTGTTTTCATAGGTCTATTTTCTTCCCTTCCTCTTTTGTTCTTTTGTGATTTGGTGACTATCTTTAGCGTTGTGTTTGGATTCCTTTTCCATTTTTGTGTGTACATCTATCGTAGATGTTTGGTTTACAGTTCCCATGAGGTTTTGATATAGCAGCAGTTTGATATATAAACAAGATTGTATTAAGTTGCTGGTCTCCTAACTTCAATGTGTTTCCAAATATCCTGCATTTGTACTTTACTCACAGCTGCTGGTTTTGGTATCATGTTTGTATATGGATGATTTCCTACCTTTACTGTATGCCTTTACCAGTGAGCTTTCCTGCTTGTGATTTTCTGGTTTCTAGTTGTGGGCTTTACTTTTCGCCCTAGAGAAGTTCCTTGAGCATTTTTTGCAAAGCTGGTCTGATGGTGCTGAATTCTCTTAGCTTTTGTTTGTCTATAAAGCTTTTGATTTCTCTGTTGAATCTGGATAAAAGCCTTGCTGGGTAGAGTATTCTTGGTTGAAGCTTTTTCCCTTTCATTACTTTAAATATATCATGTCACTCCCTTCTGGCCAGCAGAGTTTCTGCTGAAAACTCAGCTGATAACCTATGGGCATTCTCTTCTGTTATTTGTTGCTTTTCCCTTTTTGATTGTAATATTTGCTCTTTGTCTTTAATTTTTGTCAGTCTGATTAATGTCTGTCTCAGTGTGTTCCTCCGTGGGTATATCTGTGTGGGACTCTCTGTGCTTCCTAGAACTTGGTGACGGTCTCCTTTCCCATGTTAAAGAAGTTTTCAGCGATTATCTCTTCAGATGTTTTGTCAGACCCCTTCTCTCTCTCTCCTTCTAAGACCCTTATAATGTGAATACTGATGCACAGAGTTGTTGTCCCAGAGTCCTCTTTTTTTTTTTCATTCTTTTTTCTTTATCCTTTTCCATGGCAGTGATTGCCACCATTCTGTATTGTATTCTTCTGCCTCATTTTTCTGCTATTGATTCCTTCTGCTGTATTTTTTCTTTTGGTTATTATATTATTTATCTCTGATTGTTTGAATTTTCTTTGTTAAACATTTCTTATATCTTCTTGATCTGTGCACTCCATTCTTTTCTCAAGATCTTGGATTATCTTTATTATCACTACTCTGAATTCTTTTTCAGGTCAATTGCCTATCTCCACTTTACTTAGTTGTTCTTCTGGGGTTCTGTTTTCTCCCTTTATCTGAAACATATTCCTCTGCTGTTTCATTTTATCTAACTTGCTGTGTCTGCAGTCTCACAGGCTGCAGGATCATGGTTCCTCTTGCTTCTGGTGTCTCTCCCCATCTCGTCATGGCTTCTTCTTTGTCTTTGGAAGTAGAAGATCTTTTCTTAGTAGATTCCACTTCTTTTTTGTCAATGGTTGTTCAGCAGTTAGTTGTGATTTTGATGTTTTCATGAGAGCAGGTGAGCTCAGATCCGTCTATTTGCCATCTTGCCTGGGCAGGCTTCTCAGCAAATATTTTCCGTGCCAGGGACTGTGTTAAAGCTGAGGCACTATTACAGAGCTCCAAATAGAGTTGAGGGAACAGAGTTAGGCAAGCAAGTGACAAAGAGATAGGAAAACTCTAGGTGGTCAAAAATGCCATAGAAAAAATAAAGCCAGGTGAGTAATTGAGATGTGATGGGGTAGGGGGAGACGTGGGTCAAGGAGACTTCAGAGAAGGAGGTGGTGACATTCAAGCTGAGATGTTAATGGACGGCATGACATTCATGGCTGGATCCCAGCCTACCTGGTTCCCAGCAGGTGTTCCGTGGGTGTTTTTGAATGAATGAAGGCGAGAGGGGTGCCCGGGCAGAGAGAGCAGCACCTGCGGAGGCCCTGAGGTGGGAACTTGCTTGGCTATTCCAAGAGCCTGCTCCCTCAGCACCCGCCTCTCTGTCTCCTTCGGTGGCTCTCGTGTCCCCTCAGGAGCTTGGGGCATCTGGCCTGCCCACTGAACCCTGACTGTCCCCTTCCCCATGACGTGGGAGAGCACATGCTTGGCTCCCAGCAGATGGTGCTGTCCAGCTGCTCCCTCCTTCGGGGCCCCAACAATCTTCCCGAGTCCAAGTCCCATCCCCATGGGCTCCCCGAGGGCTGTGCTGGGCTGGGCAAGAGCACATGGGCCCTGCCTCACTTCACACTCTGCTTTGCCCCCGACTAGCTGAGTGACCTTGGGTGGAGTATTAGTTCCCCAGGACCCCTGTAATGAAGCATCTCAGACTGGGTGGCTTCAAACAACAGAAATGTATTCGCTCACAGTTCTGGAGGCTGGAAGTCCAAATTCAAGGTGTTGGCAGGGCTGTGCTCCCTCTGCAGGTTCTAGGGGAGGGTGTCTCCTTGCCTCTTCCAGCTCCTGGTAGCTGCAGGCATCCCTTGCTTTGCGGCAGTGTCTCTCCAGTCTCTGCCCCCTTCTCATGACCGCCTTCCCTCTGTGTCTCACACATTATCCTCCCCTACGGACATCGGTCACGTGGGAATCAGGGCCCATCGTGTCCAGGATGTCCTCATCTTAACTCCACATCTGCAACTTCCCTGTTTCCAAATAAGGTCGCATTCTAAGGTGCCGGGGTGAAGGTTTAACACCTCTTCCAGGGGATACAGTTCAGCCTCTGATAGATGGGTTACATGACCTCTCTGTCCCTCAGCTCTCTGATCTGTGAAATGGAATGGTAGTAATAGGGGTCATCTGCCAGGCTTGCAGGGCAGCCTAAATGGAATGGTGGAAACCTCAGGACAGGGCCAGGCACTCAGTCAATGCCATTATTTCCATCTCCTCCGTGAAGACTTCCTGAGAGCTGGGACCAGGAGCTGGGGAGCAGATGGCCATGTCCTTGCCCAGAAGGACTTGCTGAGGCAGACTGGAGGCTGGGTGGCCTGGGATGCGGAGGCTTGGAGAGGCCCCTCCACACTGTCTGGATGGGAAGGGGGCGGCTGGGCGCCTCTTCAGTGTGGTAGGATGAAAGCCCTTAACAAAAAGTAGGGAGTCCCATCTGCAGAGAGCTAGGGTGCCCGGCCACGGTAGGAGCCCACAAGGCCATTCAGACACTTGAGTGAGCCCAGACGACCTTTCAGACGCAGTCAGCCTGGAGATTCTGGGCAGGAGCTTGGGCTAGAAGCCCGGTGCGGCCCAGCAAAGACAGGAGCGTGTGCAGACTCCCCAAAGCTGGGAGGAGCCTGCAACCTGACAGGCAAGGAAACTGAGGCAGAGAGCGAAAGCGACTTGTGGGGAGTTCACATCTAGAGGTGGGAGCCCTTGTCTCCTAGTCTCCCCATGGAGGGCCCCTGGGTGGGTGTGGGCACCAGGGGTTAGAGCCCCAGGGCTATACCCCAGTCCCTGAGGCTGCCCCACTTGCAGCTCCTGGTAGCTACAGGCAGCTACCCTTCGAATGAAGCTAGGTTGGAATGACTTTGGCTGGTGGTCATTGTCACCATGCCCTCCACCCTCCGTTAGCTTGTTCCCCACTCTGAGCCTGGCCAGACGCCCCCCTCCCAGGTCCCTGATGTACTTTCTGCATCCTAGAGTCCAACTACGCCCATCCCCTAGAGTGCTTACTGGTAGGCCAGAGGCCAGGGTATGGCCAGCCCCACTTTGCAGATAAAGGAGTTGAGACATGAGTGGGGACAAAAATGGGCAGAACCCCATGCCTGGCTCCTTGGGGGTCAGGGTGGAGGCTGCCACTCAGTCTTCTGGGCCAACCCCTAGGGTGGTAGGCTGGGAGACCCCGGGACCGAGCGCTTCCAAACAAGGCTCAGTGGAACCAGGGTCCCTGGGATCCTAGAGGAGGCCCCCTCCCCCAAGTCTAGAGCTTATGGATTTGGTGGGGGCTGCAGGGAATTATCTCCCTCTGGTGTGGTCTGGCCAAAGCTGGGGGCCTCAGGGGACAGAAGGGGGCATCAGGGCTGACCCCTGCAGCAGCCTCCTCCCCACACTGTCTGTATCTATATTTATCCCTACAATAGTCTGACTGCCTGTTCAGGAGCACAGCATTTTCAGGGCACAGCAGCCTTAGTTAAAGTGGAGAAGTGATTTGTGTCAAAATGCTGCCCCCTCCACCTTGACAAGAGCACTGGGCTGCTCTCTGGGGGCTGCACGCCTGCTGGCGGGGGCCAGCGCAGAGTGGGTGGGCAGAGAGGGCCCCAAGGGGTATGCGCAGCTGGAGGCTGGACCCCTGTACACGTATACTTCAGAGAACCAGGGCTGTGGGACATGGGGATGGTGGGGCTGTGGCTGGAAGGTGCGACCAGATAAACCCTAAAGGCTTTCAAGCTCAGAGATTCGGTGAGGTCCTAATTTCTGGAATCCCAGGGTTCTGGATTCTTTGCATCCCAGTCGCGGGCCTCTGCAATTCCAAGATGGCATGGGTCGTCTCCCCTTCACCCTAACTCTTCTGTACTTTCAGCAAATGTTTGTCGAGCTCGCATTCTGTGCTTCTCTGCGCTCGGAACAACAGAGATGAAAATAGACCTGGTCCCNCCCTCAGCTCTCTGATCTGTGAAATGGAATGGTAGTAATAGGGGTCACCTGCCAGGCTTGCAGGGCAGCCTAAATGGAATGGTGGAAACCTCAGGACAGGGCCAGGCACTCAGTCAATGCCATTATTTCCATCTCCTCCGTGAAGACTTCCTGAGAGCTGGGACCAGGAGCTGGGGAGCAGATGGCCATGTCCTTGCCCAGAAGGACTTGCTGAGGCAGACTGGAGGCTGGGTGGCCTGGGATGCGGAGGCTTGGAGAGGCCCCTCCACACTGTCTGGATGGGAAGGGGGCGGCTGGGCGCCTCTTCAGTGTGGTAGGATGAAAGCCCTTAACAAAAAGTGGGGAGTCCCATCTGCAGAGAGCTAGGGTGCCCGGCCACGGTAGGAGCCCACAAGGCCATTCAGACACTTGAGTGAGCCCAGACGACCTTTCAGACGCAATCAGCCTGGAGATTCTGGGCAGGAGCTTGGGCTAGAAGCCCGGTGCAGCCCAGCAAAGACAGGAGCGTGTGCAGACTCCCCAAAGCTGGGAGGAGCCTGCAACCTGACAGGCAAGGAAACTGAGGCAGAGAGCGAAAGCGACTTGTGGGGAGTTCACATCTAGAGGTGGGAGCCCTTGTCTCCTAGTCTCCCCATGGAGGGCCCCTGGGTGGGTGTGGGCACCAGGGGTTAGAGCCCCAGGGCTATACCCCAGTCCCTGAGGCTGCCCCACTTGCAGCTCCTGGTAGCTACAGGCAGCTACCCTTCGAATGAAGCTAGGTTGGAATGACTTTGGCTGGTGGTCATTGTCACCATGCCCTCCACCCTCCGTTAGCTTGTTCCCCACTCTGAGCCTGGCCAGACGCCCCCCTCCCAGGTCCCTGATGTACTTTCTGCATCCTAGAGTCCAACTACGCCCATCCCCTAGAGTGCTTACTGGTAGGCCAGAGGCCAGGGTATAGCCAGCCCCACTTTGCAGATAAAGGAGTTGAGACATGAGTGGGGACAAAAATGGGCAGAACCCCATGCCTGGCTCCTTGGGGGTCAGGGTGGAGGCTGCCACTCAGTCTTCTGGGCCAACCCCTAGGGTGGTAGGCTGGGAGACCCCGGGACCGAGCGCTTCCAAACAAGGCTCAGTGGAACCAGGGTCCCTGGGATCCTAGAGGAGGCCCCCTCCCCCAAGTCTAGAGCTTATGGATTTGGTGGGGGCTGCAGGGAATTATCTCCCTCTGGTGTGGTCTGGCCAAAGCTGGGGGCCTCAGGGGACAGAAGGGGGCATCAGGGCTGACCCCTGCAGCAGCCTTCTCCCCACACTGTCTGTATCTATATTTATCCCTACAATAGTCTGACTGCCTGTTCAGGAGCACAGCATTTTCAGGGCACAGCAGCCTTAGTTAAAGTGGAGAAGTGATTTGTGTCAAAATGCTGCCCCCTCCACCTTGACAAGAGCACTGGGCTGCTCTCTGGGGGCTGCACGCCTGCTGGCGGGGGCCAGCGCAGAGTGGGTGGGCAGTTCTGCACGGCCACGCCACCACCTGTCTTCCCTGCCAGCTGACAGGATAGGAGTGGGCTTTGCTGGCTCCCATGATTAGGAAGGGCTGGCTGAGAACTCCAGCCTCAGCACCTTGTTTCCCTGCCCCAGGTAGGTCTCCTAGGACCTGAAGGTTGCCCTGATGGTTAATCTTCTGTGTCAGCTTGGCTAGGCTATGGTGACCAGTTGTTCTTGTAGGCATTTTTCAGATGTGATTAGCATTTAAATCGGTAGACTTATGTTAATCCTCCATTACCTGGGTGGGCTACATTCAATCAATCAGAGGCCTTAAAAGAAAGGACTAAGGTTTCTCCCAGAAAAAGGAATTCAGCCCCAAGACTACAACAGAGAAACCTTGCCTAATTCCCAGATCTGGGACTCAAGAATACAATATCAACGGTAACCCGAATTTCCAGCTTTGCCTCTCACCCTGCAGATTTCAGACTTGTCAGCCCCCACAAATGCATGCGCTGATTCCTTAAAAGAAATCTCTTGAAGGTTGCCCTGATGGTTAATCTTCTGTGTCAGCTTGGCTAGGCTATGGTGACCAGTTGTTCTTGTAGGCATTTTTCAGATGTGATTAGCATTTAAATCGGTAGACTTATGTTAATCCTCCATTACCTGGGTGGGCTACATTCAATCAATCAGAGGCCTTAAAAGAAAGGACTAAGGTTTCTCCCAGAAAAAGGAATTCAGCCCCAAGACTACAACAGAGAAACCTTGCCTAATTCCCAGATCTGGGACTCAAGAATACAATATCAACGGTAACCCGAATTTCCAGCTTTGCCTCTCACCCTGCAGATTTCAGACTTGTCAGCCCCCACAAATGCATGCGCTGATTCCTTAAAAGAAATCTCTCTCTATGCAGATATCCTCCTAGGGGTTCTGTTTTCTCGGGAGAACTCTAATACAGTTACCGTTTTTCTTCCTGGGTCTTCTCCTCTGGGAAATGGGGTGAAGGAGGCAACTTGATCTGGATGCATTCAAGGCACATTCCCACCCTGAAAGCTCAGTAAACACGGCCATCAGGGCCAGTGGGGACCAGGCATGTGGCTGGCCAACCAAGGGTTCTGGCTACCAGGGTGTCACAACCTAAGACCAGAGGCCTGTCTCTTATACACATCTAGATGTGTATAAGAGACAGCACGTGAGGGTGATGTTTCCTAAGTCAGTGGTTGCAATATGGTGACAATTTAAGTGCATCCCTGTCTGGGGCCAGGGGCTCAGGGGGCGATTTGTAGAGCAGTCCCCAAGTTGTGTTTTTTTTAAACCATTTTGTTGAAGTATAAGACACAATATAGAGCAGACTTCCCAGGTATACAACTCTGACTGTTCACCAACCGAAAACATCTGCATTAGCACTCCCTAGACTGAGACACAAACATGGCCGTCCCCAAAGCCCCCTGGGAGCCCCTCCCAGTCACTAACACCCTCCCCCACTATCTTGCAACCCCTACTCCCAACAACATAGATTTGTTTTGTCCGTGTTTAACTTCGCTGATGTAATAGACATGAACTTGGGCAAATTCCCAGAGACGGGGGGAGGTGGGGGGCCTGGCATGCTGCAGTCCATGGGGTCGTGAAGAGTCGGACGTGACTGGGCGGCTGAACAGCCGCAACAAAATGAGATAGTACAGGATGACATGCTCCTTTGTGTCTGGCTCCTCCACTCAGCATGTTGGTGTCCTTGTGCTTCCTTGCGCTCAGGGCAGTCCAGTCCATTGTGTGCGTATTCATCGTTTATTTATCCCCTTTCCTGATGATAGACACACAGAGGACTCCTGGCCTGGGGCTATCTCTGGAAGTTCTCAGGTGTGTCTTTTGGGGAACATACTGCATGTTTCTGCTGGGCATTGCTGGGATCATCATAATGAATACATTTATTGAGCTTTGTAAACACTGCCAGATGTTTCTCCAAAGTAGTTGTCCCAGTCCTCACTCCCGTTGGTAGCACGTGAGAGTTCCAGTTGCTCCACATCCTTGCCGACACTTGGTATTGCCAGCTTTTAAAACATATTTTCTATTTACTCCTTTTGGCTGTACCGCATGGCATGTGGGATCTTAGTTCCCCGACCAGGGATCAAACCCGCACTCCCTGCAGTGGAAGCACAGAGACTTAACCACTGGACCAACTTTTAAGATTTCATCCTGGGGGTGGGAGCATAGTGACATTGACTGTTTGGTTTTGCTCAGCTGAGTTTGAAGAAGGAGAGAGCTAACTCAAGAAGAGGGAAGGGCATTCCAGGCAGATGAAACCACATGTGCCAAATTATGGAGGTGGGAAAAAGTATCGCTGGGACCCTGTGAACAGCATAGCTAGAACCAGAAATGTGTTGAGGCAGTGTGAGGGGGGCTGTCAAGGTGTTCGGATGTTGTCCTGAGGATGGTAGAGAGTCCTGGAGAAGATGTTCTCATTTTGAGCTAGCACCTACAGTGTATCAGGCACTTTGTAATTTCTGCTTGGTGGACAAGAAAAGTAAGCTAAGACTCAGAAAGCCCTATGACTTGTCCAGAGTCATATTAGCAGAGGCTCTGGAATGCAAATCCTTCCAAGCCACAGTTTGCTCATCTGGAGAGTGGAAGTGGTGAGAGCTCCTTGCTCAAGGATGTTGTGAAGCTGTAGAAGTTAAAGTCTGTAACACACTGGGCCCAGCGCCTCAGGCAGGTGTTATTATTACTCTTGTTTTACCTCGTGTCTATCTGCACGGCCACGCCACCACCTGTCTTCCCTGCCAGCTGACAGGATAGGAGTGGGCTTTGCTGGCTCCCATGATTAGGAAGGGCTGGCTGAGAACTCCAGCCTCAGCACCTTGTTTCCCTGCCCCAGGTAGGTCTCCTAGGACCTGAAGGTTGCCCTGATGGTTAATCTTCTGTGTCAGCTTGGCTAGGCTATGGTGACCAGTTGTTCTTGTAGGCATTTTTCAGATGTGATTAGCATTTAAATCGGTAGACTTATGTTAATCCTCCATTACCTGGGTGGGCTACATTCAATCAATCAGAGGCCTTAAAAGAAAGGACTAAGGTTTCTCCCAGAAAAAGGAATTCAGCCCCAAGACTACAACAGAGAAACCTTGCCTAATTCCCAGATCTGGGACTCAAGAATACAATATCAACGGTAACCCGAATTTCCAGCTTTGCCTCTCACCCTGCAGATTTCAGACTTGTCAGCCCCCACAAATGCATGCGCTGATTCCTTAAAAGAAATCTCTCTCTATGCAGATATCCTCCTAGGGGTTCTGTTTTCTCGGGAGAACTCTAATACAGTTACCGTTTTTCTTCCTGGGTCTTCTCCTCTGGGAAATGGGGTGAAGGAGGCAACTTGATCTGGATGCATTCAAGGCACATTCCCACCCTGAAAGCTCAGTAAACACGGCCATCAGGGCCAGTGGGGACCAGGCATGTGGCTGGCCAACCAAGGGTTCTGGCTACCAGGGTGTCACAACCTAAGACCAGAGGCTGCAGACTCAGAGGTCTGCCGAGACACAACAGGAACTCAGCGTGTGAAAGTGGCAGGGCTTTTATGGGGACCAAGTATGACGACTGCCTCATTATGCCAAGAGCAGGCAAAACCACAGCCATCCCCGGGTGTGGTCAGCCACTGGGGGGCCATGGAGCAGGTTGGTGTTCAAAGTGTGGTCTCAGATGGGCCGCCTCAGTAGCAGCCAGGAGCTTGTTGGAAATGCAGACTCTTAGCTCCCTCCCCAGACCTGTGGGCACTGGCAGCTGCATTTTAACAAGCTGCCCCACCTACCCACCCCTCTGGGGTCTGTGTGTTCTGAACCCACTGCTAGTGTCACCAGGAACGTGAAAGTGTCAATTGCTCAGTTGTGTCTGACTCTTTGCGACCCCATGACCTGGAGCCCGCCAGGCTCCTCTGTCCATAGAATTCTCCAGGCAAGAATACTGGAGTGGGTTGCCGTTCCCTTCTCCGGGGGATCTTCCCGACCCAGGAATCAAACCCAGGTCTCTTGCATTGCAGGCAAAGTCTTTACCGTCTGAGCCATCAGGGAAGCCCTGCCACCAGGAGGACTTGTTAAAACACAAATGCCGCCCTGGGGACTCTGAGCGGGTCTGTTTGGGGCCCAGGAACCTGCAGGAGGGAGGGAGGAGGCCCATCTGGGAACCACAGTTGGAGCGATGACAGTAGAGGCCACTCTGGGAACCTCTGCTGTCAGTGATCAGACCCCAGTGAGCACTGCCTGCTGCCTGAGTGAAGGCTCAGATGCCCTCAGGATCCTGGGGACCACGGCCCAGGAGTGTAGGCCTTGAAGTGTGTGGGGCCTGAGTCTGTCCCTCCCTCCCTGACCCTGCATTCACCATCCTGGTCTCCCTCGGCATCTCTGAGGAGTGTCTTCCAGCTGAGGAGGGGAGCCCAGGACCATATACTCAACCACTTTTAACCGCTGGTCCCCTTTATGTGCACCGTCAACCTCACACGTCTGTCCCCCTGACCCCAGCCATCTGGAATCACTGCTAATAGCAGGAGCTGCAGAGGGTCATTCTAAGTGCTTCACCTCACTTAATCCTTGATATCAATACCTGATGAAAGTGCTTTTATTGTTCCTTTTTTTTTTTTTTTTTTTACGGTTTGTGTTTTATTTATTTAATTTGGCTGCACTGGATCTTCATTGCTGGATGCAGACGTTCTCTAGTTGTGGTGAGAAGGGGCTGCTTCTCATTGCAGTGGCTTCTGTTGCAGGGCAGGAGCTCTAGGCACGAAGGCTCAATAGTTGTGGCCCATGGCACTTAGTTGCTCTGAGGCATGTGGAATCTTAACAGGGATGGAACCCATGGCCCCTGCAATAGTAGGAAGATTCTTAACCTCTGGACCACCAGGGAAGTCCCTGTTCCTGTTTTTTATAGAGGGGGAACAAAGACCAGAGAGGTTAAGTAAATTGCCTGAGACCAAACAGCAGGTAAATGAAAGCCCCAAGGATTCAAACCCGACAGTCTGAGCCCAGAGTCTGAGTCTCAGCCTTGGCACAGTGCTGTCCAGAGGACCTCGCTCCTGTCCTTGTGACTCCCGCAACAGGGGTCTATAGAGCGTTACTTGGTGCGGTTGGCACTGAAAAGAGGATTTCATTTTCCAGGTGTCAGGTTGAGCAGGTTTGTTCAGCGGGCACACGAGGCCCCCGGCTCCGACAGGCCACCTGTGGTCGCACCCCCTGGTCGCCACCAGATGAGACTCTGCGGTGGAAGCTGCTGCCTTCCTGTGCAGCTCGACCTCCCATCTCCCTCTCTCCACCCCCCGCAGCTGCCTCCCCTGCCTGCTGCCATCCCTCTCCCCGCACCTGCCCCTCGAGCCTGCCCCTCTCAGTGCCTCCCGTCACTGTCCGTCTCTGAGTTGGGGTTTCTGCAGGCCGCCTTGGCGTCTCTTCCCCACAGTGGGTGGGGTGCATAACCCAGCTGCTGGGTCCTGAGCCACAGGGGTCAGCAGTGAGGGAGAAGGATGGAGTCAGGCGGCCACAGCTCTTAGCCTCAGCACCATCCTTCCCTGGCACCACTGCCCCTTCTTGAGCCTCAGTTTGTACCTCTGTGAAGTGGGACTGTGAACCCCTCTAGTGCTGGCCTCTTGGAGCAGTGACGAGGGTCCCAGGGTTCAGAAAGGGCTCTGTGATCTCTCGAGTGATGTGTGCGGTGGGGCAGTGGATGGGATTCCTCTGGGGCTGTCGGGGCAGGGGCGGGGGCGGTCCCTCCCTCATTCATCTGGCACGTATTTATCCCACAGCTGCCCACAGTGTAAGTGCTCTTCTGGGTGCTGGGGAAACAGTGGTGATCCCTCCCCGGAATGTACACTCTAGAGCGACAGGCAGCGCACAAGGCAGATGGACAAATAGCACAGTGCTTGTAGATCACATTGATCTGAGGGGAAAATGGTGTGGGGCTGAGATTACATTTGCTTGGGTGACCAGGGAAGGCCTCTGGGGGGGTGACATTAAGCTGACAACTAAGATCTGTCGTGTGAAGAAAGGCATCTCCGGCAAGGGGAAGAGCAAGTGCAAAGGCCCTGAGGCAGGAGCAAGGTTGGCACATTTGCAGAGCAGGAGGAGACCAGTGCGGCTGGGGCACAGGGAGCGAGGGCGAGCGCGGCGTGAAGGGGAGGGTCGGGAGAGGACTGGGGCTGTGTGACCGGGAAGCGCAGGCCCTGCGAGATTTTCAGGGAGAGCTGTGGTGGCATCTGATCTGCGCGTCTTTTTCTCTTGATTCACGCATTTATTTCTGGCCGTGCTGGATCTCCGTTCCTGCTCGGGCTTTTCTCTAGTTGCAGAGGGTGGGGGAGCTACTCTGCAGGCGCAGTGCTCAGGCTTCCTGGTGTGGTGGCTTGTCTTGTTGCTGAGCACAAGCTCTAGGCAAGCGGGCTTCAGGAGTTGCAGCTCCCGGGCTCTAGATTACAGGCTCAGCAGTTGTGGCGCGCGGGTTTAGTTGCTCCGTCGTATGTGGGATCTTCCTGGATTAGGGATCTAACCTAAATGTGTTTCCTGCATTGGCAGGCAGATTCTTTACCACTGAGCCACCAGGGAAGCCCCTGCCCCCAAATTGAACGTTTCAAGACTCCCTCTGGCTCTGGTGTGGAAAAGAGAGCCTGGGGCTGCTCAGGGAGACCTGACACTGGCCAGGGGAGTGGAAGCGGGGAGATGGGGATGACGCTGGGTACATCTGGGAGGTAGAACTGACCGCAGTAGTAGGATAGGGGGTAAAGGAAAGAGAGAGGCCAAGGATGATGGGTTCCTAGGTTTCTGGCTGAAACTGGAATGTTCTAGACCTGTGGCTCGGCACCAGAGTCCCTAAATTCTGTTTTTTCTTTTTAAAGAGTAAGATGCCTTAGAAGCCTGGGGCCAGTGGACCCTGTGGGAGTCCATTGTTGTAGCCCAAGGTGCTCAAGAATGTTGACTGAATGAATGAAGGGGAATTCCCAAGCCCTGCCTGCTCTCTGCCCGGCTTTCTGTAAAAAAGAATACTATCCCTTCTGTATCCCTTCCTTCCGATTCCTTCCCTGGGGCCCTGGTCACCCCAGAAGGCTTATGTCCATCTGGGCCAGGAGTCAGGACCATCTGCAAGCAGGCCCCCTGGCTCCCCAGACCTCCTCTCCAGCTCGAAGCCTCCAGTTACCTGCAGGGCGCAGGGCGCATGGGTGTTGCATCAGGGAGTTTTCTGCCCTGCCCAGATGCGCATGGCAGGCCCAGCCCTCCCTTAATGACACCTTGCCTGCCGGCCCTCTTGCTGGAGTAGGAGGGGAGGGGGCCCGGCCCCGCCTGGGCTGTGGTTTCTTTTTCCATTGCGTCAGGCCTCAGGGTCCGGCCCGCCTGCCCGCTGCCGGCTGGCACAGAGGGATCCACTCTGACCCCCGCCTGCCCCCACTCCAGACACCATGTGTTCCCCGTTTCGGGCATCTAGAAGCTTCCAGCCAGAGGGTGAGTTGGGGATGGGGGACCTGCCCCTAACTGGGGGAGGAGTGCCCCTTCCCCACCCACCCATCGCTCCAGCTCTCTGGGGCCTGTGAGCTGATCCAAGTGGGGTGGCAGTGGGCTTTGAGGAGCCCCACCCTGTCCGACCCTCCCGTGGGACCTGGCCCTCCTGGCCACACCCTCAGCAGGACAGAGCCAGTGAGGGGAAGGAGGACAGTGCAGGAACCGCGTGGTGCTGGTGGCTCAGATCTGGGGGAGAGCGGGAAGAAGTGGCCCCTGAGTGATCACTTGAGTGCTTGCCTTCACACTTGTTAGTCTGGGGGCCTAAGTAGTTTGTGTGTATCTGTGTGTACAGGCACCAGGAAGTGTGTGAACCTGGCCCCCCAGAAAGAAAACAGTGGTCTCTGACTTGGCAGTAGGGCAGATGGTGGCCCAAGTGGCATCTCAGCTATTAGGAAGGGGGCCTGTGAGGTGGAGAGGAGGTGAGTGGGCTGGAATCCACTCCATCAGTGATGATGGGAGAGGACGGGGTGTGGACAGGGTAACCTCAGAGGAACTAGTGCCCTTGGGCACTCTGGGGCCCTCTTAGCCTCAGGCTCCCTTGGGCTTGGCTGACACCCCAGATAGTCCCCACCTAGGTTCTAGATTCCCACCATGCCCAGCAGTCCCCCTGACCTGGCCAGAATGCCATACGTTGGCCTGGGAGTCCGGAGACTTGGCTCATGCCCTGCCTCTGCTGGCTCCTGACTATGTGACCTTGGACAGATGACTTCTGCTTCTGAGCCTCAGTTTCCTTATCTGCAAAATGGGAGTGGCTGTCACGCTTCCCCTCCCCATCCTCCATGGGTAGGTGTAAGCATAAACAGGTGTTTTCTCAGCCCCCTGGCAAGATGGCCTGTTTTTTAAAAAAAACAACTTATTTGGGTCCACTGGGTCTTAGTTGCAGGACTCGGGATCTTTGATTGGGGCATGCAGGATCTAGCTCCCTGACCAGGAATCGAATCCAGGCCCCCTGCGTTAGGAGCACAGTCTTAGCCACTGGATCACTAGGGAAGTCCATGATGTCTACTCGAGACATCACTATTCCCCGTTTTCCTCGCTGAGTCGATGATTTGCTCGCCCCTCCCCCATGGGGCACAGCCACCCAGCTGCACACAGTGAGCGGGGGTGCAACGCTCCAGCCCCTCTGATGGAAACTAATTTTTACACGACATGAATAAATCCTGCAGGCAAATTGCAGTGCTGTCCTGATGCTCTGGGCTCGTGTGATTATAATGAGGTTCTAGGGACAGACGGTGGGAGGGAGGGGGCTGAGCACTGGCTTTGTCTCTGCCCAGATCCTCTGCCTGCCAGGCACGCCCCGGGGCACTGCGTCTGGAGCCCCACACTTGCCCAGGCCTCTTGAGACCTGGGCCCAGCGAAAGGCTGGTGCTCAGGGAGTGGGCTGGGCCCCAGGTTGCCACTGTGACTCCATCCTTCTGCTTGGATGACAGCCACCCCCTTGCTGGCCTCCCTGCTGCCTCTCCTCTGTCTGACAACCCCTTCTCCCCACAGGGGCTGGAGTGAGCTTTTAAAAGCACAAATCAGATCATGTCACCTCTCTGCTTAAAACCCTCCACGGCTTCCATCACTCTCAGAACAAAGCCCCGGCTCCCCCTGGGAGCCTCCAGCCCACAACACCTGGCTGCCCTCCAGGCTGGAACTGGAGCTCAGAGAGGGCTGAGGCTGGGCCATCTTCTTAACTGCTGGGCCCAGCCCTGGCACAGTTCTTGGGACTCAGCAGACGCTTGGTAGACACTCTGGAGTGAACGAGCGAGCCTCCGTGTTGCAAGGCGCCAAGGTGTCAGTTGCTCACGAGAAGCCCAGGTTTTCCTGGCAACATGAATGGGATGCCTGTGTCCACCGTGATGTGTTACTGCTCTGACAGGAGCAACTTGGACCTGCGTGTATCTCACGGGTAGTCAGACCAAAGCAGAGAACAACTTCAGGGACAAACTAAACACTCACCTACAGAGACTCCTTTCTCATGCATTTCCTGCATTCTTTCCCCATCTCCACCCCCCTCCCCTCCCCAACCACACACACTCCCTTCTCTCTCTGCATCTTGAGGGCCGGTGGTGCCTCCCCTGGGTGTGGAGGGCTGCAGCAGATGTCTGTCCCCTCTCTGACCCTCACACATGCTTCTCTCTCTCATCTTGAGGGCCCAGGGTGCCTCCCTGTGTGTGGAGGCCCGCAGCAGATGTCATTCCCCTCTCTGACCCTCAGCGTTGTCCCCCTAGACTGTGAGGCGCTGCTGCCGCCGCTGCCGCCAGCCCCCATGGCCTACGTACCCGGTGGGGGTGCCCCAGCCTCGGGGGCGGCCCCTGTGGGCTCCCAGTACTGCGTGTGCAAGGTGGAGCTGTCAGTCAGTGGCCAGAACCTGCTGGACCGGGATGTCACCTCCAAGTCCGACCCCTTCTGTGTCCTCTTCACAGAGACGGATGGCAGGTGGATGGAGGTGAGGCCCCTTGGTGTGCGGATGCCCTGGGTGGTGGGTGACGTCTCTGGGGAGCGCCCCCCCTGCCTCCCTGGGGTCAGGCCCTTGGAAGTAGTTGGAGTGGGAGCTGGGGATTACCTGGAAAATTGTTATTCTGAAATGTGTATAATATTAGTTAAAATGTTTACATTTGTGTTTATTATAATTCATTGGTGATGGACAGGGAAGCCTGGCATGCTACAGTCCATGGGGTTGCAGAGTTGGACATGACTGAGCAACTGAACTGAATAATTTGTAGATTTAGGTTTACATAATTTTATATTTTAGTCACTCAGTGGTGTCCGACTCTCTGTGACCCCGTAGACTGTAGCCTGCCAGGCTCCTCTGTCCGTGGGGTTTCCCAGGCAAGAGTACTGGAGTGGGTTGTCATTTTCTTCTCCAGGGGATGCTTCTAACCCAGAGATCGAGCCCAGGCCTCCTGCATTGTGAGGTGGAAGCCCTTAAGTTACTATAATTCTGTAATAGTTACTGTAATGGTTAAAAAAGAGTTTTGCAAAATGCTTGCTTCCATTTTTAAAATAACTTTCCCCACTTATTCCTCAGTGAGCACAGTCAGTGAGGAGCGAAGAGAGAAACAGGGAGCTCTGTTAGGCTTTGGTCCCAGAGCTGAGCCAAGACCCAGCTCTGTTACTCCCTGCTGTGTGGTTTTGGGCAAGTGGCTATCCCTCTCTGAGCCCGTCTCCTCATCTGTGAAATTTTGTTTTTTTTTATGCCTACCTTGGAGAGCCTCGGAGCTGAGGATGCTGATGGTGCCACAGCCAAGGATTTCTGAGCTAGAAGACTTTGGCCTGTGGACTGGGGAAAGATGTAGCTTAAGGAAGGATACTGGAAATCCCAACCATTAAGACTTTCAAGGTTTAAAAATGACTTTGTTTCCTATTCCAAAAGGGATCTATATGCATTGTAGTAAACTGAGACAATCCAGAAAATCAGAGTGGTTGGGAACTCACCTGTCAGGGAGAACCAGCTGTGAATGGTTTGGTATCCAGCCTTCCAGATAATTTTGCATGCATGTAAACTTTCCAAAATATGTCTCTTAATTTTCATAGTTATTTAACGAGGCCTCGGTGGGTGTTCCCCAGAACATACAGTGGTTTACAAAGAGTTTCCACAGATGTTGGCTCCTTCGTAGGATGCCAAGGAAATGGGCTTGTTGACCCATTTTACAGAGGGGAAAATGGGGCCCACAGTGGGGAGGGGCTGACCTGTCTCACCCAGCACATTGATGATGCAGCCAGAAGTGAGAGGTGGGATGTGGGGTCAGCCAAGGACTGCTGGGAGAAGCCTGAGT
The DNA here is from genome assembly GCA_006410675.1 of Oreotragus oreotragus. Taxonomy (NCBI): domain Eukaryota; kingdom Metazoa; phylum Chordata; class Mammalia; order Artiodactyla; family Bovidae; genus Oreotragus; species Oreotragus oreotragus. Next base: position 89,190 of record SJYX01024431.1, on the reverse strand, counting down.
CCTATCTGCCAGATTTCCGGAACTCCTATCCTGCCCCAACCCTCAGGGGGTGATGTCCACCCCCTCCTCCCACAGGCACCCACCTCCATTCACTCCCCCACCCTCCTCGACAATCTCTCTCCCACCCAGGCCAGCCACCCTGGCTAAAAATAGCCCGGGGCCAAGACCTCTTCCATCCCTGCTGCTCTCTGGCCCTTGGAAATGGAATGGGTGGGAGGAAAAATCAACACAACCCAGGCCCCAAAATAGACGGTCACCCAGACTCCGTGGTTTGGGGCCTCAGTGCAGAGAAGCCAGGAGGCGGGGTTCCTGTCCCAGCCCCACCAGTGGCCCTAGTGTACGGCCCTATCCTTCCCCAGGCCTCAGTTTCCACTCTAAATAGCTGGTGGGGGCCGCTCAGTTCCCAGTTTTGACATCCCAGGGTTCCGTGAAGGTACAAACATCTGCCTCCATGAGAGACAGGGAACCCCGACCTCACCTCCCCCTAAGTACCCCTCCTCCTTCTGTTTCTTCTCTCGGCTTTATGTAAAACATGGTTTGAAGAAAGGGTTCTCCACAAGTAAAAAAGGAAGCAAACCCACAGACACTCAAATCCTTTCATTTTACAGAAGTGGAAACTGAGGTTCCGATGGGAAATGAGACTCCCTCTGTCACTTAACCTTGGCAGGGACAGGATCTGAACTCTTATCCTAGAACCTGGGCATGGAGCCAGGGCCAGTGTGTTAGAAGCGTGAAGGCTGGAGTCAGGACTGGGTTCAATCCTGGCCATGCCCTCTAGCTGTTCAACCTTGGGTAAGTCACTTAACCTCTCTGTGCTTCAGCGTTCTCCTGTGTGGTCTGGGAGTAATGATTGCTTCAGCCATGCGGATAACTGCCCTGAGTGTCTGGCACGGAGATGGGTGTTCCATGAATAAACACCATGATTTCCTGTAGCCCAGGAAGAGGGTAACAGGGCTTTCTCAGTGGCTCAGTGGTCAAGAATCTACCGGCTAATGCAGGTTTGATCCCTGGGCTGGGAAGATCCCCTGCCAAAGGAAATGGCAACCCACTCCTGTATTCTTGTCTGGGAAATCCCATGGACAGAGGAACCTGGCAGGCTACAATCTGCGGGGTCACGAAAGACACCACTTAGTGACTAAATAACGACAAAGAAGTGAACTGGCTGCCCGACTCTGACTCCTGTTCCCTGCTCCTTTGCCAGTACGACAGGACAGAAACTGCAATCAACAACCTCAACCCCGCTTTCTCCAAGAAGTTCGTGCTTGACTACCACTTTGAGGAGGTGCAAAAGCTCAAGTTTGCCCTGTTTGACCAGGACAAGTCAAGCATGCAGCTGGAGGAGCATGATTTCCTCGGCCAGTTCTCCTGCAGCCTGGGCACAGTGAGCCGGGACCCCCGGAGGGCGGGGTCAGTGCAAGTTGCCCGGCTCCTCAGGATGGAGCACCTCTTAGGGAGTCTCCTGCTGCCTGCATTCCCTGGTCCCACTTTCCCCACCTGCCTCTGGAGGTGGCAACACGAATGCAGACAGCCTTGGGGGCCTGCAGGCACCAAAAGGGGGAAGGAGCCAGGTGGGCTTGGGGCCGGGCTGAAGCGCTGTCATCCCAAGACACTGAGCACAGTGACGAAGAGGGGTGTGGGCCCCTGTGGCCAGAGCTTCTGAGTGATAGAAGCAGGCAGGTGTGGTCTTGACTTCCTGAGGTAGGAGCATTCGACCAGCCACAAAGACATCCTTGGTCGTCCCGCAGCTGGCTCACTGAGTGACCCTGGGCAACTTCCTGTCCTTTTTTGGGCTACACTTCCCTCTGGCTCACTCTCTGGTGTGCTTATGGAAGTTGCAGGGCTGAGACTTTCTGATACAAGTTCCAATCAGTGTTAACAGTTCTGGGTTCTAGGGCAAGCCCCACGGCCTTTTGAGCCTCCTGTTTTACTTGGAAACAGTGATGACTGCTCTGCTCAGCCTATAGGGATAGTGGGTGAATAAAATGGGAATGGCTCCAAGAGGTTCTTGTGGAGACTGAAATGCCCTGGGCCTTCCAGGAAATGATTCAGTGAAAAAAGCAAGGGCCCGGCAGTGGCCTGAGAAGTGAGGTTGTGTCCGGCAGGGTCCCCACCCTGTGTCTACACCCTCAAAGGGTAAGGGAGCAGAGAGGTGAAGGACCAGTGGGCAGAGCAGGGACCGACACGGGGTGGGGAAACCTGCACAGGGCCTGACCCCAGCGGAAGCCGGGCCCCCCTGGTCTGGAGGGAGGGGCAGAGCAGGAAGTGGTATTGCCAGGGGCCAGGGGAGAGCTGTCGCCACCATGGGGAGGCCCCAGGACTGGAACCGAGGCTGATGATGAGCAGCAAAGCTTCAGCCTAGCCTTTCCCCTCCTGCTAGACCCCCACTGAGGGGAGAGGTGAACCCCCACAATCTAGAAGACAGGGGAGCCAGGTGAGGTAGTCCACAGTGGCACAGGGAAGGCTGAGAGTGGAACTTGTGGGGACAAAAAGCTAGCACAGGGGCAGTAAGAACATGCTCACATCAGCACAAAGAAATACAAGCATTTCCCCACCGTGGTGGCACGTGGAGGGAGTGAGACTAGGGGCTCAGAGGCGGGTGGGAGGGAGACTTCACAGTGTGTTCCACTTGTCCTCCCTACATTGTACTGATCCTTAATGTCTTCATTATTCAAGCCATTGAAAATACATGGAAGGAGCCAGGATTTGATCCTCTCCATCAGGGATCACACCCAGAGGGAGGTGGGGGTTCTCTGGATAACTCTGGGGAAGGCGGTTACTGGCCAGCCCCTCTTCAGCAGCCTCCAGAATGTGAGCCTTCCGGGATCCTTTTCCTGGGTGCTTGCAGGTCCCCAGGGATTGGACTACCTGAATTCTAACCCAGCTGTGAGACCTCGGACAAGTGTCTCAACCTCTCTGGGACTCAGCCGCCTCAGCTGCCCAGTGGAGCTAGCAGCGGTGGCGGTCTGTCTCCCGTGGAGGGAATCCCACAGCGGGAGGTTTTAACCTGCTCCTGGCATGGAATGCTAAGCTGCGAGCACTGCCTGTTGAGTGTTCTTCTAGTACCTCTCCCTCCTCTCTCCTCCAGATCGTCTCCAGCAAGAAGATCACTCGGCCTCTGCTGCTGATGAATGACAAGCCTGCGGGGAAGGGCTTGATTACGGTACCAGCCCCGGTCCCGCTCTCTATAGGCACCTTCTGCCACCGCCTTCCCCACCTCCAACCCGCGCTGCCCATTGCCCTCCCCCATCAATGGGCCGCTTCACTGGCAGATAATAACCAGCTTTGTTTGGAGTAAAAAGGCCCAACTTACAACTTAGCAACAGGTCTCTTAGCAACGGGCTCCTGGCTCCATATATGATTCGTTGGGACTGCCAAGCTGGGGGGTGGACGGGGACTGCCAGGGGTCCCCACGGCGTCTCCCCGGGCTGGGGCACTCCTACCCCTCCCTGCATCCCCTCCTGGCCCTGGCCCCTGCTGTCCTCCCTTGAGATATCTTTCAGGAGGTTTCAGGAGCTCCTTGCCCCTTTTAGCTTGGCTCATGGCTGCAATGCGCAACGATTCCTCTGATACACAAAGATTCAGTGATGCGCAGTGATCCCTAGGCTGTAGAGTGATTCTTGTGACGCGCAGGCCCTTTGAGCAGATGAGCTCTTTGGTCCTCAGACTCTGGGAAGGCAGAGTCTGCTTCTACAGATGAGGGAACAGAAGCCCAGAGAAGAAGTGCCCCGGGGCGGTTCAGCCAGCGAGCTTCTCTCCTGGTTTGTCCCCCTTCAGTGCCTGTGACGCCAGGGAAACTGGCCGTGCTGGGAGGAGGAGGGCTGTACCTGTGTTTCTTCACTCATGCAGCATTAGTTGCCTGCTCTGGAACATTCCTGGCTCCCCATGGCCTGTGGAGCTGTGCGTTCCGGGCTGAGAGGGACCCAGCAATCTCAGCTATTTTTTTACCCCATTCATGGCCATGGGCCTGAGTTCAGGCCTACTGAATTCTAAGCCCGAAGTGAAAGTGTTAGTGGCTCAGTCATGTCCGACTCTTTGCAACCCCATGAACTGTATAGCGCGCTAGGCTCCTCTGTCCATGGGATTCCTGGAGTGGATAGCTGTTTCTTTCCCCAGGGAATCTTCCCTGCCCTCCTGTCCCCTAACTGGGGATCAAATCTGGGTCTCCCAGACTGCAGGCAGATTCTTTACCGTGTGAGCCACCAGGGAGCACTTACCCCAGGCTCTTATCCACTGTTCTGCCACCTTGAATGTCCCCTCCCAGCCTCCTCCCACCTCTTGGGGTGCAAAACCATTTAAGTGCCTCCACTGGTCAGCTGTCCTTCACGTGGAAGCCAGCCCAAAAGGACCCCACCCAGCTGGTGTGCCCTTCTCCAGTGTTTCCAGCAGCTCCCCTCCAGACCTCGGTACCCACCTCTTTTGAAATAGAGGTAATGATAGGGCCTACCCAACGGGGTTGTTGAGCAAGGTCTCAGCTGGAGGGGAGGCAGGAGAGAGGGGCCTCCAGCCTGGCCTCTGTCCCTGGTGCTCAGAGTCAAATAGCTCGTTCAGCAGGTAGGGCTATCCTAAAGGTGTGGGAGGATAGGGAGTCCTAGGGGATGAGGAGGCCTGGCAGGCTGTTCCCCTATCCAGAACCTCTCCCCAGGGCTCTAGACCATCCCTGTGTCTGATCCCCGCTTCATCTCCTCCACCATCTCATGTCTCTGTTGAGCCACGTTGGGGTCACTTTCTGATTCTCAGATCCAGATGAGTTATTTAGCTCCATTTTCCCGAAGATGGAAACTGAGATACTAGAAAGACAAGAGGCTTATGCCAAGTCACATGGTATTACTTTTCCTCTCCCCACCCCGACCCACCTCAGAGAATTGACTTCTAGGGCATCCCATGTCCACCCTGCCTGAAAGGAGGTTGGAGGAGGGAGTCTTGGAGACAGGCCTCAACCCCTAACTTCCCTCTGGCCTTGCAGATCGCTGCTCAGGAGCTGTCAGATAACCGGGTCATCACACTGAGCCTGGCGGGCAGGAAGCTGGACAAGAAGGTGAGGCAGGCAGGGGAGGGGGTTCTCCATCAAGGGGCACCAACCCTCCCCAGCTCTGGGGTTGTATGGCCTGGGACTTCCGGCCACCACCTTCCTTGCCCCTCCAGGGACAAGTCAATCGCACATGGCCCTGCAGGCCACTCCAAATTAAGACTGCTTCACCATTGAGGTAGTGAGTTTCTTATCACTTAGAGGTATTCAAGACGTGGCTGGAAGCCTACTCACTGGGGCTCCCCATCTCTGTAAATGCTTGGGTCTTTACAGTAACCTACAGGACCCCACCTAATGCACCCATAGTCCCCTGATTCCCTGACCTCACCCCTTCCACATTCCCTGCCTTCATTTTGTTTTAGTCAAATCAGCCTCGTCACTGTCTGGGATTAGACCAGGCACCCTCCTGCCTCAGGACCTTTGCACTTGCTGTCCCTTCTGCCTGGGATGCTTTTTGCCCTGAATTTTTTCATGACTGGTCCCTCCCTCACTTTCATCAGGCCTTTGCTTATAATGTCACCTTCTGTTTAAGCCTTCCCTAAAGGACCCTGCAGTGGCCCCTAACCTTCCGCCCCCCTCCTTATCACTAATTCCTGCCTAGTGTATATTACTGTTATTTGTCTGTGTGTGTGGTTGCGCTGGCACTTCGTTGCTGCAGGCAGACTTTCTCTAATGGCGCTGAGCGGGGGCTGCTCTCTGGCTGTGGTGCTGGGCTTCTCTTGTTGCGGAGCACGGCCTCTAGGTGTGTGGGCTTCAGTAGCTGCAGTGTGCAGCCTTCAGTTGCTCCGTGGAATCTTTCCCGATCAGGGATCAAATTTGTGTCCCCTGCCTTGGCAGGCGGATTCTTATCCATTGGACCACCAGGGAAGTCCCGATGTATGTTATTTACTCATTTGTTTTATGTCTACCCCCTCTTGAATGTCGCCTGTTATAGAGTCCACATTTTCTTAAATGGAATTTTAAAGAACTCTTCTGCTAGGATAATTTTACTTTTATTTTTTCAGAACCCCACTAAAATAAATTAAAATCCCATTCTGCTGGGTACCTCCCCCTGCCCTGAACAATCTCTCTCTGATGTCCTGCCCCACCTGAGATGCTGCAATTGTAACTTCTACAGGCTCCAGGCCTCNAGTAACCTGTCTCTTATACACATCTGGGCCAGCAGCTCCCGCTCCTGCTGCTGGGGGTGGGGTGGGGTGGGGAGACAGCTGGGCCACACCCCCACCCCATCTGAATCCGGTAGTTATGCCTCCCTCACCCACATCCTCCTGCTTCCTCCAGGATCTCTTCGGGAAGTCGGACCCATTTCTTGAGTTTTACAAACCAGGAGATGATGGCAAGTGGATGCTGGTCCACAGGACTGAGGTGGGTGTGTGGGGCACCAGTCGGCCTGCAGTCTGGCCACCCTGACAGCTCGGGATGGGACCAGGCAGGCACATCCTACAGTGCCCAGGAAAACCCCTGATGGCCCCTAAGGACTTGCTCCCTCCCCATCACGGAGGTGCTCACGTCCATCCCCAGAAGTGTGGCTATGGGTCTCTACACCTTGCCCTCCCCCTGTCCCATTGGGTTGGCCCGATCCCAGAGCACTGCCACCCCTGGGTCCCAGCTCACCCCTACCTTCTTACTGTCCTGCAGGTGATCAAGTACACGCTGGACCCCGTGTGGAAGCCGTTCACCGTGCCCTTGGTGTCTCTGTGCGATGGAGACATGGAGAAGCCTGTCCAGGTGTGTGAGGGGGCTGCGGGAACCCTGCTGCCCACTCTGCCAGCTCTGGCCTCCTGGTCACCTGAGGCTTCCTGGGGAATGCTTTGGCAAAGCTCTTTCTTATTAAGATGGAAAAAGAACCCATGGTTGGGAGGGGCAAGAGACCTGAGTCCTTGTCCCAGGTCTGCCTGACCCTCTGACTGGTCTGGGCAGGGCCCTCATCTCTGTGAACCTCTTGTTTAAAATGGGAACAGAGTGACTGCCCTGTTCTTCCCGGAGGGCTTTGTGCTGCTCGCTAAGCTAATGAATGCAGAATCACCTTGGAAACAACCAAGTGTTGTCACTGTGATGAAGATGGTGATTACTAGTCTCTAAAAGCCCTCACTCCTTGGGGCCGGGTCTGAGAATAGACGGGGTGGGGCAGGGCAGCAAGGCCGTGTAGGGACCCCCAGACAGGGCACCAGGAAACTGGGTTCTGGTCCTGCCTCTCCGGCTGCCACTGTAAGACTTTGGGCCAGTGCTTTCCACTTAGAGCCTCTGTCTACCCATCAGTACAATGGGTACAGTAATTCCTGCCTTCCTTCTAGAAGTGTCATGGCAGCTAAGTTAGCATATCAAGCTGGGACTTTTTGTGCCCATCTCAGGAAAAGAAGTACAAGTCTAGGGAGGACTCTAGGGCATGGCCCATGAGGCCAAGTGGGCCACAACCCAAGAGTAGCAGCCCAGTGTCGGGTGTATGGGGTGTACAGCTTCCTGGACCAGAGGGAGGAGTCTCCATTACTGGAGTGGACACCCTTTCTCCTCTTCCCAGCAATCATGGAAGGCTTCCTGTAGGAGGCAGTTCAGGAGCTACAGTCATCACCCCAAGCCAGGTAGCGAGATCTAGAGAGGGAGAGGGAGGCACCCCCCGCCCCCCAAAAAAAGACATGGGGTTTGCTCAGGAAACTGAGAGGAGCTGTGAGTGCCTGCTGCGGGCAGCTCTGGGGTGACCCTGCTGGATCCACTGCAGGTTATGTGCTATGACTACGACAGCGACGGGGGCCACGACTTCATCGGTGAGTTCCAGACCTCGGTGTCACAGATGTGTGAGGCTCGTGACGGTGTCCCGGTAAGATGTGCACAAGGGCGTGACCCCAAGACCTCCACAGGGGACGGGGAAGGGGCAGGAGTTTTTGAATCAGTAGCAGGTGGGGGCTCAGATCCCACCTCTCTGCCTTATGAACTTGAGCAAGACAGTCACTCTCTCTGAGACTCAGTTTCCCCATCTGTCAAGCGGAGGCAAAAGAGTAGGGTGGGAATTACATGAGATTATATAGGTGAAGTGCATAGTGAGCCCTCGGGAGCTATCCATTTGACTCCAGGCATGAGCTGGAGCCCATGGGTGGCAGGAACCAGTTCTGGGAGGCATGAGCCAGGGTGGCAGGAACCAGTTCTGGGAGGGCTTCCTGGAGGAGGTGTGCTAACCCTTGGTCAGTGCTGTAGAATAAGTTCTGGGGCCCAAGGGAGGGTCAGTCCCTGCAGAAGCCCCAAGCTGAGCTCTTTCTCCTCCTGTGTTGCACAGCGGGAGTTTGAGTGTATCAACCCCAAGAAGCAAAAGAAGAAGAAGAACTATAAAAACTCAGGCGTCATTATCCTGCGTTCCTGCAAGGTGAGTCAGCCTGGGTGGGCGTGGTGCAGGGGCAAGGTTTGGGGTCACACAGAGAGATATCACTGCAGAAGAGAGAGAGCCCTAGGTGTGGGGCCAAGTGAAGTGAAGGGAAATTTGCTCTGTCATCTCCAACTCAAAATCTGCGACCCTATGAACCATACAGTCCATGGAATTCTCTGGGCTAGAATACTGGAGTGGGTAGCCTTTCCCTTCTCCAGGAGATCTTCCCAACCCAGGAATCGAACCCANAACTCAAAATCTGCGACCCTATGAACCATACAGTCCATGGAATTCTCTGGGCTAGAATACTGGAGTGGGTAGCCTTTCCCTTCTCCAGGAGATCTTCCCAACCCAGGAATCGAACCCAGATCTCCCCCATTGCAGGTGGATTCTTTACCAGATGGGCCACAAGGGAAGCCCAAGAATACTGGGGTGGGTGGGTAGTGGAGCCAGCGAGGCCTGGGTTCAAATCCTGGTTCTGCCAGTTCTGTCCTGGCTCTGAGACCTTTTGAGCTTAACCTCGCTAGGCCTCAGTCTGCTCATCTGTGGAATGGAAATGTTAGCATGATTAAGCATATAAAGTCCATAACCTGTCAAGGAGGGCACGAGATGACCTTCCAGGGTCTCCTGGTTGGAGGGTCCCTGTTGTTGTTTAGTTGCTCGGTTGTGTCCAGCTCTTTACCACCTCATGAACTGTAGTCCTCTGTCCATGGGATTCTCCCAGCAAGAATACTGGAGTGGGTTGCCATTTCCTCCTCCAGGGGATTTTCCCGACCCAGGGATGGAACCAGCATCTCCTGCACTGGCAGGGGTATTCTTTACCAGTGAGCCACCAGGGAGGTCCAGGGTAACTGTAGGGAGTTGCTTTTTCCCAGGCTTGTCCCCTGCGTGTTCATCAGAGAGGGAGAGAGCACTGGGCCAGGGCACCCTATCCCCTGGCAGTGACATTAGTGAGAGCAGTGAGAGCTCAAATTCCTGCCCTGTGGTGTAACTGGGGCCACCGAGGCCCACATGACAATGTTCACACCACTGTGGCCAGGCTGAGGCCAGGGGCTGGGCCCCCTGGACGTCTGGTGGCCACGTGTCTGCTGGAATCAGGTGGGATGTTAAGGAAGGCAGCACCAGCCAGGGCGCAGGAGCCCTGAACACCGGGCTTGAAGGTCCCTGTCACTTGCTCTACCAGCTGGCAGCCCCCAGTTTCCTCACCTGGAGACTAAGATTTACGTGAGCATCAGTGCGGTCACAACGCAGGAGCACCCTGTGACAGTGAAGCTGGTGGGTTGCAGCATCGTGATTTCAGGTCCTTGTTTCTGAAACTTGTGTCACTCACATCCCCCTTCTGGATTTCTGGCTCCCGCCTTATTATTTTTTGTATTCAGCCCCCCCCCCCCCATTTTGGTGTCTTTTTTACTTAAAAACGTTTATTTTGCAAGGACCCCTTCTAACGTCACCAATATTGGAAGGCCAGTATCCTTTGCCAAAAGGAGACAGAGACCATCCAAACTATGTTTTAACAGCTTTAGTAATTTACAGCAGAAGGTCTTGATCCGGTGGCCTGGCCTCTCTCTGTTCCAAGTAGAGGTCGGTAAGAGCTAGAGAGACTTAGGGACCAAATGGCAGCAAATTGAGGCTTTCTTTGTCATGTAATTGGGCTTCGCAGGTGGCTCAGCAGTAAAGAATCCACCTGCCAGTGCAGGAGACGCAGGTTCCATCCCCGGGTCGGGAAGATTCCCGGGAGGAGGGCACAGCAACCCACTCCAGTTTTCTTGTCAGGGAAATCCCATGGACCGAGGAGCTTGGTGGGCTGCAGCCCATGGGGTCACAAAGCCTCAGACGCGACTTAGTGACTAAACGGCAGCTGCCATATAATTGGTAGTTGCTACTGACTTTGGGCCTGGGACACTGTGTGGACTTACCGTGCATCTGTGTGTGTGCAGATGTTCCACCAGCTGGGAACCGCTGCTCCATTGTTACAGAGGGATTTGGGTTCTGTGGTAATCAGATCAGGTGCATCTGCTTTTTGTGGCCTCCTTGGCCAACATCTGGGCCCAGAGCAACAGCTCTCCAAATGTGGCTTGTGGAGAGCATGGCCAAGTGAGGGCCGGCCCTCGGGTGCGGGGCAGGGGCCCACTGACCTCTCTGATTTCTTCCAGATAACCCGGGACTACTCCTTCCTGGACTACATCCTGGGAGGCTGCCAGCTCATGTTCACCGTAAGGTTTCCACCACCCTACCGCACCCCACTCTCCCCTCCCCAGTGAGGATCCTCCTGAAGGGCTACGACTTCAGCAGGAGCGACTTGGGATAGACTTCAGGAAGTACTTTCCCAGGGCATGGGCTGTGTCTGGCCCAGAGGAGACGGTATGGGTGGATGGGTCTGAGTCAGGGCTTCGCTGCAGGTCAGAGCCTGGTTGCTCAGCCCTGAGCATCACTGGTTAGGCTACACTTCTTCAGGAGGGAAAAAAAGCCAGTTCTTTCCCATTTCCTTCCTACCTCATCTGCTGCACCCTTCCCCTTGCTCACTCAGCTCCATCCATGCTGACCCTCACTGCTTCCCCACGCACCAGCTCAGCTCTGCTCTGTCTTGGGGCTTTGTGTTTGCTGTTTCTCCTGCCTGGAACACTCTTCCCCAGAACCTTCTTGTGTCTGCTGCCCTGCAGGCCGTGACACAGGTCACCTCCGCCGAGGCCTTCTATTCCTCTCCGTCCCGTCTCCTGTTCTAGTAGCTTCAGGGCACATGCCACTCTGAAAGTTTCTCAAGTATTTTTTTTAAATTTTCTTCTTACTTTTTGGCCACACCACGTGGCATATGGGATCTTAGTTCCCCGACCAGGGATCAAACCCGCACCTCCTGCAGTGGATTCTCAAGTACATTTCACTGTCCCTGCCCCATCAGTGACTGTGGATGTTATGAAGGCAGGGCTGCTGTTTTGTTTCCTCTCCACCCTCGAGGTATCACTCAGTACCCAGCATGTAGCACATGCTTAGTAACTACTCACTGAGAGAATGAATGGTCACTCTGCCGGTGGCCTGGAGTGTATGCCCCAGACTTGTCCCATTCCTCACCCGAAGGGAAGCCTTGGGACCAGGGGAGAACCTACAGGGGTCCTACACTCTGCCCACTTCCCACCTAGCCTCCCCGCTCTCCATCACCACCTCTAGACCCCATGGGGGCTGGAAATCTTCTGCAGGACTCTTAGGAGGCAGGGGATTGAACCCTGCTAGTTGTCATAGCCCCCCTACCCCGCAGGGAGGCCAGGCCCTGCTATTCCTCCTGTGTGCCTGTGTTCACTCAGCAGACGATACCGAGCACCTCCTGTGTGCCAGGCTCCAGGCTGCGCCCCTGCAGTGGTCCCTGGCTGATCCCAACTGAGTCCTCGGGTGGCCGTTTCACGCCCTGGGTCTCTCTCTGGCTGGGCAGCCTTGCCCACCCCTCCTTGCTCCCATCCAGGGGCTGGGTTGGAAATATTTGGGTTCTGTGGTAATCAGATCAGGTGCATCTGCTTTTTGTGGCCTCCTTGGCCAACATCTGGGCCCAGAGCAACAGCTCCCCAAATGTGGCTTGTGGAGAGCATGGCCAAGTGAGGGCCGGCCCTCGGGTGCGGGGCAGGGGCCCACTGACCTCTCTGATTTCTTCCAGATAACCCGGGACTACTCCTTCCTGGACTACATCCTGGGAGGCTGCCAGCTCATGTTCACCGTAAGGTTTCCACCACCCTACCGCACCCCACTCTCCCCTCCCCAGTGAGGATCCTCCTGAAGGGCTACGACTTCAGCAGGAGCGACTTGGGATAGACTTCAGGAAGTACTTTCCCAGGGCATGGGCTGTGTCTGGCCCAGAGGAGACGGTATGGGTGGATGGGTCTGAGTCAGGGCTTCGCTGCAGGTCAGAGCCTGGTTGCTCAGCCCTGAGCATCACTGGTTAGGCTACACTTCTTCAGGAGGGAAAAAAAGCCAGTTCTTTCCCATTTCCTTCCTACCTCATCTGCTGCACCCTTCCCCTTGCTCACTCAGCTCCATCCATGCTGACCCTCACTGCTTCCCCACGCACCAGCTCAGCTCTGCTCTGTCTTGGGGCTTTGTGTTTGCTGTTTCTCCTGCCTGGAACACTCTTCCCCAGAACCTTCTTGTGTCTGCTGCCCTGCAGGCCGTGACACAGGTCACCTCCGCCGAGGCCTTCTATTCCTCTCCGTCCCGTCTCCTGTTCTAGTAGCTTCAGGGCACATGCCACTCTGAAAGTTTCTCAAGTATTTTTTTTTAATTTTCTTCTTACTTTTTGGCCACACCACGTGGCATATGGGATCTTAGTTCCCCGACCAGGGATCAAACCCGCACCTCCTGCAGTGGATTCTCAAGTACATTTCACTGTCCCTGCCCCATCAGTGACTGTGGATGTTATGAAGGCAGGGCTGCTGTTTTGTTTCCTCTCCACCCTCGAGGTATCACTCAGTACCCAGCATGTAGCACATGCTTAGTAACTACTCACTGAGAGAATGAATGGTCACTCTGCCGGTGGCCTGGAGTGTATGCCCCAGACTTGTCCCATTCCTCACCCGAAGGGAAGCCTTGGGACCAGGGGAGAACCTACAGGGGTCCTACACTCTGCCCACTTCCCACCTAGCCTCCCCGCTCTCCATCACCACCTCTAGACCCCATGGGGGCTGGAAATCTTCTGCAGGACTCTTAGGAGGCAGGGGATTGAACCCTGCTAGTTGTCATAGCCCCCCTACCCCGCAGGGAGGCCAGGCCCTGCTATTCCTCCTGTGTGCCTGTGTTCACTCAGCAGACGATACCGAGCACCTCCTGTGTGCCAGGCTCCAGGCTGCGCCCCTGCAGTGGTCCCTGGCTGATCCCAACTGAGTCCTCGGGTGGCCGTTTCACGCCCTGGGTCTCTCTCTGGCTGGGCAGCCTTGCCCACCCCTCCTTGCTCCCATCCAGGGGCTGGGTTGGAAACCCTCAGGGCTGAGAGGGCAGGTGGAACTCAGTATCCTGCCCATCCACCAGTCTCAGTCCATGTGGGGCCCCTGCCTGGTGCTCTGTGCCCCGCCGTGGACCTGGCCCTGGGACCCTGCGTCTTACCTGCAGTGAGCATCCAGTGTGACTAGATGTGCAGGCATTGCCCTACCAGCCAGCCCCGGGTCCTGGTGCCCCTTGGAGATCTGAGGGACAATGGGGAGATGGCCTGGTGTGGGGGCGAGGTGTTTGGGAAGGCTTCAGTGGGGCAGTGGCATCTGAATTGGGCCTGAAAATGGGAGGAGAATGAAAAAATGGCCTGGCTCTTCAGGTAGAGGGAACCTCATGAATGAAGGCCTGGAAATGGAACTGTGTTAGGGGAAAGGTTTGGGGCTGTAGGCTGTAGGCTGGTTTTATATCACATCTAGGCAGTAGACTTTATGCTCTGGCAATAGGGAGCCACAGATGGCATTAGGGCCAGAGGAGTGACATGGTCAGTTTCCAGGTTTGGGACCATCTTATGGAAGGGGGTCAGGGTGGGCTGATGAGTGGGGTTTCCTGTGTTCCATCAGCCTCTCTGTTCCCTGGAGGCAAGATAGGGAGCTGGGGTCTCTGGCCTTTTCCTGCAGGTTGGCATAGACTTCACAGCCTCCAATGGAAATCCCCTCGACCCTTCCTCTTTGCACTATATCAACCCCATGGGCACCAACGAATATTTGTCGGCCATCTGGGCAGTTGGGCAGATCATTCAGGACTATGACAGGTATGCTTATGAAGGGCCTGTGATGGTCGGCTTGGGCTCCATCCATTCCAGGAAGCTCAGTTTTCAAAGCTAGAAGGGACCCAGAGATCATCAAACCTAGGGAAGGGTAGCTTAGAACGTGCATGTCCTGTGGCAGACATTGTTAATCAACTGCTGATCTCTTACCAGCTGGTCCTAGCTCCATCCTGAGATCCTTCTCCACACCGTACAGCACGTAGCCAGTAAGAAAACGAGTCAAGACAGAAAATGAAACTCATTTGTTTTTGCTGCAGCCTCCACTGTTGGAGCTGGAGAAGAACAGGCCTAGGGTGTGGGGAGAGAATTTATCACACAGATCAGGGAACTGGAACCCAGACATTCCGATTCCTGCACCTGCCCCGTCGTGGCCTAACAGTCTCACTCCTGTGGGAAACTTCAGAGGGGCAGCCCGCCTGCACGGGCCCTCAGCCCGTGACCATGCTTCCTAGAGATCTTCGGTTGGGAGGACAGTGGACAGTCAGTGAAGGAGAGCTGTATAGAGGGTGTGGCCGCTGACAGGGTGGGCCACATGCAAAGGCGAGAGAGCCTTGGAGGATCCAGAAGTCGCCTGAGGGTCGTGGTGTCATTTTCACAGATGGTGTTTGTTGGAGTGTCCAGGTGAGAGGGTGGAATGACCAGGAGGCCAGTACGTGGGAAGTGGGTCCTTGAGGCTTGGCAGGCACGAGAGCAGGCCTGGGAAGTCTGTCTGCACTTGGCCTTCTTGAGAGAGGCACCCTGAGGACCAGCCTCTGCCTCCCGGGAGCTCAGGGTCTAAGCGGTGGCTGTGACCCCAGGCCACACCAGGAACTCAGGGCCTAGGCGGTGGCTGTGACCCCAGGCCACACCAGGAGCTCAGGGCCTAGGCGGTGGCTGTGAGCCCAGGCCACACCAGGAGCTCAGGGCCTAGGCGGTGGCTGTGAGCCCGGGCCACACCAGGAGCTCAGGGTCTAGGCGGTGGCTGTGACCCCGGGCCACACCAGGAGCTCAGGGTCTAGGCGGTGGCTGTGACCCCGGGCCACACCAGGAGCTCAGGGTCTAGGCGGTGGCTGTGACCCCGGGCCACACCAGGAGCTCAGGGTCTAGGCGGTGGCTGTGACCCCGGGCCACACCAGGAGCTCAGGGTCTAGGCGGTGGCTGTGACCCCAGGCCACATAAAGAGAGGTACAGCAAGCAGAGCAAGGGAGGTAGAAGTACCCACCTGCATCTCTGGGTGGGGAAGCCTACCACTGCCGCTCCAGAGACCCTTGTATCCATCTGCCCAGACCCTTGCATTCGCTGGGCTGTCTCATGGGCATTCAGATGCAACTGGACACCTGTGCCACTCGCTGAAAACCCTTTGCTTCCTTTATCTCCCTCATCTCCCCCATCATTCCTTCAGGAAATCCTTTCATAATGTACTTGAATCCAACCTCTTCTCCCCGCTCCGTGGCCACCAGCCTGTTTGAGCCACCATCACCTCCTGCCCAGAGCGATTGAGTCAGCAGCCTCCTCACTGGCCTCCCTGCTTCTGCCCTAGCCCCTGACAGTTTGTTCTCCACACGGCAGCCACAGGTTTCCTCAGTAAATACATGCTGAGTGAACAAATGAGACATGGTCCCTGTGCTCAGGGAGTTCCCACTCGAGGAAGAAGACAGGAAATCACTGCAGTTCCCACAGACCAGTTTATGTGTGAGGCAGGAGCTGTGGGCGCACCAAAGAGGGAGGCTTCCTGGGGTCTCAGGGAAACCCACAGAGAGACAGGGCCATTTGAATTGGGCCTTAGAGGTTGAGTAGGAGTTTGCCACAGGGAAGAGATTGGGGAGCAGTATTTCAAGAAGGGGTGCAACAGGGCTGAAGTTGAAACCTAAACATAGTTCCCCTATGTGTTTGGGGAAGAGCAAGTAGCCAGTGACCGGGAGTGGGGAATGAGGGAGGGCTGGTAGAAGAGACTAGACTCTTGGACTAGATGAGGAAAGGTCTTGAATGCCAAGCCAGTGTTTTCACTTTAGAATTTTCCCGTCATAAAAGGGAGGCAAAGAGACAGCCAGTACATTTCAATTGCTTCATGACTGTGGTTTAGTGGTCTCCAAGGTCCCAGTTTGAGAAGAATCTCGACAAGGCACTCAGGCCCATTGGTTAGAAGTACTGTGATTGATTAGCAATGTCTGCCATAGGTGTAGATGTGGGTGAAGACTCTAATTCACCAGATACCTAGAAGTGGGTTTGGAGATCATTCAAATAGCTTTTTCTAGAGGCAGTGAGCTTTTTTTTTTTTTTATTTCCTGCGAACTTGTCAGCCCCACGCTGAATGTTGGCTCCCCTCACCTGTAAAATGAAGACCGAGATGATGCCTGTGCCGCCGAGTCGGCCAGCGCTTTCCCGGCGTGGGCATCATGCCCACGGGCGAGTTTCCTTTCTCCTCTGGTCTCTCATCTCTGTTCTGACCCCAAGCTCGGAGAGGAACCAGGGGACGGATGTCGATGGCCTGCGCCCCAACTCGCGGGTACCGTGCCCCCAACTGCTTCCTTCTCAGATTCCGAAGAGCCCCTTGAGGCCAGGGAAGGGAGCAAGGCTTACCAGCCCGGGGCAGGGACTCGGAGCCCGGGACCCGCGCTGACGTAGGCAAACTGGGTGCCACCGGCTGCCACTTCGCCCCTGGGAGCATTGGGGGATGGGCGACCAGCCCCCGGCGAGAGAGGGCCTGCTCGGGGCTTCCTATTTCGGGCCCGGGGGTGTGGGCCACGCCCCGTCACGTGGCACAGGGGCCTTTTAAAGCGGCAGCGCGGGTTGGGAGCTGCTGGTCCCAGAGTCCTTCTTGTACGCGTTTTCTGTCGTCTCTTTCGCAACCTAGCCCAGCTTCACCATGGTGGACGCCTTCGTGGGTACCTGGAAGTTAGTGGACAGCAAGAACTTCGATGACTACATGAAGTCACTCGGTGAGGACGGCTCGGGATGCTGGGCTTGGGATGGATGCTGTGCTGGGGAGGGGCTGGCCGCGTGCCCGATCGGAGCAGTTCTCTAGCCCTGGCTAGATCCTGTATGCCTGCTGCATCCCTCCTGGTCAAGGATGGGGTGCCAGGAGACGCGGAGAAGGTGGCAGGCTGGGCTAGGGCATGCGAAGCCTGTTGGGAGGGGGCTTTTTTTTTTTTTTTTTGTCTGTGGAAGTGTGTACAGCAGTGTGGGCCCAGCCCTGGGGAGGGGTGGGGAGGGTGAGCATGGGCAGAGGAGGCCCCTGCCTGGTTGTCTCACAGTAATTTGTTTTTCTCCTTTCTCTGATTAGTGATAAGATGTTTCCAGCTCTGGGCTTTGGGGCACAGTTACCCCCAGACTGGAAGGTAAGTGGAGCCAGATTGTTTCCTTTTGGCTGAGATGAGGTTTTTGTGTATGGCCTCTCTGGAATCTGCCTTGGAAAGGCTGGGCTGGGGCCTAGCTTCCCTGCCTTCTCATGTTTATCCCAAACCCACACTCATTTCTCATCCTGAACCTCACACAGGTAGTAGAGCTAGAGCAGGGAATAAGTTATCCTATCTACTCCCTGGCACCCAGTCATGTAGGGGAAGATACTACCAGATAAATAGGTTAAGTATGTCCTTTATACTGCCTAGGGCTTCCCTGGTGGCTCAGCAGTAAAGAACCCACCTGTTAATGTAGGAGACACAGGTTCAATCCCTGGGTCAGGAGGATCCCTTGGAGTAGAGATTGGCTACCCACTCCAGTATTCTTGCCTAGGAAATCCCCTGGACAAAGGAACCTGGCAGGTTACAGTCCATGGGTTTGCAGAGTAAAACAACAACAAATATTGCCTAGGACATGCTTATAATAAAAAATTATCCATTATATACCTGAAATTCATTGAACTGGGCATTGTATACTCTGTCTGGCAGGCCTAAAGACAGGCAGTGTCATCAGTGCTGAGATGGGGCAGCAGTCCCTAGAGGAGGGCCCCAACCTAGCCTGGGGGTATCAGGGAAGGCTTCCTGGAGGAGGCATGGTCTAAACCAAGAAGGGAAGGGAGATTAGGAATTTGCAGGGTGACTTGAGGTGGTGGTGTGGCAGGTAGAGTGTTCAGGGCAGAGAGAAGAGCCTGTGCAAAGTCTGGGAGATAGAGGGAGCAGGGTGAGCTGGAGGAACTGAAAGAAGGTGGGCGTGGTGAACTCTCCATGAAAGATGGGTGGGATAGAGAGAGATGCGGCTGAAGAGGTGGGGAGCCAGGCATGCAGCAAGCTATGAGTGGGTCTATGTGCTGCTGGCACTCTGAAGGCCTACTCTGGCTGCTGAGTGGGAGCTGTCTGGGGTGATGCTGGGCAGAATGGAGGGATGGAGAGAGGGGCAGTATCCATCACTGGTGAAAAACAACAGAGGCTCAATGACTTGTCCAAGGACGTCTTCATAACAGGAAGCCTGAATTCCAGCTGGGCAGGTGGACTCTCAAATCTGTTCTCAGAATGTGCTACCTTTCTGATGAGAAGCCTGGGGGTGTGAGCACAGAGGGCTCCTAAATCTACATTATGTCTCAGCCAGCGCCCTCTCTTGCCTGCCATCCTGTACCATGTGCTGTTTCCACTGAGTATTCCCCTCTCGTCCTCTCCCGGGAGGGCAGTTTTCAGCTAGGACTTCAGGGAGTGGCTCTGTGGCATGCTGGCCATCGTGTGGCAGGGAACAGGATACTGTGGGGCCAAAGCTGGGCCTCTGAGCAGACACAGTGATGCCGCTGGGGGGAGGGCAGACTGGTGCGGCCAGGCCCGGCATGAGCTCGTTGCTAGGACACCAACCAGCTTTCAAAGAACTCTGGCTGAATGAGATGTTTTCTTGCGCAAAAGCCTCCTTGGAAATGTCACAGGGCAACTCTGGGGAGGGTGGGCGTGGCCAGGCCGGAGTGCCCAGCAGTGCCAAGGGCTGCTGGGGCGATGCGAGGAAAGGGCAATGCTCCCCCCTCCTCCCCTTGCTGCTGGAGCTGGCCGGGCCTGCCTCCCAGCCCCTTACCTTCCCTCTCAGCTAACTTGCCGTGCCCTGCCATGTGAACCCTCCTTTGTTCGTTCCCACCTCAGGGCCTTTGGCCCCCTTTCACTGACTTCCCATGCTGCTTCATAGCCTAGAGGTCATTTCCTCTAGGAAGACTGCCTCAGGCCCCTCCTGCCTGCCCTGGCATTGTCCTCCAGCACTTTGTGGGCACTCTGTGCTGGTTTTCTCATTGTCTCGGGGAGGCTCAATGCTCAGGGAAGGCTCTTGCTTTCCTTCTTGCTGTGTCGGGCTCCAGGCGCACACACACAGTGTGCAGTGTGTGACTGTGGACTGTAAATATGGGGCCTGGTGGCCTGAGCAGACAGAGGTGTTGGTTCTCTGAGTGGGAGGTTGGAAGGAACTAGAAGAAGCATGTGACTCAGCAGTCTGCCCTCAGGACCTCAGTCCCTGCCTGGGTCTGGTCCAGGTGAGCACAGAGAAGACCCCTGTGCTGGGTAGTGGTGGAGGGACTGACCTTTCAGGATGAGCCAGAGTTAGGTGAAGAAAGGGATTGGGCCAAAGGATTGGCCTGTGCGAAAAGGCCCAGGGTGGGAAAGTAGGACTCTTCCCACTTTACAGATGCGGAAAACTGAGGCTCAGGGAGGATGATCACTGAGGTCCTTTCAACCCCCTATGTGGCCCCAACCCACTGCCCTGCCAGTACCAGAGGGAATGGCCTCTGAAGTAACTTAGGACCATGGGCTGTGCCCAGCCGGGTGGGGACAACGGAAGCATTGATCATCAGAAGGCAGTAGAGTCCCAGAACAAAGCTCTGTGGCTGGCCAGTCCCCAGGGGCCCCTAATCAGCTTGAGGTGGCCTCCAAGAAGCTTGTCGTGTTTGTTGGCATTTCTCAGGCACACCAGGGCAGCAAGTGTGGGAGGGGGCTGGGCTGCCACAGGTAGCATGAACTCTTATCCCCTGGATCTGATCCTGGCTCTGCTCTAGCTCTGGCTCAGTCATGTGACCTGAGCATTCCTTGGGTTTCTCTGAACCTCAGTTGTTTCACCTGTGAAATGGAGCTGCTGGGTGGAACAGGTGACCTGAGAGGCATCCAGGGTATATGGGCGATCTCCCACAGCCCCACCCATTTGACCAAAGGCCCTACTCTCCCCTAAATAAAGGAAAATAGGGAATGAAGAATGTGGATGGCTGAGAAAATGGAATATTAATCCATTCCTGTCAGGAGGGGGCTTTTCCCCCTTGGTCTCTAAAATCTCCTAAAATCTGATTTTGCAGGAAGCCAGCCCAAGGGAGACTTGTTTCCCTGGCAACCATTTTCCTCTCTCAGCCCCCTTCTGTACAAGCCCCCCTCTTAATCTCTGTAGAGGCTCATGAAGTTTCCATGGCAACAAGGACCTCCAGCCCCCACACCTGGAGCCCAGGCTGGGGACAGGGTGAAGAGGGCCCCTGGGCAGGGGAAGGGCCCAGGTGGGACATCAGGGGAATGGCTCCATGCCATGCACTTAGGGCTGAGGGGGCGAAGAACAGAAAAGCACATTCCCCTGAATGGGCCAGGGTCTGCTGCTCAGGCCAGCAGACACAGGGCAGTGCTGGGTTGAATTCCTCTCCCATCTTGGTCCAGGAGGGCTCTGCAAGGTCAGAGATCCAACCAACCCTTTTACCTGGCTTGAGGATCCTAGGCTTCGGGTCTCTTCTGCTGTGTGGTCTTGGTACCCGGCTTCTTCTCCTCTCTGGGCCTCAGTTAGTTTACTTGTTAAGTGAGGATGTTGGACTTGGCAGGGGCTTCCAGCACCTTCACTGTAGTGTCTCGGAGCTACAGCATTTGTCTGGGGTTGTTTGTGTCTGGACTGGAACATTCCTCCAGCAGCTGAAGGTGGTGGTCCCTTCCCCCAGACATTTCTTCACCCTCCTATTTATACTCAGGAGAGGAGCACCTTCTCAGGTTAGTGAGTTTATATGAGCGCAGGAGAGAGCCCGACTCCAGTTCTGGTCCCAGCACCCCTCTTCAGTAGATGTGAGACCATGGGATCATCTGGTCCATT
This sequence comes from Oreotragus oreotragus, assembly GCA_006410675.1. Taxonomy (NCBI): domain Eukaryota; kingdom Metazoa; phylum Chordata; class Mammalia; order Artiodactyla; family Bovidae; genus Oreotragus; species Oreotragus oreotragus. The sequence goes on along the minus strand of SJYX01024431.1, from coordinate 68,091 downwards.
TTGTCTCGGTTTTACATCTGTGACAGGGGGTGATACCAAACCTTTCTCTGGATTGTTGTGAAGGAGTGAGGGGACCGCTGGCAGGGTGATGGACATGGGCCGCAGCACCCAGTTCTCAGGGAAGGGGCTGTGTGGGGTCTCTGGCGGGGAGAGAAGGCAGACCCTAACCTCCACCTGAGCTCTGGGCCTCCTGTGCTCCTGGGTTCTGCAGCCACCGCAGTCTTACCCACAGCCCTGAATGGGATCTGGTTATGGGTCCCTGTGTGGGCCCGTGCTTCTGGGAGTGTGCAGGGTCACTTTGGTGACCCTCCCAGGCTCAGAGCTGGGTCTGCAGGAACCGGGACAGAGCTCTCTACTCCCTGCCCTTCTGGCCCCATTATGTTTCCCGATCCCCCGGCCCTGCTCTGTGTGGGTTGTCAGCTAAGCCCCAGCTTGGCTCGCTGGCATAAGGTGGGCTTTCTTCCAAGCACTTGTGCTTATTAGTGAGATGGGGGAAGGCCCTAGAGGCCTGAAGAAGGGGAATTCTAGTTATGTGAAAGTCTACCGTGAAAGCAGGTGGCAAAGGAGTGCTCCAGCTGCTCCTTGAACCCATCACCCTCAGACACATCTCTGCCTATTCAGGGCTTCTTGAGTTGGGCGAGGAGGCAGAGACTGCCCTGCCCCCCCAGAAGAGATTGCAGTGGTGAAGAAGGATCTGGGGGTTTCCCAGGTGGCGCAGTGGTAAAGAATCTGCTTGCCAGTGCAGGAGATGCAAGAGACACGGGTGCAGTCCCTGGTTCGGGAATATCCCCTGGAATAGGAAATGGCAACCTGCTCTAGTATTCTTGCCTGGAAAATTCCATGGACAGAGGAGCCTGATGGGATGTAGTCCACAGGGTTGCAAAGAGTCGGACACGACTGAGAAGGGTGTCAGTTTCTTCTGTTTATGAAGTGGAGGTGGTTGGGCCTCGTGGTCACTCAGAGCCAGCAACAGGGGTGAAAGCAGATGCAAGGGCGTGTCACAGGCTTGACCTGGGGTCGGGCAGCAAAGAGCCAGTCTCCCTCAGAGGGAGTCTTGCTGCTTGGCAGCGGGTGAGCCTGCCTGGGTCCAGGTATAGGCCAGGAGGATCTGACTCACCATTTTCTCTGCATTTCAGGTCTCCCATGAGTTTGCAATCAACTTCAACCCCACCAACCCCTTCTGCTCGGGTGAGTGTCAAGCCCCCTGCATCAGCCCTGGTCTCCCTGGGTGGAGAGAGGGGCGGAGTACAGCTTTCTGTTTTTCGCTCCTCTCCCCATCACACTTGCTCAGGATGGCAGATGGGGAGAAGCTGGAATTTGGAGTCAGGTGGCCTGGCATTCAGGGCCAGCTGTGCCCTTTCCTGGCTGTGTGAGTTGGAGAGGTTACTGCACCCCACTGGGCCTGTGCCACTTCACCTGCCCCAGGGAAGGGAGCTCACCTCACTGAGGAGTTGGGTGAGAATAAAGGAAAGTGTTGACAGGAAACCCTGTGTAGATCAGGAGGAAGTGAGGGCAGCAAATTACACCCGTGCCTCTCCCCTCCCTCCTGCCCTCATGGAGAGAGCCCAGCCATGTCCTGCCCGGCCTGGGCAGGGGTGCTGGGCAAGAGGGAGGGGCAGGCAGCAAGCGTGGTGTCTGTGCTCTCCCCGCCCCAGGCCTCAGAGGATTTCTGAGCCTCCCAGAGTCAGTGAAAGGAGGAAATGGCAACCCACTCGAGTCAGATATAACTTAGCGACTAAACCATAGCACCAAGAAGACCTTGCCTACTGTAGGCATTAAATAAATATGTTTGATGTTAAAAAAAACAAAAAACAGTGAAAGAGAAGGGGTTTGGAAGAGGGTGGTCCCTGACCCCATGAGAGCTTCTAGCTTCAGCTGGCTTCAGATGTAGCATCTGCCTTCCCTGGGGATCCAGGGAAGGTTTGTATTTGGGAGGGCACTGCATCAGGTCACCACCTTAGGGATGATGCTGTGACTCAGAATCCATGGGCCTCTGTTGGCGGGAAGTGTGGTCCTGTCCTCCAGCTGGGGTCTGTCTGGTTTGGAGCAGAGACATTCTGTCCATTTACCTCATCTCTGGCCAGAGGCCTTCTGGACAGGATGGCAGGGCAGGCGGTATTCTTAGGCTTGTAATGGCAGCTATTTACAGAGCACCTTCTGTCTGCAGGGCTGTGCAAACCTTAGTCCCCTCACCAACGCTGAGAAGCCACAGCATATGCAAAATGGACCCCCAGATGGCTCCCTGGGACCCCAGAGTGTCACTACAGGCTCTGCCCACTCCTCCTCCAAGAGGAGCCTGCTAGACCCCCTCCTGCCAGCTTCCCAGGAGTGGAGATTGCCAGCCCCTTTGACAGGATCAGAAAGATCTGAGTACCTTCCTCCAGGTCCCGTGACTAAGAAGTGGTAAAGGCAGGATTGGAACTCGGGTCAGACCCCATGCTCAGGGCTCTTTATTCCACCCTGGCCCTGCTCTCTGGGAGCTTTCAGTACCCCAGGGCCCAGACTGGGCGCGGCGGGGGTGTTTGGGTGGGGGGCAGCAGAGAGTGGGTGCAGGGTCAGGGAGGACCAGGCTGATCCAGAGTCTTCCCTTCTCCCTGAGGCAGGTGTGGACGGCATCGCCCAGGCATATTCGGCTTGCCTGCCCCACATCCGCTTCTATGGTCCCACCAATTTCTCTCCTATTGTCAACCATGTGGCCCGGTTTGCAGCCCAAGCCACGCAGCAGCAGACAGCCACGGTGAGTAGGTGACCACTGGCGTGGACGTGCAGGGTAGGGCAGGCACCGGCTGGGTGTTCTGCCTCTCCGTGTCCTAAGATCCTAGGTGAGCCCGGTGTCTCTCCACTTTTTAGTTTACCTGCAGAGATGGAAAGGGTTTGGGGCAAGCTTGCCTTGGTTCTGGCTTCCTCGAGCACAGACTCCAGGACAGAGAGCCATTCCGTTGTTTGTGCTTAGCAGAAAATAGGGTTGCGATTATTGGGAAGTGCCTTCATGGGCAGAGGGAAACCTGGGCCTGGGGTCCCTGCAGCTCCCATCTCACACTGAGGGCTTTGGCACTGTCTGGCCCAGGTCTGGCAGTCATTGACAGGGCTGCCGTGTGGCATCTGGAATATATGGCAAACAGCTGTCCTGGGCATTGTGCATCCCAGCCACTCTCCTTCCCAGCTCCAGGCCCAGTGCCAGTGTTGGGGTCACCAGTTCTCCCTCCCCTGCCGTCCACCAGGGCTTGTGATGTGAGTTGCGGCGTCTTCTGCCACAAGTAGGCTGAGCCAAGACTGGGAACCGGCACCCGCTTTGGGGTGGTGGAACCTGGACTGTGGTTGAGGCATGGGTTGAATTCCCACCTGACCAGGTCCCTGAGGCCCTGCCACAGTCCCATCCCTCGGCGGAAGGAGGGCTCCTTCTCCGCTGGAAGGAAAGGGCTGGCTGCACAAGTGCTGAAGTCTCTCCTGACTGCCCTTTTCACTCTGCCTCCATTCGCCGGCTGCCCCGCGGCCGTGGCCACTGTCACCTCTCCCTGGTCCCCACGGGCCCATGCCCCTTTCTTCACATGCGGTGACCATCCCACCTCCACCTTGATCCTGCCCCTCAGAGACACCAGCTTGTCTCCCAGCAGATCCTTTGTTCTGCCGTCTCCTCTGCCTGGAGGTTCCTGACGCTGGCTCCGTCCCATCCCTCAGCGTCCCCTCAGCTGCTGCTTCCCTGAACACTCACACGAGCCTCTCTCCTGCCTTCTGTTTATTCCTGCCCTGAACACTCACGCGAGCCTCTCTCCTGCCTTCTGTTTATTCCTGCCCTGAACACTCACGCGAGCCTCTCTCCTGCCTTCTGTTTATTCCTGTCTTGACTCTGATGGTGGCAGAAACATCTCCTTCACATACTCTGCGTTTCTGTCTGTGGTGTGTCTCCCACACTGGACCCTCAGCCCTGTGGGGCCGCGCAGCGTGTGTGTGTCGTCTCTCGTCTACTCCGGGGCCTGTGCTGCGGCAGACGCTCGTGTTCAGGGAATGGATGGATTTAAGTTGGCCCCAGTCGTGTGCTGTGCACTGCACGAGGAGCTGGGAGGAGGTGACTCAGCCAGGGCCTCTCTCAAAGGGAAAGGGACCAGGTCCCACTCGACTGCCTGGAGGAGGGAGGCACCTGCTCAGGAGGTAGAGGTTGATTTTCTGAAGACGGAGGGGAGGTTATGAGAGAAGACGACACCGGTCAGCCTGGGGAGGGCAGGACAGCAGCACATGGTCTGACTGACTAGGAGGCAGCAGAGGGTCTGTGGGAGAGGGGGTCCTGGGGTCAGCCTGCCAGGGTGTGAATCCTGCCCCTGCCTGTTCACCACTGTGTGACCTGGGTAAATCACTTACCCTCTCTGAGCCTCGGGTGTACCACGGGAATAGTAACAGGACCTACCCTGAGGTGGTGGTATTAGGGTTAAAACGTGGTAACACCCCAGCTGGCAACCAGTGAGGTTTGGGGAGGGCAGACTGGTGCGGCCAGGCCCGGCATGAGCTCGTTGCTAGGACACCAACCAGCTTTCAAAGAACTCTGGCTGAATGAGATGTTTTCTTGCGCAAAAGCCTCCTTGGAAATGTCACAGGGCAACTCTGGGGAGGGTGGGCGTGGCCAGGCCGGAGTGCCCAGCAGTGCCAAGGGCTGCTGGGGCGATGCGAGGAAAGGGCAATGCTCCCCCCTCCTCCCCTTGCTGCTGGAGCTGGCCGGGCCTGCCTCCCAGCCCCTTACCTTCCCTCTCAGCTAACTTGCCGTGCCCTGCCATGTGAACCCTCCTTTGTTCGTTCCCACCTCAGGGCCTTTGGCCCCCTTTCACTGACTTCCCATGCTGCTTCATAGCCTAGAGGTCATTTCCTCTAGGAAGACTGCCTCAGGCCCCTCCTGCCTGCCCTGGCATTGTCCTCCAGCACTTTGTGGGCACTCTGTGCTGGTTTTCTCATTGTCTCGGGGAGGCTCAATGCTCAGGGAAGGCTCTTGCTTTCCTTCTTGCTGTGTCGGGCTCCAGGCGCACACACACAGTGTGCAGTGTGTGACTGTGGACTGTAAATATGGGGCCTGGTGGCCTGAGCAGACAGAGGTGTTGGTTCTCTGAGTGGGAGGTTGGAAGGAACTAGAAGAAGCATGTGACTCAGCAGTCTGCCCTCAGGACCTCAGTCCCTGCCTGGGTCTGGTCCAGGTGAGCACAGAGAAGACCCCTGTGCTGGGTAGTGGTGGAGGGACTGACCTTTCAGGATGAGCCAGAGTTAGGTGAAGAAAGGGATTGGGCCAAAGGATTGGCCTGTGCGAAAAGGCCCAGGGTGGGAAAGTAGGACTCTTCCCACTTTACAGATGCGGAAAACTGAGGCTCAGGGAGGATGATCACTGAGGTCCTTTCAACCCCCTATGTGGCCCCAACCCACTGCCCTGCCAGTACCAGAGGGAATGGCCTCTGAAGTAACTTAGGACCATGGGCTGTGCCCAGCCGGGTGGGGACAACGGAAGCATTGATCATCAGAAGGCAGTAGAGTCCCAGAACAAAGCTCTGTGGCTGGCCAGTCCCCAGGGGCCCCTAATCAGCTTGAGGTGGCCTCCAAGAAGCTTGTCGTGTTTGTTGGCATTTCTCAGGCACACCAGGGCAGCAAGTGTGGGAGGGGGCTGGGCTGCCACAGGTAGCATGAACTCTTATCCCCTGGATCTGATCCTGGCTCTGCTCTAGCTCTGGCTCAGTCATGTGACCTGAGCATTCCTTGGGTTTCTCTGAACCTCAGTTGTTTCACCTGTGAAATGGAGCTGCTGGGTGGAACAGGTGACCTGAGAGGCATCCAGGGTATATGGGCGATCTCCCACAGCCCCACCCATTTGACCAAAGGCCCTACTCTCCCCTAAATAAAGGAAAATAGGGAATGAAGAATGTGGATGGCTGAGAAAATGGAATATTAATCCATTCCTGTCAGGAGGGGGCTTTTCCCCCTTGGTCTCTAAAATCTCCTAAAATCTGATTTTGCAGGAAGCCAGCCCAAGGGAGACTTGTTTCCCTGGCAACCATTTTCCTCTCTCAGCCCCCTTCTGTACAAGCCCCCCTCTTAATCTCTGTAGAGGCTCATGAAGTTTCCATGGCAACAAGGACCTCCAGCCCCCACACCTGGAGCCCAGGCTGGGGACAGGGTGAAGAGGGCCCCTGGGCAGGGGAAGGGCCCAGGTGGGACATCAGGGGAATGGCTCCATGCCATGCACTTAGGGCTGAGGGGGCGAAGAACAGAAAAGCACATTCCCCTGAATGGGCCAGGGTCTGCTGCTCAGGCCAGCAGACACAGGGCAGTGCTGGGTTGAATTCCTCTCCCATCTTGGTCCAGGAGGGCTCTGCAAGGTCAGAGATCCAACCAACCCTTTTACCTGGCTTGAGGATCCTAGGCTTCGGGTCTCTTCTGCTGTGTGGTCTTGGTACCCGGCTTCTTCTCCTCTCTGGGCCTCAGTTAGTTTACTTGTTAAGTGAGGATGTTGGACTTGGCAGGGGCTTCCAGCACCTTCACTGTAGTGTCTCGGAGCTACAGCATTTGTCTGGGGTTGTTTGTGTCTGGACTGGAACATTCCTCCAGCAGCTGAAGGTGGTGGTCCCTTCCCCCAGACATTTCTTCACCCTCCTATTTATACTCAGGAGAGGAGCACCTTCTCAGGTTAGTGAGTTTATATGAGCGCAGGAGAGAGCCCGACTCCAGTTCTGGTCCCAGCACCCCTCTTCAGTAGATGTGAGACCATGGGATCATCTGGTCCATTTTGTCTCGGTTTTACATCTGTGACAGGGGGTGATACCAAACCTTTCTCTGGATTGTTGTGAAGGAGTGAGGGGACCGCTGGCAGGGTGATGGACATGGGCCGCAGCACCCAGTTCTCAGGGAAGGGGCTGTGTGGGGTCTCTGGCGGGGAGAGAAGGCAGACCCTAACCTCCACCTGAGCTCTGGGCCTCCTGTGCTCCTGGGTTCTGCAGCCACCGCAGTCTTACCCACAGCCCTGAATGGGATCTGGTTATGGGTCCCTGTGTGGGCCCGTGCTTCTGGGAGTGTGCAGGGTCACTTTGGTGACCCTCCCAGGCTCAGAGCTGGGTCTGCAGGAACCGGGACAGAGCTCTCTACTCCCTGCCCTTCTGGCCCCATTATGTTTCCCGATCCCCCGGCCCTGCTCTGTGTGGGTTGTCAGCTAAGCCCCAGCTTGGCTCGCTGGCATAAGGTGGGCTTTCTTCCAAGCACTTGTACTTATTAGTGAGATGGGGGAAGGCCCTAGAGGCCTGAAGAAGGGGAATTCTAGTTATGTGAAAGTCTACCGTGAAAGCAGGTGGCAAAGGAGTGCTCCAGCTGCTCCTTGAACCCATCACCCTCAGACACATCTCTGCCTATTCAGGGCTTCTTGAGTTGGGCGAGGAGGCAGAGACTGCCCTGCCCCCCCAGAAGAGATTGCAGTGGTGAAGAAGGATCTGGGGGTTTCCCAGGTGGCGCAGTGGTAAAGAATCTGCTTGCCAGTGCAGGAGATGCAAGAGACACGGGTGCAGTCCCTGGTTCGGGAATATCCCCTGGAATAGGAAATGGCAACCTGCTCTAGTATTCTTGCCTGGAAAATTCCATGGACAGAGGAGCCTGACGGGATGTAGTCCACAGGGTTGCAAAGAGTCGGACACGACTGAGAAGGGTGTCAGTTTCTTCTGTTTATGAAGTGGAGGTGGTTGGGCCTCGTGGTCACTCAGAGCCAGCAACAGGGGTGAAAGCAGATGCAAGGGCGTGTCACAGGCTTGACCTGGGGTCGGGCAGCAAAGAGCCAGTCTCCCTCAGAGGGAGTCTTGCTGCTTGGCAGCGGGTGAGCCTGCCTGGGTCCAGGTATAGGCCAGGAGGATCTGACTCACCATTTTCTCTGCATTTCAGGTCTCCCATGAGTTTGCAATCAACTTCAACCCCACCAACCCCTTCTGCTCGGGTGAGTGTCAAGCCCCCTGCATCAGCCCTGGTCTCCCTGGGTGGAGAGAGGGGCGGAGTACAGCTTTCTGTTTTTCGCTCCTCTCCCCATCACACTTGCTCAGGATGGCAGATGGGGAGAAGCTGGAATTTGGAGTCAGGTGGCCTGGCATTCAGGGCCAGCTGTGCCCTTTCCTGGCTGTGTGAGTTGGAGAGGTTACTGCACCCCACTGGGCCTGTGCCACTTCACCTGCCCCAGGGAAGGGAGCTCACCTCACTGAGGAGTTGGGTGAGAATAAAGGAAAGTGTTGACAGGAAACCCTGTGTAGATCAGGAGGAAGTGAGGGCAGCAAATTACACCCNGCACCCCACTGGGCCTGTGCCACTTCACCTGCCCCAGGGAAGGGAGCTCACCTCACTGAGGAGTTGGGTGAGAATAAAGGAAAGTGTTGACAGGAAACCCTGTGTAGATCAGGAGGAAGTGAGGGCAGCAAATTACACCCGTGCCTCTCCCCTCCCTCCTGCCCTCATGGAGAGAGCCCAGCCATGTCCTGCCCGGCCTGGGCAGGGGTGCTGGGCAAGAGGGAGGGGCAGGCAGCAAGCGTGGTGTCTGTGCTCTCCCCGCCCCAGGCCTCAGAGGATTTCTGAGCCTCCCAGAGTCAGTGAAAGGAGGAAATGGCAACCCACTCGAGTCAGATATAACTTAGCGACTAAACCATAGCACCAAGAAGACCTTGCCTACTGTAGGCATTAAATAAATATGTTTGATGTTAAAAAAAACAAAAAACAGTGAAAGAGAAGGGGTTTGGAAGAGGGTGGTCCCTGACCCCATGAGAGCTTCTAGCTTCAGCTGGCTTCAGATGTAGCATCTGCCTTCCCTGGGGATCCAGGGAAGGTTTGTATTTGGGAGGGCACTGCATCAGGTCACCACCTTAGGGATGATGCTGTGACTCAGAATCCATGGGCCTCTGTTGGCGGGAAGTGTGGTCCTGTCCTCCAGCTGGGGTCTGTCTGGTTTGGAGCAGAGACATTCTGTCCATTTACCTCATCTCTGGCCAGAGGCCTTCTGGACAGGATGGCAGGGCAGGCGGTATTCTTAGGCTTGTAATGGCAGCTATTTACAGAGCACCTTCTGTCTGCAGGGCTGTGCAAACCTTAGTCCCCTCACCAACGCTGAGAAGCCACAGCATATGCAAAATGGACCCCCAGATGGCTCCCTGGGACCCCAGAGTGTCACTACAGGCTCTGCCCACTCCTCCTCCAAGAGGAGCCTGCTAGACCCCCTCCTGCCAGCTTCCCAGGAGTGGAGATTGCCAGCCCCTTTGACAGGATCAGAAAGATCTGAGTACCTTCCTCCAGGTCCCGTGACTAAGAAGTGGTAAAGGCAGGATTGGAACTCGGGTCAGACCCCATGCTCAGGGCTCTTTATTCCACCCTGGCCCTGCTCTCTGGGAGCTTTCAGTACCCCAGGGCCCAGACTGGGCGCGGCGGGGGTGTTTGGGTGGGGGGCAGCAGAGAGTGGGTGCAGGGTCAGGGAGGACCAGGCTGATCCAGAGTCTTCCCTTCTCCCTGAGGCAGGTGTGGACGGCATCGCCCAGGCATATTCGGCTTGCCTGCCCCACATCCGCTTCTATGGTCCCACCAATTTCTCTCCTATTGTCAACCATGTGGCCCGGTTTGCAGCCCAAGCCACGCAGCAGCAGACAGCCACGGTGAGTAGGTGACCACTGGCGTGGACGTGCAGGGTAGGGCAGGCACCAGCTGGGTGTTCTGCCTCTCCATGTCCTAAGATCCTAGGTGAGCCCGGTGTCTCTCCACTTTTTAGTTTACCTGCAGAGATGGAAAGGGTTTGGGGCAAGCTTGCCTTGGTTCTGGCTTCCTCGAGCACAGACTCCAGGACAGAGAGCCATTCCGTTGTTTGTGCTTAGCAGAAAATAGGGTTGCGATTATTGGGAAGTGCCTTCATGGGCAGAGGGAAACCTGGGCCTGGGGTCCCTGCAGCTCCCATCTCACACTGAGGGCTTTGGCACTGTCTGGCCCAGGTCTGGCAGTCATTGACAGGGCTGCCGTGTGGCATCTGGAATATATGGCAAACAGCTGTCCTGGGCATTGTGCATCCCAGCCACTCTCCTTCCCAGCTCCAGGCCCAGTGCCAGTGTTGGGGTCACCAGTTCTCCCTCCCCTGCCGTCCACCAGGGCTTGTGATGTGAGTTGCGGCGTCTTCTGCCACAAGTAGGCTGAGCCAAGACTGGGAACCGGCACCCGCTTTGGGGTGGTGGAACCTGGACTGTGGTTGAGGCATGGGTTGAATTCCCACCTGACCAGGTCCCTGAGGCCCTGCCACAGTCCCATCCCTCAGCGGAAGGAGGGCTCCTTCTCCGCTGGAAGGAAAGGGCTGGCTGCACAAGTGCTGAAGTCTCTCCTGACTGCCCTTTTCACTCTGCCTCCATTCGCCGGCTGCCCCGCGGCCGTGGCCACTGTCACCTCTCCCTGGTCCCCACGGGCCCATGCCCCTTTCTTCACATGCGGTGACCATCCCACCTCCACCTTGATCCTGCCCCTCAGAGACACCAGCTTGTCTCCCAGCAGATCCTTTGTTCTGCCGTCTCCTCTGCCTGGAGGTTCCTGACGCTGGCTCCGTCCCATCCCTCAGCGTCCCCTCAGCTGCTGCTTCCCTGAACACTCACACGAGCCTCTCTCCTGCCTTCTGTTTATTCCTGCCCTGAACACTCACGCGAGCCTCTCTCCTGCCTTCTGTTTATTCCTGCCCTGAACACTCACGCGAGCCTCTCTCCTGCCTTCTGTTTATTCCTGTCTTGACTCTGATGGTGGCAGAAACATCTCCTTCACATACTCTGCGTTTCTGTCTGTGGTGTGTCTCCCACACTGGACCCTCAGCCCTGTGGGGCCGCGCAGCGTGTGTGTGTCGTCTCTCGTCTACTCCGGGGCCTGTGCTGCGGCAGACGCTCGTGTTCAGGGAATGGATGGATTTAAGTTGGCCCCAGTCGTGTGCTGTGCACTGCACGAGGAGCTGGGAGGAGGTGACTCAGCCAGGGCCTCTCTCAAAGGGAAAGGGACCAGGTCCCACTCGACTGCCTGGAGGAGGGAGGCACCTGCTCAGGAGGTAGAGGTTGATTTTCTGAAGACGGAGGGGAGGTTATGAGAGAAGACGACACCGGTCAGCCTGGGGAGGGCAGGACAGCAGCACATGGTCTGACTGACTAGGAGGCAGCAGAGGGTCTGTGGGAGAGGGGGTCCTGGGGTCAGCCTGCCAGGGTGTGAATCCTGCCCCTGCCTGTTCACCACTGTGTGACCTGGGTAAATCACTTACCCTCTCTGAGCCTCGGGTGTACCATGGGAATAGTAACAGGACCTACCTTGAGGTGGTGGTATTAGGGTTAAAACGTGGTAACACCCCAGCTGGCAACCAGTGAGGGCTGAGAACAAGAAAAGGCGGCAGGGGCTTCTGGGGAGAGCCCCCAGGCAGGGGGACAGCAGGTGCCGGTGGCGGACAGGAGGGAGTCACTGCACGAGCTCGGTTCACAGGAAGGTGGTCCCGGTCGTTTCTGCTCCAGGGAGCATGACCTGCTCTCGTCCTGGCCTTGGTGGTAGCAGCTGATGGCTCTGAGCCTGTTTCCTTTATGAAACGGGACAAGTAAGCCCACTTGAATGGGAGGTAACTGGGGAGGACCTGCGAGGTGCTTTTTTTATGTTCCTAGGTTAGAACTGGAGAGGGCGGAGGGAGGGCAGCCCTTCACCTCACACACCATTTGGATGCCTGCTGCTGCCGAGGCTGCTGTCCCGCCTAGTCTTTTATCTGCCTGGACTCGCTTTCAGAGGGATAGAAGAATGGCCTGCATTCTTGTTTAAGGGTAAAAAATGGGGGTGGAGCAGGAATGGAGCCCAGGGTTCTTCTTGGGCTCTTCCAGCTGCCAAGCAGGGGCAGGAGCTGAGGTCCTGAGGAGAAGGGGGCCAGTACCCGCTAGAGCCTCAGTCTGGAGAGGCTTGGGCCCTGGGGATTGCCAGGAAGGTGTCTTTGTGTTCTGGGGAGCAACTGCCGAGGGCACTCACAGGGAAGAGCTTGGCCCTTGCTCTGAGCCAGTCTTAATCCTGACCAGTCCTAATCCTCACAATACCCCAGCCCCTTTCGTCATGACCAGGTCCTTCCAACCCTTGCTCCCTCACCCTGGGGAAGCGCTGTCACCCACCCTAGGTGAGACCTCGGGCCAGCATCTTTGGGCTGCAAGAGGCCCCTCCCACTCCACTGTCCAAGAAGACCTCCTGCCTTCACTCTGTCCATATCACTGCACCTAAGGTGGGGCTGCCCAATGGTTCAGCCTCAAGCTCTGGGGGCCCACTGACTTGGCTTACATCCCAGCTCCCCCACTTCCTGACAGTGGGACTCAGAGCAGGTTGCTTAAGCTCTCTGAACTTCGGTTTTCTCACCTGTACAACGTGGACGATGGAACGCTGCCTGCCTAAGGGAAGCACTGCAAGGATTCAAGCAGATCGGCATCCAAACTGCTTAGCACAGAGCCTGGTGCATGACAGCCCCTAATCAACGTGGGTTGGTGAATCTTCTGAGGACACCTCTTGGGCCGGCAGTTGGTGATGCTGAGCTCATTTAGGCCTAAAGCAAAAGGAAGTGATCTGTGCATTACCTGATGCTTTTGAACAGCCGATGTTTGGGAAACACTTGGTGTGGCTTCATCCTCCCTGTCCCCGGTACACGAACATGCATGCACGCCCACGCACAGGAAATCAAGAGCAGGTGGTGGAAGCATCTCTCCGCGTGCTCCCATTCATTCACACAGCTCAGTTCTACAGTGTGTGTTCCTGTGCAGCACTGGGGAGACCCTGATCCCAGGCCGTGGTCTCTGCCCTTCCAGGGCCAGTGGTCTAGTGGGGAGCTGGGCCAGGAGACAGCAGCTGTAATGCCAACCGATTAAACCTGAGATGGCAGAAGCACGGGATTATAAAGGTGGCACCTACCCCAGACAGAGGGCTCAGAGCTGGCTTCCTCGAGAAGTGATGTCCAAACTGAGACTTGGAGGCTGCTTAAGGGTTGGTCTCACAAAGGGGGTGTGTGTGTGTATGTGGAGTGTCCCAGGCAGAGGGAACAGAATAGGGCAAAGGCTTGGAGGTGTGGTGTGTGGTGTAATTGAAGGAAGGGGTGTGATTTAATAGGGGTGGGTGGGGGTAAGGTTGAAAGGTAGGCCAGGTCCCGGAGACACCTTCTAAGCTAGTGAGGAACCTGGACTTTCCCTTGAGGGCAGTGACAGTCACTGAAAGATACTAAATTTGAGTGGGACCACAAGGGCTCTTCCTGTGGAGAGCTCCTCATCCTCCCCTCTGCCCTGGGCCTTCCCATCCATGGTCCATTGCTGGGTTGGCTGCCTAGGCAACCAGTGTCCTAATGGTGGATGGGGTGGGGGTGGGGGAGCGATCTGGAAGCAGTCAGCACCCTGGGAATCTCCCTCCACTCTCCAGGGCCCTCAGCTGCCAACTTCTCAGAAGTAAGCTAGGGAGGAATGAGTGCAACTTTCCCTGACTCTGCCTGGAATTCTGTGGTCAAGTCAGTTTCATATAAATCGAGTCACACGGTAAATGTGTTAGGGGAAGTGGCTACTCACAGCCTGAGAAACCTGAAAACCTCTTGGGTAAGGGCAAGATATACTCCATCTAAAAAAAAAAAAAAAGATACAAATGTGTTGGGGATCTGGAATTTGGGTTTGACCTGGTGGCAGCTGGTCATGTTTATGGAGCATGCACAGGGTGCCAGACCCATGAGATACAGAAGGCCTGGGGGGAGGGGCTGCCCTGAGGAGCTCTTAGGGTGGGGNATACAAATGTGTTGGGGATCTGGAATTTGGGTTTGACCTGGTGGCAGCTGGTCATGTTTATGGAGCATGCACAGGGTGCCAGACCCATGAGATACAGAAGGCCTGGGGGGAGGGGCTGCCCTGAGGAGCTCTTAGGGTGGGGGCAGGGTGGGGTGGGGAGGGGAGGTGTGTCTAGAGGAGCCCTCCTCAGGGGGTATTCGCTGGCAGCGGAAGCAGAGCTCAGGCCTCCGGGAGTCTCGGAACTGTGGCTGGGAAGAGTTCCCAGGAAGCAGGTAAACCAGGAAAGGCACGGAGGTGGGAAAGCTTGGGGAAAGCTTGGGGTAGGGTACACCAGGACTGACTGTGGGGACAGCAGAGGCCCCGCCCACCTCCTTCTGCCCGACTCCTCCCTTCTTTCTCCCCTTCCATAGCATCCTTCCCATCTCTCCTTTGATGTCTTAGGGATGGGATCGTGGACCTCTCGGGTTGGAGTAGACTTTCAGGCTCCTGGACAACCTCATTTTTGCTTGGGACAGGCATGAAGTCCAGGACTTGTCAGCAGCACTTCCAGTTCCAAGGCTGGCCCAGGCTGTTCCCCGGCAGGCCCAGCTGCACGATGCTGAGGCCGGGCACATGGGTGTGGGCACTGTGGGTGTCTGGCTGGTGCACAGGAGTGAGGGTTGGAAGTCCCATGCCATGCCTCTGGGCCCTGCCCCAGGCGGCTGTCCTGGACATTCAGGCCTCCTGACACTGGGGTGCTGGGGGAGAGGGTGCAGAAACCTTTGCCCTGCCAGTCCCCACTATTGGAGAGACAGCTACTGGCCACCGATACCACTGTGGCAAGAGCCCCAGGCTTGGGCTTGAACCTCAACTATGCCCTTCCTGGCTGAGTCCTTGAGCAAGTCAGTGACCTCCTCAGCCTGTCTCCCCAGCTCCAAAAGGAGAATCCCAGCGTGAGGGTGACAGGGAGTGTGTGGTCACTGCCACCATGACTCACCCTTTTAGTTGGTGCCTACAGTTCTGCAGGAACCCTGGCCTGCGTGCTCCAAGTCTCCAAATGCAGACATGTGGCTGGCTGAAAGGGAAGAGTCAAGAGGGCCGTGTCAGGAGGAGGGTGGGAGACTGTGGTCTGAGCTGGATGGGGCTTGGAAACCAGCCCCACCTGCTGGGTGGAGAACCTTGTCACCCAAGGCCAAGTGTTCTTTTCTGTCCTCATCGCCAGCCTTCTCCTGCCAACTTAGGTACCCCAGAAATACTGTCCTGGACCTTTTGTGGTAGGATAGCAGTGGGGTTAGAGGGCCACAAAGAGAAGGGGGTGCTGGCTGGCTGGGATGACGGTGGGCTGTGAGGGGATGAGTCTGAAAGGGCTTATGAGGTGACCCCCAACCAGAGGAATGGGGACTGGCAGCAGCAGCCTCCACTGCAAGGATCCAGGCTGCCATCTCCATAGCAACAGGTATCCATCCTCAGCCAAGTGATCAGTCTCTTAAAGGCACAGTGCAGAAGTTGGATTACTGTTGGTTGGGGCTTAGGATGGTGGGGTCCATACCTCCGTGTGGTTCATTCCTGCCTTCCACAGCTGTGCCTGGGGGACAAGCAGGAGAGTAAGGAATCTTTTATGGCTGAACCTGTGGTCTCCATTTGTTTCCCAGGCAGTGAACGGCTTTGCTGAATGAGAAGGTCACCAGAGGCTGACTTGGGAGCTGGCTTGGTTCTGTCCTTTTTACCTCTATGACCTTGACTATTCTGGGTCCACATTGCCTCTCCTAAGAATCAGAAGGGTCAGACAAAAAGGCAAAAGCCCTAAACAGAGACTATTAAGACCACAGGGGCTTTTCTGTTCATTTTATGGATGGGGAAAACTGAGTTGCCAAAAGGGGCCAGGGGTTGCTAGGCACAGAGCCAAGTTGAAGATGAGATCTCAGGCAGCTGGGAGTCCTGGGGCTTCTGCCCAGAGATCATCCAGTGAGCTTTCCGGAACTTCATTTACTCACCCCCCATCTCAGTCTGTGTTATGGCCACCTGTCACCTACACTAATTATTATTCAGTTTTTTGCTTAATTTTATAAAGAAACTATAACCCACTGTACAGGAAAAGTTAGAGAGTTAGGATAGAGAGTAACAATAAAAATAAATACATCAGGCAGCACAGTGGTAGTAAGGTCTACCTGGAGACTGCTGTCTCTGGAGCTCTTAGGTTCCTGCCTTCTCTATTAATAGGGAGTGTTAGCAAGTGTGACACACTGGCACCAGACTGCCTCCTGGGTACAGTTTGTAGAATTCAAAGACCACTGCAAGACCAGTACCCTCCCCACAGTGACTGATGCGGTGTCTGGGGTGTGCCCAGAGTCTGCTTGTTGCCAGCCGACCCCACACTCCCAGAAGCACTGACCTAGATGACCTGCTTAGCTCCTACAAGGTCGGCCGTGCTGATGGGGGATGAGCAGGGTCACAGGTGTTATGTGCAGATAGAGCAGAGAAGGGCAGGCTTGTCTCAGAGTCCACAAGCCAGAAGGCATCTTCCCCAGCAGCTGTGTACCTCACTCTGCCAGGGGTACAGCTGTCAATTACTGAGCTGCTACCACATGGCTGGCGTGGTCTCTTTGAGAGGTGTGAGAACTCCCATTCTGTAGATGAAGAAACTGAGGCACAGCCAGTTGAGACTGGCCCAGAGTCCCACGGTGTAGCCACTATCCGAGCCAGGCCTGGAGTCCGGAGCTCTCACTCTCCTGAGCTGGGAAAGGCAGAGGAAGAGAGCAAGCAGTCTGTGCTTCCGGCTATGATAGAGGCCTGAAGGGCCCTAGCGTGGAGGGAGGTGCCTGCGATCTGGCAGCAGCTCTGGGAGAAGCGCTGCCTTCCTCCCGGGGGTCAGAGGGGTTGGGGCGAGTGGGAAAGGAGGGAGGAGAAGGGCAGCCAGGGGCCCTGGGCTGTGCTGAGCGCCTGCTGACCCCCTCCCCCTCCCACAGCAATACTTCATCCTCCTCATCATCACGGACGGTGTCATCAGTGACATGGAGGAGACGCGGCACGCCGTGGTGCAGGCTTCCAAGCTGCCCATGTCCATCATCATCGTGGGCGTGGGCAACGCCGACTTCGCGGCCATGGAGTTCCTGGATGGGGACAGCCGCATACTGCGCTCCCACACGGGGGAGGAGGCAGCCCGCGATATTGTACAGTTCGTGCCCTTTCGAGAATTCCGCAACGTGAGTGTGGGCGCGGACTGGGCAGGGGGCAGTTACAGGACCCCAACCAGCATAGTTAATAACCCAGCCTGAAGGCGCTGGGATTGCCTGCCCAGTCCTAGGCTCCTCTACCCTCAGTTCTGTTGACTACATACTTCCTGAGGGCTTACTACATGCCTGGGGCCATGCCAGGCCCTGTCCCCAGATGAGGCTACATGACAGTCACTGAGCGCTTGCTTCAGCAACTCAGGGGAACAGTGCCCAGTCCAGACTGGGGCTTCAGGATAGGGGTTCTGGGAGGACCTGCCTTCTAACCCTGAGCCAAGTCAGAATTATCCACGTGGGGCAAAGCATCCCAGGAGAAAGAGATGAGAGCAGAGGCCCTGAGGTGCGAGGGGCTTTCCTAGGATTCTTAGCTCACCAGTGCCTCCTCACTTCACGTGGAAAACAAGGCACACCTTACAATGTCCTCCTCTCCCTGAGGGCTTCTCTAAGGGGGAACTGGAGGCCTCCTACGCTCCTGGAGTTGGCTCCAGTCCTTCTGCAGGGGACCCAAGTCTGCTTACAGGGAGGCTGGCATTAACTTCTTGGGCACTGCCCTTGCAGCAGGGCCCACAAGCAGCCCGAGGGAGCTCTCAGCTGCCACCCTGTACTGCCAGCCTGGACCCTACCTCTCATTTGATGAGAGGCAGACTGTGTTCCTCTCCTCCTGGCCTCAACCAAAAGGATTTTGGGGTGCTGTGGCTCAGGTCCTGGGAGCTAGTCCCACAAGAATTGGGCGCTCCAGTCTGGAAGCACTGGTACTCACCTCTCTGCCCAGTACCCTGTGGGTTTGCCTGAGCTGGTTCAGTTCCTTCCTCTGGAGTGTGAGCTTCCTGAGGACAAGTGCTGAGCACTGCCCACCCAGGCACCGCATGGACACTGACCAAGCTCCTGGTGTGCCCGGCCTGTGTCTGGGTGATGGGCAGCAAATCAGACAGTCGCAGCCCCTTGATCCCAGCCAAGGAAGAGATCAGGAAATGTTTGCAAGATGAGTAGGCTGTGCAGCCCGCTTCCACCATCTCTTTCCCCCAAAAGCTTCCTACAGACAAATTCATCCTGAAATGTTTACTCCTGGGCACGTCGAGTGCTCAGGTTGAGTCACACTTAGTGTCAAGGCAAAGGAAAGCGCTGGTGAGGGTGGGATTTCAGGCTTGGGCTGGACTGAGGGATGCTAGTTTTAGACAGCTCTGGTCTTCTGGTCCAGTTTTTCCTCCAAGGACACCTTTACCAGCTGCCTGGGTGTGGTGCGCCTTCCCATTTCACCTTTCTCTCTCCTTTCTCTCTCCACCCTACCCTGCAGGCGGCAAAAGAGACCTTGGCCAAAGCTGTGTTGGCAGAACTGCCCCAACAAGTTGTTCAGTATTTCAAGCATAAAAACCTGCCCCCCACCAACTCAGAGCCCGCCTGAGTGCCAGCCCTTACCCAGCAGCAGCATGCCGGCTGGGCCTCCTGCCCTCCCCAGGAACATGCACGCTCACCCTGCTTCCTTGTGGGTGGCCCTATTTTTTTTTTTTTAAATGATCCACATTTTTATTTTTTACAACCGGACCTCCACCCCCAACTTCCTCCAGCCCAGCTGGGCTTCCTTTGTTGGAGTTGACTGATGATGCTTCCAGGCCAAACTGGCTTCCTCCCCTCCTCTCCCCACCCTCACCACTCTTAAGTATTGAATGTACTTTGTATAATTTTAGTGGAATTATTATTAAAGAATAAAATTTTTACAATCATAATTGGCTTTTTCCAAGTAACTAGCTGCAGACTCAAAGGAACATGTCCCTGGTGCCTCTGTGGTAGCATGCACCTAATTCCTGCTGTTTTTTTTATACTGTAACCATGTTCTATTTGTTATACTCAGGGTAATAAAGGAGTTTTGGATGTCCCTGTGTCAGCTCCTTCCTCAGCTGGGACCTGACAGGCTCACTGATCTGGGAAAGGAAACATGAGAATGCCTTTCCCCCAGCAAGCCTGTGAAGTCGGCACTATCACCTCTACTTGGGGACATGCGTTCCAAACAGAATACAGCCGTTAAACTGGCACACAGCCTGGCACATCGTGTGTGCTCAGTAAACACCTGCAGCAGGATGAAATGCATGAGCGCTCACCAGTGATCGCAGGCCTTCGGGGCCCCGGCAGAGTCCATGCTGTCCTGGCCCACACACATGGTGCCCTGCTCTTCTCCCTCTTGGTCCACACCTGGCCTCTGTCTCCCCAAGCCTGCTCCCCCCAACTACAAGACTGCAGTGGCTGCCACCTATCTGCTCCCCTGGAGGTCCTCCAGGCACTGGGGTGCGCCCTGTGGTTTACAGCACGTGAAAGCCTCTCTGGCTTCAGGATGCTAACTGAACAGGGTTGCTTTTGTCCCGGCTGCAGCAGCCGTTGGTTTCTCTCGCATGCCCCACCCTGGGTTCAGGCCCAACCTCATGAAACTAGCCAGGTGACACATCTCTGAAACCCCAGAAGTCCAGTTCTCTCCTCTCAACATAACAAACATCTTTCTCTCCTGTCCACCTCCTCCTTGGAGGTCCAGTCAGCCCCTACGCCACAGGCCTGAGTGCAACCAACAGACATTCATATTAAGCACTAGGCTTCCAGCTCCCCACTAAGCATATTACAAGCATAATCTTGATGAACCCTTCCACTAGCCCCTGCCTATGACCATTTCAGAGATGAGGAAACAAGCAGAGGCTAATCAAATCTATTAGAGGCAGAGCCAGAACTCAGCTCCAGGTCTGGCCATCTCCAGAGCCTGCACTTGTTCAACTGCATTGACTGTCTTCCTGAGACTCTACAAGGCCGTCTTCTGCTCAAGCTGCTAACAAATTTGCCCTTCCTCTCCAATGAACTGGGCAGTCAGTCATCTTAACCTACTCTTCCCAGTGGCCCGCTAGACCAGGATGGTGCACCAGGCACGTTGCTACCTCCAGGTTCCTGGTAAGTCCAGGAGCCAGTGTCCATCTGGTGGGAGTAAGCGAGGGACATGTATATCCTAGGCTTCTGATGCCTCTGCTGATTCCATGGCCGCCAAGTCAGTTGAAACATTCTCAAGGGACATCTTCACCTCTCCTGAGAGGGCTGCAAGACTGCAGGGAGCCTCAGTGACTTTTGGGAAGTCACAGCCCACCAGCCAAGGGCCATCTTGGCCTATGGATAGAATCCCAGGACTGGCACCTCTGCTTCATACCCAGCCCTTGCTCAGGCCAGCTGCAAGACTGCATGGTGGTTGAAATAACACCCCCTCCTGTTTGGTAGCTGAAGTGAGTCTAACTGGATGTCACATCCAGGGAAGTTTGTATGCAGTTCAGCCTGGGAGAATCTGTCAAGTTCAGATTGACTAGAGCCTTCTGTAGTGGAACAGCCTTCTGCTCCCAGCCCCACATCCTCTCCTTAGTCCCCAGGGGATGTGTATATTGGGGAGACACCTTCTGATGCATACCTCTCCCATACACCGCCCCTTGCGAATAATTTACCAGACTGGTGAAGCTATGGAGACTGACATCTGCTAAATGGGTTAAGGCAGAGTCCCTGCCTTGCATCAGGCCCATCATAAATGTTCCAACTCCTGTGGACCACCTACTTAATGTGTTGCTGGCAGTCCCCACTTCACAGCTCCACAAGGGAGCAGATCTAGTCATGTCTTTCTTCCCCCTTCTCTGCCCGGTGTTGGATGGATCAGTCAAGCAAGCCCTCTACTCCCAGTTGGTTTGAGTTCAATGGGGAAAGGAATGTACTAAACTCCTGACCAGGTAAATCACCACTTAAAAAACAAACCAAGATAAGTCAGTCCTGGGGATGTAATATACAGCATGTTGACTATAGTTAATAATACCAGCTTGTATATTTGAAACTTGCTAAGACAGTAGACCTCAAATACTGTCATCACAAGAAAAAGATGGTTTGGTAACTGTGGTGATAGGTCACTTCACAATATACACAATATTGAATAATTATGTTGTACACCTGAAACTAATGTTCTATGTCAACTGTATTTCACTAAGAACAAACCACATCTTGGTGCTATTTGGTTCCTGCACATGGATAGCAGGATGAAAAGTGAACTCAGAAATCTGACTGAAAGACTCCTTCACTCTTGAGTCACTGAGGCCTGGGCACGAGCATTTGTTTTAAAGTTTCATTGAAACCACAGAAACACAGACTTATAGGCTCAAATTAAGATTCTGGTTCTGATATCTGCCTGTGTGACCTTGGGCGAGTCACTGAATCACTGAGAGCTTTAGCTTCCTCTATAAAATGTAGAGAAGAGCTGCTTCACAGGACTTTTTTTTCAGGATGGAAGATACTATAATCTGCAAACATCCCAAACACCCCTGGCCCGTCCACAGCAGGCCCTCAGTAAATGCTGACCGATGAACAAATCAACGTAAGGGATACGGATGTGCATGACCATGCCTAAAACTGAAGGAGACGCCCAGCCGATGACGTGAAGCTCAGAGCGGACGTTGTCTCTTGGTCATGCTGTCCATTGCTACGCAGAGCTCTGATGCTGGGCTCCATTCTGCCTGTTTGTGCTGTGACACGCCTTTCCCTAAACCCTTGCTCCAGCAGGTAAGGGAGCAAAATATCAGCCCCTGCCAGCATCACTAAGGCAAGAATGCGAGACTGAATTCTTGGTTCAACACTATGGAAGTATTGCCAAGATCTAGCCTCCCACCGAGTAGAACTTGCATTCCATACTGTTATGCCTAAGTGGGCTGGGCATGCCAAGAAATCAAGAAACATCCAAATCCAAGTGATGGTACGCTGCCACCAAGCTTTTTCTTTTTGTTTTCCTGGAGGGGCTTAGAGACGACAGCTGAGCTATATACCCACAGCTAGGACACCCGAGCCAAGGAACTGGGTGTGCCTGAGCAATTAACATTTAACTGAGAGGAAAGCACACAGGAGAAGCAGGCAGTTGGAGCTCTGATGGCCAGATCTGACCCATCATCACGTCAGTGTTCAAGCTACAACTGAGGAATGCCAGCAGGACAGATAAACCTGCCGTAAATCACTACTCACAGAAACTCTGGACACTCTACCCAGAGAGGGGTGGCCAAGGATAGCAGTACTGCCATTAAGATGGCTACCATTTACTGAGCACTGGGTGCCACACCAAGTATCTAATCCAGACCACCTTTCACCCTCACTTGTGAAGCTAGTGTCCTTATTCCTATCTACCAAGGAGGAAGCTGAGGCTCGGAGAGGTTAAGGACTTCGTCCAAGTGACTCAGCTAGTAAAAATGTCTGGCTCCAAGCACAGAGCCACTGTGATATATCCACAGAAGGGAAAACCAGGTTGGGATTCCTAGGAGGTAGCCAGAAGGGAATAACCCACAAGGTGAAGACTGAAAGAAATGAGGATGCAAGGGACTAGCCTAAGCCACTCCTCATTAGGGGTTTGACTTTCCATCTAGAATGCCCTCCCAACTCTAGGTTTGAGAAGTCAGCCTTCTCTCCTCCTGGGCACAGGGCTGGCAACAGCATTCCTCATAGACAAGCTTTCTCCCTCACATGGCTCAAAGTTGTAAGAAGACTACCACTCAGGACAATGCAACAGGTTTTAAGAAGCCACCTCAAACCCCGGTTTTATTCCTTATTATCTGGTTATAAAATCCCAATTATCTACCAAGGCAGGAGAGCTGCATTTTGTGATTTAGACAGTGTTTCCTTCTATCTTTGGTTTTCCTGTTCTTCAGGTTTGAAACACACTAGATGTTTTTCCAGGGCAGCTTCCTCCACTAGGCAAAACAGACCCTGCTTTGCTACTGGTAGTTTCTACAGAACTAGAACTCATGTCTCAGCTCCAGGGCTCTCCACTAACAGGTATGGGGAAAGATGATCACTGGTTATCTTCAACCGCTCTTGTGACATAAAGAGCAGAAATCGCAGTCTGAAGAGTCTCAACCTCCTCGACACAATCTAGCTGTTAGAATGGATGGGGAGGGAGTTGGAAGCACAAGCTCCAGTACAGGAAAAGCAAGATCTTGTTCTCTGACAGGTTGATTAGCTTTCAAAGTAATGCAGGCTTTTAATCCACGCAACCCTTTTTCAGCTTCTCCCAACATCAACAGAGGCCGTGAGGCATAGTAATGGCCTCTGAAAAGTCAGACCACATGAAGATCCTGACTTTGGCTCCTCTGTCGGCCTCCTGAGCTGATCCGAGGTTGCCCTGGGTATGGGCTGTAACAACAGCAGCACAATCGCAGAAACGACGACGCACAGGCAGAAGGTGCCTATAGTTTTACCTCAGTCTTGTTTGTTAGGATGGAGCTGATGCGCCTGTACTGACAGTCAGGAACAATTAGCACAGAGTAGCTCTGAAAAGGAAAAAGAATTCACAAGGCATCGGTTATGGGTGAAGGGAAGTCGCCATCTGCCAGCGGGCACCAGTGTCAGTGCTTTGGGAGGGAAAAGGGGTGGGCTGGAAGAGATCCAGGGGCCTCTCTGCCCACGATGAAACAGAGTAGCTTCTCTGCCTGCCAGCATCACAGTGTCAACACATTCTGTGTGTGTCTCTCTGTCTCACACCCAAGGAAGTAGAAACAACTGACGTACAAACCCAGGAGAAGAAAGAACTCCATGGGCTCATTCCTCTGAAGCAGGGAAGCCTCCAGATTGCTGCTGTTAAAAGCTGACAGTCACCTCTGTCCTCAGTGCCTCTATACCTTGTCTCCCCCGGTCCTTCCTTCCCTCCCAAAGGGAGAGCCCCTGCCCCGCTTTAGGAGAGGGGTGGAGCAGCACCTCTGGGTCTTGGCTGCTCTGAATGGGAAGAGCAGAGAAAGAAAGGCAGCAGACCAGAGCAGAGGAAAGGACAAGGGCAGCACCTTTAGGTTAGAAACAGCTTCCACAGTTAGAAGACACAACTATAAATGTATCCAACAGAGAGGGCGGTGTCCCGCTGACGGGCACTATTAGAATCAGGAGCCGCCAGAAATAAGTCATCTTGTCCACACACTATCAGTACTTCTGATTTCTGGCTAGAACAAAATAAGGCCTAGGTTTCTCTAAGATTTAGAATCTTAAGTGGGATTAGATGGAGGGAGAAGGAATAGCCAAAGGTAAGAAAAAACTTATCAATGAACAATAAGTGTTAAGTGACATCCCCTGTGGATGTAATTTAGAATCTTTACTTAGTCACACAACATTAAGAATCAGCTAGTTTCAGGGCCTTGCACGCTGTTCCATTACTAGGGCTCTCCTCTCCCCACCCCGGCCTGCCACACATTCCACAATGCAATATAATCACTTAGAATAGAATGTTTAAATGATATCTATTCAATAAACTGTCCCTGCTTCTTAATGATGTTGGAAAAGGAAAGAAAAAAAAAGAAAAAACAAGAAGGCAACAGAATTCAAACTCTTTGTAAGCTGCATGGTACGTATCTTCCCAGGGTGTTTTTGGTGAAATTTTGGCTGGGCTGAAATCTGCATCAGTGCAGACAGAGGTTGCAGGACTGGTCTGGGCATCTGGATTAGAGTAGAAAGAGAAATCAAACACAAGTCTGGCCACAAGTGGATTCTGGCACATTCTTAGATGCAGTTAAAAATGTCACGGTGTGCATAAGGAGCAGGCAGAGGAGTTTTCTGTGGGAAGTAATGCCTGTAGGCAGAATAAACTGTCCAGTCTACTCGTGGGGAGGAGCACCCTGCGGTGAGAACAGAGGAGCTAGGGGGCCTCGAGGAAGGTGTTGGTTCGGAAGATGGAGGAG
The DNA here is from genome assembly GCA_006410675.1 of Oreotragus oreotragus. Lineage (NCBI taxonomy): Eukaryota > Metazoa > Chordata > Mammalia > Artiodactyla > Bovidae > Oreotragus > Oreotragus oreotragus. The sequence continues at coordinate 43,419 of SJYX01024431.1, read as the reverse complement.
ACGATCTTGCCCGTGGCGTTGATGGTGCCTTCGCTGTCTGAGCTGGACTCAGAGTCGCTGCTCCCGGAGTAGGCGCCCAGGCCTGGGAGGATGCCGATACAGACGGCAGCGGACGGGCAGTGGATGGAGGGACTGCTCAGGGAGGTGCTTCCCAGAGACACGCAGGACGGGGCTTCTGCAAAAAAGCAGGGGGGATTGTTACTTCAGCACCCTTTTCCAAAGTTGATGGCCTGCTTTCCATGTATTGAGGACTTCACATTTGGAAGCCTCAAAATAACACTATGCAGTCAACATTATCGTCACACTCATCTCAAAGTTGTGCACCTCATTTGCAATTGAGGTAACTAAAGCCACAGCAGAGAACATTTTAAGACCATGTAGGATGTCACCAAGTAGTTGAGGCTCTTCTCGCCCAAGGAAACCCACTGTCATGGCCTCACCTCCATGGCAGAAAGCCTCAACCCTAGGAAACACAGGACTTAAAGGTTAGAGGAAAAGTTAAGGACTCTCCTCCACCCCTTCTTCTTCCCTGTTTCAGCCTCATTTAACCACTGAAACAACCTGGTATGTAAGGATACCCCATTTTGCTGATGACGGAGGTCCAAAGACCCGCCTAAAGTTAAAGGCCACTTAGGGTAGAAAACATTACACTAAGCCTGAATCAAAAGATAATGTTCTAAAATGTTCCCAGAGCTCACTACACAGTACGGCTGGAGTTCAACTCATTGTTTCACGCTGACAAGCATATTACCTTCTAAGGTTTTGCCTTAACAAGCCCCTGCTGCTGCTGTTGCTGCGTCGCTTCAGTCGTGTCCAACTCTGTGCTACCCCATAGACGGCAGTCCACCAGGCTCCCCCATCCCTGGGATTCTCCAGGCAAGAACACTGGAGTAGGTTGCCATTTTCCTTCTCCAATGCATGAAAGTTTAAAGTGAAAGTGAAGTTGCTCAGTCGCGTCCAACTCCTAGTGACCCAACAAGCCCCTAACACCTCATATAAATGAGAAAAGGATACACTGATCCAAGTAGATGAAATGAGGAGTAAGTAAAAAAGTACCACTGAGAAGCAGACAGAGATCTCAACCAGCCAGTACACACGGTTCACTTGCTCATACAGGAATTACCAATAAGGAAAAAGGAAGCTGCTAAAGATAAGCAATGTGAAAACATGGAGATGCAGCAAAGTGACATGAGAGCTGACAATGACTGCAGAAGAGGTGGTAACAAGGTTACAAAAAAGCAGGCAAATATTTACAATTAGTATCACAAAAGCTAACTTCTTTATGATGTAAAAAATTATTCCAAAACCAACAACCGATCAACAACTACATAGAAAAGCAGACAGAAGACACAGTTCACCAAAAAAGAAACAAATGACTTTAAAGCATAAACAATATGTAAGGAGGAATAGGCATTCATATATGTTGCTGAGGGAATGTAGGACAATGTGGCCATGTTCTTCACACTTAAATGATATTCACGCAACACTGCTGATAACAGAAACTAAAAGGTGCATTAATAGAGGACCAATATAAGGGACTAGGACTTCCCTGGTGGCTCAGATGGTAAAGAGTCTGTCTACAATGCAGGAGACCTGGGTTCGAGCCCTGGGTTGGGAAGATCCCCTGGAGAAGGAAATGGCAATCCACTCCAGTACTATTGCCTGGAAAATCCCATGGACAGAGGAGCCTTGTAGGCTACAGTCTATGGGGCCGCAAAGAGTCAGACACGACTGAGCGACTTCACTTAATGTAAGGGACTAGTATCCAGCCATTAAGAAGAGTAGAGCATCTCTGTGTGTACTGGTATTCAATGATCTCTAAGATAAAATAACTTTTCATTCCACACTCTTTTGTCCCTTTTCAATTTATTATGTTCATCAGTTCAGTTCAGTTGCTCAGTCGTGCCCGACTCTGCGACCCCATGAATCACAGCACGCCAGGCCTCCCTATCCATCACCAACTCATATGACTACCTAATTCACACAATTTTTAAGAAAGCCAAATGCAAAAATTTAAAGAGTATCCTAGGGTACTTAATTAGGAAGGACAGCCCCTCTAGCTCCTTAACTCCTGTATTATAGCCAGGAAGGCTATAGAAGACTGACAGTCCTAATGTCTTCCTTCTCCTTATCCACATTCTCTTCAGACTGGAAGTCTCCAGAAAGTATGGGCTCTTTTCTCTATCCCATCCCCTGGGCACACAGCAGGACAACATTCATAAGGTGTGAGAATGCAGGAAAATGCATTCCAGAGTTTCACTGCAAATGGCTAGATTCTGGAGGTGGGAGTGAGGAGAATGTGAAAATTTGGGACATAATATCTAACTGTATCTCATTCATTACCTGAACATTCATTATTCATTGTACTATTATGGTCACACATACAATGACACTTTGAGCATTTTGTGAGAAACTTTTGTTTAAAAAAAAAAACAAAACCCTGATATCATAAGAGCATGAACCAGTTACTTAGAAAAGTAATTTGTGTGGGAGAAGGCAATGGTACCCAACTCCAGTACTCTTGCCTGGAAAATCCCATGGATGGAGGAGCCTGGTAAGCTGCAGTCCACGGGGTCGCTAAGAGTCGGACACGACTGAGTGACTTCCCTTTCACTTTTCACTTTCATGCATTGGAGAAGGAAATGGCAACCCACTCCAGTGTTCTTGCCCGGAGAATCCCAGGGATCGGGGAGCCTGACGGGCTGCTGTCTATGGGGTTGCACAGAGTCGGACACAACTGAAGTGACTTAGCAGCATTCAGTGAGATGTGTCATTTTATTAAGTATTTCAAGGGTGAATTGAATTTTAAAAAAAGAAGGGTCAAGTTCACAGCACCTGTGGAGGACTAGAGCTGACCTAAAGGAAAGATGGAAGCCAGCCACAGAAATGTAACCAAAGGACTCAGGACCATGATGGCATTAGCAAAGTTTAAGTGAAAGAACCAAATCTCCCAATTATCTAGGAAATTTCAAGAAAGAAAAGAGATGGCAGCTCTAACAAATTTCATTCCAAAAGCAGTTAAATGCCCACAGAGAACAAGATGGTGCCCTCTGATCTCACCCATTTGGTTAAGTTTCCTGCCAACTTCTGTATTTGCAGGACCACATTATCGTATTAAACTGATGCTGAAAATTACTAATGGAGAACATTCTTGGGATTCAGACAGATGCGTGACATGAGAGTAGATGGGACCAACTTGTACATTCACTGGATCTGCTCAGAGCTTAAGCCAGCACCTCCAGTGGGGAAGCCTGAATCTCCATAAGGACCACTGAGCTGTCTTCTGGGGGACTCAAGGGACAAAGCTTTCTATTGACCAAGGTCAAGACTCTAAAGCTTCAGGGGACAGTCTTCTCACCAGGCCTTAGCTCCTAGCAAGAGGATATTTCTTGTCCAGTTTCTAAAATAAGAATGAAAGGGTAGGAAGAAGGGCTTTAGAACAGCAAAGAAAAGATGGCTCTTAAATACAATTTGTCTGCCTTTAAAGAAGCCCACAAGTTTTCCTTTCCACTGATTGATGGAGATAGTTCTTATCAGTGTATAAGCACCAGATATAGGACTCCCTGGTAACTAGTTGTAATACATTTTAGATTTCTATTGACACTTTACACACAGTATATATACTTACCCTATTTAAGCAGCCACAGTTTAGCAAGTTTCTTATGTATTAAAAAGATCCCAGTTAAAATGAACTCTTACATCACTGATGGGAATATAAACTGGAACAACTTCTTAGCAGGGCAATTCAACAATATTATCTAAACTAAGAATTGATGCTTTTGAACTGTGGTGTTGGAGAAGACTCTTGAGAGTCCCTTGGACTGCAAGGAGATCCAACCAGTCCATTCTAAAGGAGATCAGTCCTGGGTGTTCTTTGGAAGGAATGATGCTGAAGCTGAAACTCCAACACTTTGGCCACCTCATGCAGAGTTGACTCATTGGAAAAGACTCTGATGCTGGGAGGGATTTGGGGGCAGGAGAAGAGGACGACAGAGGATGAGATGGCTGGATGGCATCACCAACTCGATGGACATGAGTTTGAGTGAACTCCAGGAGTTGGTGATGGACAGGGAGGCCTGGCGTGCTGCCAGGGGGTCGCTTCATGGGGGTTTCAAAGAGTCAGACATGACTGAGCGACTGAACTGAACAAATGTATATCTGACTCAATAATTTTATGTGAAAAATGATGGATGCACAGGGTTATTTAATGAAACATCACACTAGCAAATGAATAAAAACAATCTAAATGTTAATCAATTAAAAAAAACTAAATAAATACACTATGGTACAACCATACTATGGATTACATAGCCTTAAACAGGAATAAAGAAGCTCTTTATGCATAAGTATGCTATGACTCCCAAGGTAACTAAGCAACAAACAGAAGCATATGTTAATTAAGATAATGATGATGATAGGAAATGCGAAACAACATATGAAGTAATCTTACCAAAAAATCAACTTGAATTGATCAAGCTCTAGATCTAATTACCATTTCACACAAAACACAGGGTATAAAGGAATACCATGGGGATGCTATTAGCAAAACTAGAGAGTAAAAAACTCTACAAGACAGAGACCCAGTTTATTTGCAAGTAAAATATAAAGGAAACAAAAATAAAAAGAAAGAACCCACAGGTTAAATGAAACTTAAAAGGCATACTAGTCTACTGTTAAGATGCTGTAAGATGGCAATATTCCCAAACTGATCTACAGATGTGAACAATCCCTATCAAAATCCCAGCTGCCTTTTTCATAGAAACTGACTAGTTGATCCCAAAATTCAAACAGAAATGTAAAGGACCTCAAGTAGCCAAAATGATCTTGAAAAAGAACAAACGTGGAGGACTAACACTTTCCAGTTTCAAAACTTCCAAGACCGGAATGATCAAAACTGCGTATGGGGCCTTCCCTGATGCTCCAATAGTTAGGACTCTGGGCCCTCACAAGCTGTGGAGCACAAACAAACAAGGCAAAAATGTGTGGTGACAGCATAAGAACAGCTATATAAATCCATGGAAGAGAAAAGACAGTCCAGAAACAAACCCATACGTGTTGTTCAACTGATTTTCAACAAGTGTCACAACAATTCAGTGGAGGAAAGAAGTCCTTTCAGCAAACTTGAGTCAAAAAACTAACACAAAATGGGTCAAAGATCAAAATTTAAGAGCTAAAACTATAAAACTCTTCAAAAAAATTTAAGTGTAAATCTTCATGACCATGAATTAGGCAATAGCTTCTTAGATATGACTCTTAAAAGTACAAGCAACCGAAGAAAAATAAATTGATGGCATCAAAATTTAAAACTTTTGTGCTCCAAAGAACATTATGACATGTTCTTTCTATATGACCCACAGAGAGACAATATTTGTAAATCACCTCTCTGACAAATAGTCTAGCATCTAGAACATATAAAGAACTCTTATAACTCAGCAATAAAAAGAAAAATAACCCAATTCTAAAGTAGGCTCAGGATATGAATATGTATTTCTCCAAAGAAGATAAACCAAAGGTCATTAAGTACACAATGCCAACATCATTAGGGAAATTCCAATCAGAACTATAATAAAAGATCACTTCATACCCATAGGATGGGTATAAGAAAGACAGTAACAAGTGTTCTATTTTTTCTTCTTCTTTGTGTGCCACATGACATGTGAGATCTTAGTTCCCTGACCAGGAATGGAACCCATGCCCCCTGTGTAGAAATGCTAAGTCTTAACCACCAGACCACCAGAGAAGTTTCTGTAATGAGTACTGATAAGGATGTGAAGAAACCGGACCCTCACATACACTGCTGGTGGTATATAAAAATGGTGCAGCGACTGTGGAAAACAGTTTGGAGCTCCTAAAAAGATAAGCATAGATTTACTATATGACCCAGCCAATTCCACAACTAGGTATATTCCCAACAGAATTGAAAATAGTTGTTTACACAACTTGGGCATGAATGTTCATAACAGCATGGGTCCTAAAAGCCCAAACGTGGAAACAACCCAAATGTTTATCAATTGATGAGTGGACAAAAATGTATCATACAATGGGATATTCAGCTGTAAAAAGTACTGATACATGCCACAGCATGAACTATGGAAACATGTTAAGTGAAAAGAAGTCAGACACAAAAGGTCATAGGTTGCATGATTCCACTTACATAAAATTTTCCAGAAAAGGCAAATCCAGAGGGACAGAAAGTAGACTGATGATTGCTAGGGCTCGGGAGAGGGAAGAATGGGGAATAACTGCTAATGGGCATGGGTGGGGCTTCATTTTTGGCATGACAAAAATGTTCTGGGATTAGACAGTGGTGATAAATACACATTATTAAAAACCACTAAACTGTCTCCTTTAAAAGGGTGAATTTTATGGTATGTGAATTATATCTGAATCATTTTTTTAAGCCATGTAAACCAAATACAATGTCTAATCCTTCCTTGGATACTGATTTTTAAAAAACCAATTGTCAGATCAGAATTCAAACGGCAGAGTAGCAGGACATGGAACTCACCTCTTCCCACAAATGTGTCAAGAATACATCTATAAATGGAACAATCTCACAGAACACCTACTGAACACTGATAGAAAGTCTCAAACACCTGAAAGGGCAAGACAGATTTCCAGGTAACCGGTTAGTACAAAAGGAAAGCAAAAAGAAGTGGAACAGGTCCTGCACCCCTAGGAGGGAGCTGAAGGAGAACAGAAGCTCTGGCGCCTTGGCAAGTCCCCTCACCAGCAAGGAGGTCACCTGGGACGAAAGAGGCTCAGAGGAAAGCACAACCACCAGTCAGTGGCAGGCAGGAGAGAGACTTACAGAGATGGTCTGTGCCACCATCCTGAATGCTCCAGCCTAAGACAAATGTCTGCTGGTATGGATGGGAGCTGGGTGTTGGAATGCAGGCTCCAGAGGACAGACCCAGGGAGAGGACTCCTATTGACTGTGCAGAGACGGCTTAAAGGGGGTAAAGTGTAGGGTACAAAAACTAGGAGTGTAATGGGAAGAATCCTAGGCCACCAGAGAAGCTAAGCACCACTGTTAATCAGCATGCGAAAGAGAGGGGTGGGGTTGCCACTGCAGCCTCTTTCCCCACTTGCCAGCTCCTGCTTCCTCTCACTCCAGGAGAGGGCCTGCCCAGGTAGGCTCCAGCACGCTGGCTACTGCCTCAGCAGTCCTGGGAGTAGACGCTAGTGGGGTGCCCAACAGAGGTGAGGCTGAAATCACAGCTGAGCGCCCAGGGATCATGGGACTTAGATAGCAGAGCTGAAATCTTTCCCCACAACTGCACAAACCACAGATTTACACCTCTATGGCTGGCTTTGTGAATTCAGTGTCTGTGGAACATCTGAATGGACAACCGCTGCTCCTGAGACCAGTAAGGGCTAGGGTCTGAGCTGCCTGCACAGCTCCCACAGGGAGTCCAGATGTGCAACTACTGCAGTCCTGGGACCTGACTTCAATGGATCTGCATTGGAGGCTTTGTGAAAACAAAGCCTGAGAGGCGCCAGGGCCGACTGCCAGGATACCCACAGCTGAGGTGGGGCAGAGGGTGGTGCCAATGACAGTACACTTTGTGAGCCCGCAACAGGTGAAAAGTGACACAGCAGAGCACACACAGGTGATCAGCTCTAACAGAAAATACTCAGTGACTCCTCTCCCAGTGGGAACACTCTTAATCCCACGTACCTCACACCACAGATCAGAAATGCAGCTCAGGGGGCTTTCCCTGATCCGCCTTGCAATACCAAGGACATGGGTTCGATCTCTGGTTTGGGAAGATCCCACATATCACAGGGCAACTAAGTCCCTGTGCCATATCTACTGAGCCCGTGAACTGCAACAACTGATGCTCACGCATCTTAGAGCTGGTGCTCACAACAAGAGAAGCCACTGTAATGAGCAGCCCGTGTACCACAACTAGAGTAGCCCCATCTCACCACGACTAGAGAAAGCCCATTCACAGCAACAAAGACCCAACACAGCCAAAAAGAAGATAAATAGAGTTTTTAAAAGAAATGCAGCTCAGAAATAGAGCTGGGGGCTTCTACTCCAACAACTAGGGAGCAGGTCCTGCCCAGACAGAGCAGTGACAACCAGAGAGCAAAAGGGAGGCCACGCTCAATATCCAATGCTGGCTCCAGTCACCACAATATCAATCACACCTCCGCTCAAGGGGACAATGCCAGCATACACTAAGGAAAGAGGTGGCAGGCATCCAATACTAAAAACAGCCCTCACATCAAAAAAAAATTAAACCCACACAGGCTACAAAGGGTCGTTCCCACATGAAAATAGGCCTCTAAGACTACAGCAAATTGCTTCTCCTAAACTCATACAGCAAGAGAAATGAAAGTAAAATGAGGAAGCAGAGGAATCACTCCCAATTAAAGATCAAGAGAATTCCCCTTAAAAGAGCAAACAATGAAAAAGACCTCTTCAGTCTGACAGACACCAAGTTCAAAAAGGAGATAATGAAAATACTGAAGGAATTAAGAATATCAACAGAAATATAGATTACTACAAAAAGGAATTAGAAACAATAAGAAGGAGCCAAGAAAAATTAGAGAAGTCATTTGACAAGATAAAAGCTGAACTAAAGGCTAAGAAAAGCAGAATGAATAATGCAGAAAAATGAATGTGATCTAGAAGAAAAAATATTGGAAATCACTCAATTAGAACTGCAAATTTAAAAAAAAAAAGAGAAAGCAATTTAAGAGACCTATGGAATAATATAAAGCATGCCAATCAAGGCATAATAGGGATCCCATAAGGAGAAGAAAAAGAAAAGGAGATTGAAAATGTACTTGAAGAAATTATGGCTGAAAACTTCCCAAACCGAAAGAAAAAAATATATATATATATATCCAGATACAGGAAGCAAAGAAGGTCCCAAACAAGATAAACCCTAACAGACCTACATCAAAACGTATTATAATAAAAATAGCATAAGCTGAAGATAAAAAGAGGATTCTAAAGGCAGCAAAAGAAAAATAAAATTAATTACAAGAGAACACCTATAAGGCTATCAGCTAATTTCTCTACAGAAACAATGCAGGCCAGAAGGGAATGGCAAGATATATCTGAACTCCTGAAAAGGAAATATCTGCAACCTAGGATGTTCAACCCAGCAAGATTATCATTCAGAACAGAGGGAGAGAGGAAGAATTTCTCAGATAAGCAAAAAGTAAAAGAATACAGCAATACTAAACCTATCTTAAAAAAAGAAATATTGAAAGGTCAGCTCTAAATAGAAAAGTACTAAGAATCTATAGGGAGGAGAAAATCACAATGGGAAATAAATCACTTGAGTAAGATATTACACAGATTTTAAAATATTTAAAATTTTCTCTGCAATGATAACCACAATAAACAGCAAAAGGATGACCATGAAGATGCAAAAGAGGACATCGAGATCATAAAATGTGGGAGAGGAAAGTAAGAAAACATGTTCTTTTTTTATATAATGTGTTTGAGCCTACATAGCCACCAGTCTAAAGCAAGCAGATAAAGGAAGGGGTTAACATACTTGAAAAACAGGGCAACCACAAATCAAAAACCTACAACAGATTCACAAAATCCAAAAAGAAGAGAACAGAAGCATAATGGACAAAAGAAAAAATAAAAAAGAGGAAGAGAAAATCAACAGGAAGACAAAGTTTACAATGGCAATGAATACTTAGCTATCAGCAATTGTCAGTGAATAAGTGCTCTATCAAAAGACACAGAGTGGCAGACTGGATTAAAGAAAACCAAAGCCTACAACATGCTGCCTACAAGAGACCCACCTTAGGGCAAAGGACACCCACAGATTAAAGATGAAGAAATAGAAAAAGTTATTTCACGCACATGGGAATTACAAGAAAGCAAGGGCAGCAATACTTGTATCAGACAAAATAGATTTTAAAACAAGGGTATAAGCAAAGATAAAGAAGGACACTATAAAACGATAAACAGATCAATATAAGGAGAGGATATTACACTTGTCAACATGTATGCACCCAATATAGGAGCACCCAAATACATAAATAACATAAAAAGGGAGAAATTGATAGGAATACAGTAATAGTAGGAGACTTTAACACCCCACTCAACATCAATGGACACATCTTTGAGACCAAAAAAGGCAACAGAGATCCTAAATGAAACAACAGAACATTTAGACTTAATTGATATCTTCAGAACATTACATCCCCCCAAAGCAGAATACACATTCTTTTCAAGTCCACATAGAGAACATTCTCTAGGATTAAACACAAAAAAGCTTAAACAAATTTAAGAGTACAGAAATTACTTCAGGCATCTTTTCTGACCACAAGGGTATATAAAACTAAAAACCAACCACAGAAAAAGAAACAAGAAAAAAAAATTACAGGAAGGCTAAATAACATGACTAAAAAACCAATGGATCAACAAAGAAATCTAGGAAGAAATTAAGAAATATCTTGAGGCAAATGAGAATGAAAACACAACCATACAAAATCCATGGGATGCAGAAAAAGCAGTTCTTGGAAAGTTCATAGCAATATAGGCCTTCAAGACAAGATAAATCAAATAGCCTAACCCACCACCTAAAAGAATGTGAGAGAGAACAAACAAAACTTAAGTCAGCAGAAGGAAGAAGATAATAAAGATCAGAGAGGGAATAAATAAAAGAGATTTAAAAATAGAAAAAAAAATCAATAAAACCAAGAGCTGTTTCTTTGAAAGGGTAAACAAAATTGACAAACCTCTGGGCAGGCTCAATAAGACAAAAAGAGAGAAGAACCAAATAAATAAGAAATAAAAGAGGAGAAATCACAACAGATACCACAAAAATACAAAATACCAATGAGAATACTATGAACAATTATATGTCAACAAATTTGACAACTTCAAAGAAATGGACAACTTTCTAGAAACATACAGTCCACCAAAACTGAACCAAGAAGAAACAGATAACTTGAACAGACCAATCACTAGAAATGAAACCGAATCTGTAATAATAAAAACTCCCTACAAACAAAAGTCCAGAACCATACGACTTCACTGGGGAATTCTACAAACATACAAAGAAAAACTTACACCTATCCTTCTCAAACTCTTCCAAAAGACTGAGGAGGAAAAGACATCTATGGAGCCATCATCCTGATACCAAAACCAGACAAAGACATTACCAAGAAAGAAAGTTATAGGCCAGTAACTTTGATGACTATAGACATAAAAATTCTCAAACTAGCAAACAGAATCCAAAAAAGGTCATACACCACGACTCAAGTTGAATTCATTCCAGCGTCATGACAATGGTTCAGTGTATTGAAATAAACGTGATATACCACACCAACAAAAGAAAGGACAAAACCAACATGATCATCTCAATAGATGCAGAAAAAGTATTTGATAAAAATCAACATCCATTCATGATGAAAACCCTTGCAAAAGTGACTATAGAAAGAACATATCTCAACATAATAAAATGCTTTTATGACAAAATCACAGCCAATATAATATTCAATGGTAAAAGCTGAAAACCTTTCTGCTAAAAATCTGGAACAAGACAAGGATACCCACTCTCACCACTTATCTTCAACACAGTATTGAAAGTCTTAGCCACAGCAAATGGGAAACTGAGATCCCACAAGTCATGTGGCATAGCCAAAATAAAGAATAAGAAAATAAAACTTTCTTTAAAAAGAACAGAAAATTGGACATGTTAAAAATTGAAGGTACATGATGAGGTTCATCATACTATTATCTCAATATCTAAATATGTTTTAAATTAGCTATAACACTTTTTTTAAAAAAAAGAGCATATTTGTAATTGCCTATATGTGAAAGTTGGACTGTGAAGAAAGCTGAGTGCTAAAGAATTTATGTTTTTGAACTGTGGTGTTGGAGAAGACTCCTGAGAGTCCCTTGGACTGCAAGGAGATCCAACCAGTCCATTTCAAAGGAGATCAGGCCTGGGTGCTCTTTGGAAGGACTGATGCTAAAGCTGAAACTCCAATACTTTGGCCACCTCATGCGAAGACTTGACTCATTGGAAAAGACTCTGATGCTTGGAGGGATTGGGGCCAGGAGAAGGGGACGACAGAGGATGAGATGGCTGGATGGCATCACGGACTCGATGGACCTGAGTCTGAGTGAACTCTAGGAGATGGTGATGGACAAGGAGGCCTGGCGTGCTGCAATTCATGGGGTCGCAAAGAATTGGACACAATTGAGTAATTGAACTGACACACACATAGAATAATCTGGCTATACACATATATCCAGATATACACGCAAAAATGTATTTCCCTCTGGGAAGGAGAATTGGATGGAAGAGGACATATAGGGAGAAGGAAAGTTCTTCACTGAAGATCCTTTTCACAAGTAAATTCTAGAACAAAAAGGTATCAGCAACAGCCCACTATTATTGGACTTCAGAAGATATGTATTTTAAAATATCCATTAATTTTTGAAAGAAAAAATATATTTTAAAATATCTTTTAAAAGAGAAATAAATGTAAGCCCTGTTTCAGTGACAACCCTTTGAGTTCAGTTCAGAGCCTCAATTCCACAGGAAGTCAGAAGAACTGAAAACACTCTTGAATTTCTTATCCCTGATTCAGTCCTGAGTAACACTCACTCTCACTTATAACTTGGTGCCCCTTAATACAGTACCAGATTTGATCACATGAAAGAAATCACCAAAGAAAGTGTACTCTTTGGAAACTATTTAGCCTCTTGGTCCAATCCAATCCAACCAACAGAAGGAGCCAGGCATTCTACCTCTCACTGGTAGCCAGCCAGATGAAATGAAGAAACTTGACATTTAAGGGAGAAAGAGAAAAACCCTGTGTGAGTAGAGGTTCATATCACCAGGGCTTTGGCTTTGTTAGCACTCCTGAGAGAACACAACTGTCACTTATCAGTTCCATGGTTTCTAACATATTACTTTGTTGGGCAGCTGATATAATCCTAGGTTTAAATCCTGCTGCTGCTGCTGCTGCTGCTGCTGCTAAGTCACCTCAGTCGTGTCCGACTCTGTGTGACCCCATAGACGGCAGCCCACCAGGCTCCCCCATCCCTGGGACTCTCCAGGCAAGAATACTGGAGTGGGTTGCCATTTCCTTCTCCAGGTTTAAATCCTGCATGGTTTAAAATGGCTTGGTAAGTTTAGGTAGGTTTGCTCGGGGATACACGCGTTCCTCCGCAGATACAATGCATTCCAGCCTTTTACCATAGTTCGTGTGTATGATGGGTAAAGAATGATATGACAGCTTCCACCCACCTTGATTCTTGTCATCTGGGTCAGAGTCCGACTTCAGTCTTTTCACACTGTTTCCACTCTCTGAACTGTAACAAAGAAACAAAAAAATATGTGATTTGAGCTAGGTCAAATCTTAGGGATCAAAGCTTTGGGAATCAGGAGCTCCAAAAACCATTTTATATGGGTTTTAGGTAGCCTCAAGGAGCTGAGATGATCTGAAAAGTCTTCCTTTCAGCTTCTTAACCTCCTTCCAATTATATTATCCTTTTTAACTTATTTTTTAATTCAAGGACAATTGCTTTAGAGAACAATTATTGTTATAAAGAATTTAAACCTCTGACCAATTCAAGGGGTGAAGTATTACATCCTCAAGTATCATTTAAACGTCAGATTCTTTATTGTCATCATTCAGCTTGGTTAGAACCACAGATCAATTTCAAGAATATCTGGACATGTTTATAAATGACAAAGATGTAGTTATTAAAGACTAAAGGAAGTATCTTTAGTGACATGCTAGAGGGTCTGAACGTCACCCAAAATACCTTCGCTAAAAGATTGTATCTAAAGAATGTACTTCTCTCACCATGCGGCTCAGAAAATGCACAATGTTCTCCAGGTCCACCATTACTATTAATATATGTAATGTTTGTAAATTTGTACCTATTAAACAATTTAGGACAGTGAGAAAAAAAAATAATGCAATTCAAAGAGGAAGAAAATGGTCCTAGAAGGAAGGCCTTAATCCCAAAAGGAAGAGATGGTGAACAAAGAAACTGGCCAATAGAAATCTAAATAAATATTTATATTTAGATGTCTATATAAAAAACATCTAATTTGTGGCATTAAACATGACCATACTAAAGTCCTGGACAGCGTGTAAGGAAGCAAGAAGGTTATTGTGGCTAAAAGTTCTAGGATCTATGGATACTTCTGTGGGCAAGTAAGACAGCTATTCACTCTATGGTTTTGCTAAGTATTTCTGGTAAATTGCCAACTTAAGGCACAAAAGAAACAGAACACATAAATCCAAACTAATAGTAAGAAAAAAAGAATTAAAAATTTTACAATCAAAAATTTTAATGAAAAGAATATAAGGAAAAGAGTTTTCAAGTAAAAAGACAAATAACATTAGATAGTAGAAATTGCAGAGTTCCTTGGTGGTCTAGTGGTTAGGATTCCAGGCTTTCACTGCCATGGTCCACATTCAATCCCTGGTCTGGGAACTGAGATCCTGCAAGTCACGTGGGATGACCAAAAAATTAATTTTAAAAAACACAGTAGAAACTATACAAAAAAATCCTAGTAAGTCCAAGCCTACCTTTAAAGAGAGTTTAACAGATGATTTCAAGTCAGCTATTTATGATTAACTAAAAACTTAACAGAAGCAAAACAAGTAACTTATGACCTAGAGAGATTTACAGTAAAGGAATGGAAAAAGAGTCACCATAGCTAATACTAACCCAAAGAGGGCTGGAGCACCTATATTAAGAAAACAGACTTTAAAACCAAAAGTATTACAAGGGATAAGAAGGCTAGTTTATAATGAAACAAAGTTTAAATCACTACAAAGAAATAACAATCCCAAACATCTATGCTTCTAATTAAAGAGCTTAAAAATATATTCAATAGACTCTGAAGAAAAATCAAATCATTACAATAATGGGAGATTTCAAAATACTCCCCTCAAGTACTAATAAAACAAGCAGACAAACACTAAAGATACAGAAGATTTGAACAATACAATCCACAAGTTTGTTTTATTGTACCTACATACGACCCAGAACATTCACATAACACAAATTCTCCTTAACTTGGAACATACACAAAAATTAATCTTGGGAAAAGGTCACAAAGCAAATCTAAGTAATTTCAAAAGAATTAGTACATATAAACCACAATGCAATTAAGGCAGAAATTGGCTGGATGGCATCACCGACTCGATGGACAAGAGTTTGGGTAAACTCCGGGAGTTGGTGATGGACAGGGAGGCCTGGTGTGCTGCAATTCATGGAGTCACAAAGAATCGGACATGACTGAGCGACTGAACTGAACTGAACTGAACTGAAAGACTCACTGGAAAAGACCCTGATGCCGGGAAAGATTGAGGGCAGGAGAAGGGGACAACAGAGGATGAGATGGCTGGATGGCATCATTGACTCGATGGACATGGGTCTGGGTGGATTCTGGGAGTTGGTGATAGACAGGGAGGCTTGGCGTGCTGCGGTTCATGGGGTCGCAAAGAGTCAGACACGACTGAGTGACTGAAGTGAAACCACAATGCAATTAAGACAGAAATTGATAACAAAAGAAAGATTCTATTTCAGAGACTCCAGGCCATCACTGATTACAAGGTATTAAAATGTCGGGGGGAAGAAGGTTCATCTCAGAACAAATGAAATATGGTTAAGTGACCTCCGTATCTTGGTGTATCTCAGTGTATCCCAGTGGTGATGGACAGGGAAGCCTGGCGTGCTGCGGTTCATGGGGTCGCAGAGTTGGACACAACTGAGCTACGTCCTAAACTGAACTACCTCAGTATGTTTGGAAATTTTTTGAAATGTCTTTAAGTCATGAGTCAAGAAAGAAATCAAAATGGATATTTAAAAATACTTACTTGGAAACAGAAAATTGTACACAATGAAAGGTGAGGAAAAACTATAGCTTTAGATGCCTGTAAGTGAAAAGGAGCTGAAAATTAATTAGTTTGGTATCTGACAGTTGTTTGTAACAGAAATAATAAAAGTATGAGCTTGAGAAAGTAAAGAATATTTCAACAAAGAATGCAGACGACATTAAAGAGCAAAAGTAATAAGAATTAAATCCAAAAGGCCTTTGAAAGGGCTAATAAAACAGAGAATACCTTCTCAAGAAAATAGTCAAAATAAGAATAAAAGTACAACTCATCAATATTTGGGGTGAAAAGGGGACAAGAGCAGTTAGAAAAATAAAGAATACTGACAATTTAGCTAATGAATTTGAAAAAAGACAAAATGAACAAACCCCCAGAAAATGCAACTAAAAAAACTGACTCAAGATTTGGAGAAAGGTAGACAGTCCTATAGTCACAAAATAAAAAGAGGGCCCAAAGTGATTTTACTGAGTTCTACAAAACCTTCACAAAAGAACACTACTATCTTATACAAACTGCTCTAGAAAACAGAAAAAGAACACTCCCTAAATAATTCTGTGAAGTTGGATTTAATTTTCACATCAAAATCAGATAAAGCGGGGGAAAAAAGTACAGGCCAGTCTCAATCATGATCACAAATGCAACAACCTGTACAAAACATTAGCAAACCAAATCCAGCAAAGTTTTTGGACACAATTGAGTAATTGAACTGACACACACATAGAATAATCTGGCTATACACATATATCCAGATATACACGCAAAAATGTATTTCCCTCTGGGAAGGAGAATTGGATGGAAGAGGACATATAGGGAGAAGGAAAGTTCTTCACTGAAGATCCTTTTCACAAGTAAATTCTAGAACAAAAAGGTATCAGCAACAGCCCACTATTATTGGACTTCAGAAGATATGTATTTTAAAATATCCATTAATTTTTGAAAGAAAAAATATATTTTAAAATATCTTTTAAAAGAGAAATAAATGTAAGCCCTGTTTCAGTGACAACCCTTTGAGTTCAGTTCAGAGCCTCAATTCCACAGGAAGTCAGAAGAACTGAAAACACTCTTGAATTTCTTATCCCTGATTCAGTCCTGAGTAACACTCACTCTCACTTATAACTTGGTGCCCCTTAATACAGTACCAGATTTGATCACATGAAAGAAATCACCAAAGAAAGTGTACTCTTTGGAAACTATTTAGCCTCTTGGTCCAATCCAATCCAACCAACAGAAGGAGCCAGGCATTCTACCTCTCACTGGTAGCCAGCCAGATGAAATGAAGAAACTTGACATTTAAGGGAGAAAGAGAAAAACCCTGTGTGAGTAGAGGTTCATATCACCAGGGCTTTGGCTTTGTTAGCACTCCTGAGAGAACACAACTGTCACTTATCAGTTCCATGGTTTCTAACATATTACTTTGTTGGGCAGCTGATATAATCCTAGGTTTAAATCCTGCTGCTGCTGCTGCTGCTGCTAAGTCACCTCAGTCGTGTCCGACTCTGTGTGACCCCATAGACGGCAGCCCACCAGGCTCCCCCATCCCTGGGACTCTCCAGGCAAGAATACTGGAGTGGGTTGCCATTTCCTTCTCCAGGTTTAAATCCTGCATGGTTTAAAATGGCTTGGTAAGTTTAGGTAGGTTTGCTCGGGGATACACGCGTTCCTCCGCAGATACAATGCATTCCAGCCTTTTACCATAGTTCGTGTGTATGATGGGTAAAGAATGATATGACAGCTTCCACCCACCTTGATTCTTGTCATCTGGGTCAGAGTCCGACTTCAGTCTTTTCACACTGTTTCCACTCTCTGAACTGTAACAAAGAAACAAAAAAATATGTGATTTGAGCTAGGTCAAATCTTAGGGATCAAAGCTTTGGGAATCAGGAGCTCCAAAAACCATTTTATATGGGTTTTAGGTAGCCTCAAGGAGCTGAGATGATCTGAAAAGTCTTCCTTTCAGCTTCTTAACCTCCTTCCAATTATATTATCCTTTTTAACTTATTTTTTAATTCAAGGACAATTGCTTTAGAGAACAATTATTGTTATAAAGAATTTAAACCTCTGACCAATTCAAGGGGTGAAGTATTACATCCTCAAGTATCATTTAAACGTCAGATTCTTTATTGTCATCATTCAGCTTGGTTAGAACCACAGATCAATTTCAAGAATATCTGGACATGTTTATAAATGACAAAGATGTAGTTATTAAAGACTAAAGGAAGTATCTTTAGTGACATGCTAGAGGGTCTGAACGTCACCCAAAATACCTTCGCTAAAAGATTGTATCTAAAGAATGTACTTCTCTCACCATGCGGCTCAGAAAATGCACAATGTTCTCCAGGTCCACCATTACTATTAATATATGTAATGTTTGTAAATTTGTACCTATTAAACAATTTAGGACAGTGAGAAAAAAAAATAATGCAATTCAAAGAGGAAGAAAATGGTCCTAGAAGGAAGGCCTTAATCCCAAAAGGAAGAGATGGTGAACAAAGAAACTGGCCAATAGAAATCTAAATAAATATTTATATTTAGATGTCTATATAAAAAACATCTAATTTGTGGCATTAAACATGACCATACTAAAGTCCTGGACAGCGTGTAAGGAAGCAAGAAGGTTATTGTGGCTAAAAGTTCTAGGATCTATGGATACTTCTGTGGGCAAGTAAGACAGCTATTCACTCTATGGTTTTGCTAAGTATTTCTGGTAAATTGCCAACTTAAGGCACAAAAGAAACAGAACACATAAATCCAAACTAATAGTAAGAAAAAAAGAATTAAAAATTTTACAATCAAAAATTTTAATGAAAAGAATATAAGGAAAAGAGTTTTCAAGTAAAAAGACAAATAACATTAGATAGTAGAAATTGCAGAGTTCCTTGGTGGTCTAGTGGTTAGGATTCCAGGCTTTCACTGCCATGGTCCACATTCAATCCCTGGTCTGGGAACTGAGATCCTGCAAGTCACGTGGGATGACCAAAAAATTAATTTTAAAAAACACAGTAGAAACTATACAAAAAAATCCTAGTAAGTCCAAGCCTACCTTTAAAGAGAGTTTAACAGATGATTTCAAGTCAGCTATTTATGATTAACTAAAAACTTAACAGAAGCAAAACAAGTAACTTATGACCTAGAGAGATTTACAGTAAAGGAATGGAAAAAGAGTCACCATAGCTAATACTAACCCAAAGAGGGCTGGAGCACCTATATTAAGAAAACAGACTTTAAAACCAAAAGTATTACAAGGGATAAGAAGGCTAGTTTATAATGAAACAAAGTTTAAATCACTACAAAGAAATAACAATCCCAAACATCTATGCTTCTAATTAAAGAGCTTAAAAATATATTCAATAGACTCTGAAGAAAAATCAAATCATTACAATAATGGGAGATTTCAAAATACTCCCCTCAAGTACTAATAAAACAAGCAGACAAACACTAAAGATACAGAAGATTTGAACAATACAATCCACAAGTTTGTTTTATTGTACCTACATACGACCCAGAACATTCACATAACACAAATTCTCCTTAACTTGGAACATACACAAAAATTAATCTTGGGAAAAGGTCACAAAGCAAATCTAAGTAATTTCAAAAGAATTAGTACATATAAACCACAATGCAATTAAGGCAGAAATTGGCTGGATGGCATCACCGACTCGATGGACAAGAGTTTGGGTAAACTCCGGGAGTTGGTGATGGACAGGGAGGCCTGGTGTGCTGCNTACATATAAACCACAATGCAATTAAGGCAGAAATTGGCTGGATGGCATCACCGACTCGATGGACAAGAGTTTGGGTAAACTCCGGGAGTTGGTGATGGACAGGGAGGCCTGGTGTGCTGCAATTCATGGAGTCACAAAGAATCGGACATGACTGAGCGACTGAACTGAACTGAACTGAACTGAAAGACTCATTGGAAAAGACCCTGATGCCGGGAAAGATTGAGGGCAGGA
This sequence comes from Oreotragus oreotragus, assembly GCA_006410675.1. Lineage (NCBI taxonomy): Eukaryota > Metazoa > Chordata > Mammalia > Artiodactyla > Bovidae > Oreotragus > Oreotragus oreotragus. The sequence continues at coordinate 23,605 of SJYX01024431.1, read as the reverse complement.
GAAGGGGACAACAGAGGATGAGATGGCTGGATGGCATCATTGACTCGATGGACATGGGTCTGGGTGGATTCTGGGAGTTGGTGATAGACAGGGAGGCTTGGCGTGCTGCGGTTCATGGGGTCGCAAAGAGTCAGACACGACTGAGTGACTGAAGTGAAACCACAATGCAATTAAGACAGAAATTGATAACAAAAGAAAGATTCTATTTCAGAGACTCCAGGCCATCACTGATTACAAGGTATTAAAATGTCGGGGGGAAGAAGGTTCATCTCAGAACAAATGAAATATGGTTAAGTGACCTCCGTATCTTGGTGTATCTCAGTGTATCCCAGTGGTGATGGACAGGGAAGCCTGGCGTGCTGCGGTTCATGGGGTCGCAGAGTTGGACACAACTGAGCTACGTCCTAAACTGAACTACCTCAGTATGTTTGGAAATTTTTTGAAATGTCTTTAAGTCATGAGTCAAGAAAGAAATCAAAATGGATATTTAAAAATACTTACTTGGAAACAGAAAATTGTACACAATGAAAGGTGAGGAAAAACTATAGCTTTAGATGCCTGTAAGTGAAAAGGAGCTGAAAATTAATTAGTTTGGTATCTGACAGTTGTTTGTAACAGAAATAATAAAAGTATGAGCTTGAGAAAGTAAAGAATATTTCAACAAAGAATGCAGACGACATTAAAGAGCAAAAGTAATAAGAATTAAATCCAAAAGGCCTTTGAAAGGGCTAATAAAACAGAGAATACCTTCTCAAGAAAATAGTCAAAATAAGAATAAAAGTACAACTCATCAATATTTGGGGTGAAAAGGGGACAAGAGCAGTTAGAAAAATAAAGAATACTGACAATTTAGCTAATGAATTTGAAAAAAGACAAAATGAACAAACCCCCAGAAAATGCAACTAAAAAAACTGACTCAAGATTTGGAGAAAGGTAGATAGTCCTATAGTCACAAAATAAAAAGAGGGCCCAAAGTGATTTTACTGAGTTCTACAAAACCTTCACAAAAGAACACTACTATCTTATACAAACTGCTCTAGAAAACAGAAAAAGAACACTCCCTAAATAATTCTGTGAAGTTGGATTTAATTTTCACATCAAAATCAGATAAAGCGGGGGAAAAAAGTACAGGCCAGTCTCAATCATGATCACAAATGCAACAACCTGTACAAAACATTAGCAAACCAAATCCAGCAAAGTTAAAAAAAAAAAAAAGAGAAGAAAATATATCACTGCAAGTTGGGTTTATCACCAGGAATGCAACATCAGAAAAATCTATTTTTTCACTGTAACGGTAAAAAAGAAAAATTTATTTTATCAATTCAAAAGCAGGAAAAAACTGACAAGATTTAATAATTAATGACAAAAAAAAAAAAAAACCTCTTAAACTAGGAACAGAACTATAAATACCATCTTTAGCAGTGAAAAGTTATAAGCATTCGGTTTAAAATTAGAGATAAAACAAGGATGTGCACAGTAATTGTTCTAGTATTTTGCTGGTGGTCCCAACCAGCTCAATAAGAAAAAGGAATTAAAAGGTATAAGGAAAAAACTCATCATTTTGTGACTTTCTACATAGAAATTTCAGAGACTCCACCAATAAATTATTATAGTTGATAAGAGTTATCAGTAAAGCTAATAAAAGCTGGGTGGCTGGATACAAATATACTAAAATCAAATGCATTTTTACTTATCAGCAACAAAAAAATATAAAATACCTAATCAAAGACATGTACACCATCTTTGAAAAACACAAAACTCTTAAGACTTTACTGAATGACTTTAATTAAACAAACAAATGTAGATATAAACCATGAATAAAGGCTCAAAAACATAAAGATCTGATTTTTCCATAAATTTATCAAGCAATTTAATACCATTCCAATAAAAATCCCAATAGGGACTGTTAACTTAAAACTACATCTAAAATTTATATAGAAGAATAAAGTGGCCAAAAATAGACAATAGAAGAATATACCTTCTATCAAAAAAATAAGTTCTGAGAATATAATGTACATTGTAATGACTATAGTTAATGATATATTATTGTATATTTGAAAGCTAAGAGTAGATCTTAGAAGTTCTCATCACAAGGAAGAAGTGTGTAACTATGTATGGTTGTGTAACTATGTCAACTAGACTTATCGTGGCCATCATTTCACTATTAGTTCAGTTCAGTCACTCAGTCGTGTCCGACTCTTTATGACCCCATCAGTCGCAGCACGCCAGGCCTCCCTGTCCATCACCAACTCCCGGAGTTCACTCAGACTCATGTCCATCGAGTCAGTGATGCCATCCAGTCATCTCATCCTCAGTCGTCCCCTTCTCCTTCTGCCCCTAATCCCTCCCAGCATCAGNTTCTAAAACCAGCTTGAACATCAGGGAGTTCACGGTTCACATATTGCTGAAGCCTGGCTTGGAGAATTTTGAGCATTACTTTACTAGCTTGTGAGATGAGTGCAATTGTGTGGTAGTTTGAGCATTCTTTGGCATTGCCTTTCTTTGGAATTGGAATGAAAACTGACCTTTTCCAGTCCTGTGGCCACTGCTGAGTTTTCCAAATTTGCTGGCATAGTGAGTGCAGCATTTTCACAGCATCATCCTTCAGGATTTGAAATAGCTCCACTGGAATTCCATCACCTCCACTAGCTTTGTTCATAGTGATGCTTTCTAAGGCCCACTTGACTTCACATTCCAAGATGTCTGGTTCTAGATGAGTGATCACACCATCGTGATTATCCAGGTCGTGAAGATCCTTTTTGTGCATATATATTATCAAATCATTATGTTGCATATTTGAAACTGTTATACATCAAATATATATCAGTTTTTTAAAACTGACCATCTTAAAATTAAATATATTTTGACCATTTTAAAATTAAAAAGGTAAGCTTAAACTGTAGAAAAAAATGTTAAAAAAAAAAGCCTGTGAATCAGTAAGAAAATTACAAATAACCCAGTTAAAAAAAAAGGCACTATAAATGAATAGATCTTTTAGGACAATGGGACACATGAATGGCAAACCAACGTATAAAATGTCAACTACATTTGTTAACAGGGGAATGCAAATTAAGACCATAAGGAGATACTATTTTATAAATCACTTTATTGCTGTTATCTGTGCTATCCCCTAGGGTAGCAACAAGCCATATAGAGTCATTTAACAGTTAAAATGTGACTACTGTGGCTAGAGGACTGCATTTTAAATTTCATTTGATTTTAATTAATTTAAATTTACACAGCCACAGGTAGTTAGGGGCTATCATACTGGACACATGATTCTAGAGAAACATGCACACATGTACAAAGTTTGTCCTTGGCTCATCAGCACCATGTGTCATAATTCAAACATCCACTCACAGGAGAATGAACAAAGTTTGGTATCTCACATAATGCACTATTATACAGGAGTGAAAGTGAATGAATTACAACTGCACATACACATACACAAAACTGTCTTAGTCACAGAAACAATTTGAGTAAAAAGCCAAATTCACAGAAGGTGGTGTACTGACAATGAAATAATTTTTAATAAAGTTCAAAAATAAGCAAGTTATTATATGGTTCATGGATACCTATATAGGAAGCAAAAAAAAAACCCTACTAAGTAAAGAAAGACTAAAGAACGCTGAACTAGACTTAGGAAAGTGGAGTGAGGATGACAAGGCAGGGAGACAGAATGGGGAAGAGCACAGAGGCAGACTCGGTATCGCTAATGCTCTAGGTCTTAAGAGGAGTGATGGGCTCACAGGTTCTTGTTTTATTACTATGCTTGCTTCTCTGGTGGCTCAGTCGGTAAAGTGTCTGCCTGCAATGCAGGAGACCTGGGTTCGATCCCTGGGTTGGGAAGATCCTCTGGAGAAGGAAATGGCAACCCACTCCAGTACTCTTGCCTGGACAATCCCATGCATGGAGGAGCCTGGTAGGCTACAGTCCATGGGGTCGCAAAGTCAGACAGGACTGAGCAACTTCTCTCTTCATACACACATCAGGCATCAGACTTTCACTGAGCATTACAGTCATCCACGAACTTAGACTCCCAGACCTCACTTCATACTGAGCCAGAATCAGTGTGAGGCAATCCACAGGATTAACAAACTCCCAGGTGACTCTAATAAACCCAAAGCTGGGTAGATTAGGAACACGTGCCCCCAGGAGAATCATTTATTACCTTGCTGCACAAAACAACAATAAAGAATATCTAATAAAAGGTGGTATATAAGGACTAGGAGGGGCTTCCCTGGTGGTTCAGATGGTAAAGACCTGGGTTTGATCCTGGGTTGGGAAGATCCCCTGGAGGAATGCATGGAAACCCACGTCAGTATTTTTGCCTGGAAAATCCCCATGGACAGAGGAGCCTGGCAGGTACAGCCCATGGGGTTGCAAAGAGCCCGACACAGCTGAGCGACTAAGTACAGCACAAGGACTAGGAGAGATACTTACAATACCCATTCTGCTAGAAACAAGACACTAGAGACACTGACTGACTACCTAGAGAGCCCCCTTTTGGTGCAGCCCAGTACAAATGACCCAGGTCCAAATCCCCAAAGATACTGGACCCAGGAAGCAACTTTATATAAAAAGTTGAAAGGAAAAAATCCATGGCTTGGGTAACTGGCCCTTTTCAGGCCTCTGATATGCCTCCCTTTTGCTGCTGTGCCATGATGACATTTCTACATGTAAAAAATGCTGCGAGCAGCATTTCCAGGAAATTGTTCCAACATTCAGTGTTTTCCAAACCACAAAACTTCATCAAGGCACTTTCTTCAAAACATGTGGCTGGCTGCCAAAATACCATATTGATTTTCCTAACAGACTGCACTTCAGCTTAGTACCATTTTGCTTATAGTAGAGTTGGTCAAATTGAAATGACCAAATTTAATCACTTTGGTGCCATTTCAGGGTTTGAAAGGGGAGGAACAAACAACAGAGAACTTACCAAAACCTCTAGCAAGTGCTGCCACCCCATATCAAACAAGCAGAGTCCCAGCCAGGTGTGTAACCCTGTCCCAGCTGCCACCTTCTTACAGACCTCAGGGCCTTTGACCCAGCTCTTCTCCCGGCCTGGGATGTTCCACTCTCCTTGTCTGCCTATTAAAGCCCTCATAGTCCTACCTAATCAGTCTCCTTTCTAATGCCTTCCTTAACTTCCCCAACACAAGTCACATATACCCACTCCAGGCAGTTACTTCTCCTACCTGCTCTCATTCAGTTCAGTTCAGTTGCTCAGTTGTGTCCGACTCTTTGCGACCCCATGAACCGCAACATGCCAGGCCTCCCTGTCCATCACCAATTCCCGGAGTTCACTCAAACTCATGTCCATCGAGTTGGTGATGCCATCCAGCCATCCCATCCTCTGTCGTCCCCTTATCTTTCTGCCCCCAATCCCTCCCAGCATCAGGGTCTTTTCCAATGAGTCAAATCTTCACATGAGGTGGCCAAAGTACTGGAGTTTCAGCTTGAGCATCATTCCTTCCAAAGAACACCCAGGACTGATCTCCTTTAGGATGGACTTGTTGGACCTCCTTGCAGTCCAAGGGACTCTCAAGAGTCTTCTCCAACACCACAGTTCAAAAGCATCAATTCTCTGGTGCTCAGCTTTCTTCACAGTCCAACTCTCACATCCATACATGAGCACTGGAAAAACCATAGCCTTGACTAGACAGACCTTTGTTGGCAAAGTAATGTCTCTGCTTTTTAATATGCTATCCTCCCTGCTCTCATTACACCCTATATAAATCCTTCCACAGAACTTGCTACCTTGTTTGCCTAGAAACACAGATGCTCAAATGTTGAATTCCACCTCTCCTGTAACTTTTTGACTTTGGACAAAGGTTCTCAACCTCTGAGATTCTCAGTCGCTGTACTTCATAAAGGAATAAAATATCACCTGCACTGAAAGTACTTAAGTGTCTAATGAAGAGTGGTTATTATGTTGAAGGAACAGAGACACAAAGGTCAGAGGTGTCAGAAAACACCAGATCTGATAGGGGAGCGAGGGAGGGCCACCAAGGAACTTCACCAAGCCCTGTGCTTAGGTAACTCTGTTCTGACTCCCACTACTCTGGCATCTTGGGGCGCACAGTCAGAGGGAGGTTAAAGTCGAGTGAATGCAGGCTGACCTCTTATGCTTCACAGCTCCTGCCAATAGCTTTGCCTGGGAGAGCTTATTCTTGGTTTCTACGGGCTTCACAGCTTTCTTCTCCACTTCCTTCTTGTTTTCTGAAGAAATTCCAACCTTGTTGAGATTGCTGTGAGTTACAGGTTAAGGATCAAGAGAAGCAAAAAGAAGAGCTATGGCAGGACAGTGATAAATCAAGACGTGGAAGCCACCTATAACTCACGAGCACCTCAGCTCTGCCATGGCATGTTTGGCCTACTTATGTAAAAAATGCCCTCCCCAGACTTTTCTTTCAGTCCAGTGTTTCGGACTCCATGTTTCCACTGCAGGGGGATAGATTCAATCCCTGGTTGGGAAACTAGAGTCCACATGCCAAGAAGCACTGCCAAAGGAAAAAAAAAAAAAAAGCCCCCCCACCTTTATTCTGCCAGTCAAATCCAGCTGAGAAATGAAGATGACTAGGACGAAGATGGCAAAGCAAGCCCAAAATAATACAGAGAAGCAATTTTTTTCCCTTTGAGTCCCAAAGAAAATCCTGAGGATGACCAGAACACGTGCTATTACCAAAAACATGGCCAATATCATACTTGTTGGGGAAAACGAAGATCCTGAAGAATCCAACAGAAAAAAGTGTAGCTTCCCCGAATGCAGAAAAATTATTTGCTTTCCCTCTAAGGATAAAATAAAATTTTGCAGAGTGTCCTATGACTATCAGTAGCATTCAGCTTTAGATATTATGAAGACTAACTCCTATTCTGTGGATGTAAGACAACATCAGAATCATCTTAAGGCTCATTTAAAACACAGGGTCCCTCCCCTGTCCCAAACCTACTTACTCAATGAAGACTTCCAGAGGCCCAGGAACCTGTATTAAACACTCTGAGGGTGACTTTAATGAGAAACCCCTGTGCATAGACAACACAACACAAGGACTGAAAAGCTGTTTAAAAGCATAAACAGCCAGTTCATTTGTTACATACTGTTTTCAAGCTTGATGTCAATCTATGGCTCCCAAGGTTTGTCAGTTTCTTTGGTTCTGTTCACCAACCCCCTCCTCTCCTTCCCTATCATGCTCTCTCATAACGTATTAGTCAATAAATAAGTACTGGAACATGGTGCAATTCCTTACTTAAGATGCAGTGGTGCCTTGCTGGAACAACAGCGACATCTAGTGCTCAAGATATCCAAGACATATGTATTAACAGCCCAGAGGAGTGGAGGTGGGACTATACGGTCTAAGCTATTCCTATATGTTTGAACAATGGAAAAACTGGGTACCAGAAATTAGGAAATTTTAATTTCTAATTCTAGTGTCTAATTTTCAAAGGCTCAATTCTTGTGGGAACCAGTTATCTTAAACATCTGTAATATTCAATAGGGATTATACTTTATACTCAGCATTATTCTGAGTTTCATCTATTTATATTTAATGTTTTTAAGGTAATCATGGAAACTGATATGTTAATACTAAATGTTCATTTTTTTTAGAATAAAAATGAAACAGAAATTTCATCTTTTTAGTACAGAATATCAAAATCCATGAGCATGCTGTGATTTTTACCTACACTCCACCTTAAAGGATAGAAACTTTCAAGTACAACAGAAAAAATTTAACAAAATCACACATTTATAATACCAAGACAAAAACAAAAACCAACATTTAACTTTTTATTTTTAAGTGAAGAAAAGCTCTCAACTTCTTTTTTGGTGGGCAGGGAGGTGTTAATATTTTTGATCCACATCCAAGGCCTAAGTCCTTTTTCCCCCTTAAGACCCTCTCCCCTTAAAATGTTTTAAATATACAAATACATTTCAAAGTCTCAAGGAATAGACTACATGAAGCAGTTTTTAAAATGTCACATCGTATTTGAACACACATATTAATAAATACTGTTCTAGTGAGAACCATTTCATCCAAATGCCAAATAAACCTGTGTTCTGGAAAAAAATAAATACTGTTCTAACCTAAAGAAAACAAAAGTTCTATTTATATTGGCACAAACTGCAGCTTACTTGTATTCACAAGTATCACATTATAAAATATACCAACCAAGCAAAACCAAGAACCATCTCCTGATTTAGAGCTTTAATAAACAGATGTCTAAACCTCAATTCCTACCTCAACATGTCTCTGGCTACATGCATGCTTGGGATTAGCACAATATACATCAGTGGGTTGGAAGGCTTTCAGTTTTTCTAGACAGAACTTTCCAAGTCTCCAATAAAAGCCACTAATTACCCTGGAGCCTCTTCAATGTTGTACTGCAATGTTATCAGGACAGAGAAGTTTCTTTTGCCTCACGGCTGCCCTGTTCATCCTTCCCTTTGAACTAAAAACCCAAGGGCCTCTCATACTCATACCACACCAACAATACTCTCCAGAATGTTGCCTTGGGAGACACTGTCTTATCTGCTTGTCTGCCAAATTAAGCAAATAAAACAAAACGTAATTCAAGTGAAAATGTATTTTTTTCCTTAACATATACCTGCCCATCTCTGCAAACATCAATGCATAATACCATCCTGGGGTCATGACACAATAGAGTGGGGGAGGGAAGCTTCAGAACAATCAACCTCAATTCTACAGTTGGGATGGAGTGTGATTTTTCTATCAAGTTCTATCTTAGTGTTATACCAGAATTCCACTTGGAAAACAAACTGGAAGCCACGTCTTTCAAACGTGTTCAGAGTACGTTTTGTGGCAGCATGTTGCTACCCTTGACACAATAGAGTGGGGGAGGGAAGCTTCAGAACAATCAACCTCAATTCTACAGTTGGGATGGAGTGTGATTTTTCTATCAAGTTCTATCTTAGTGTTATACCAGAATTCCACTTGGAAAACAAACTGGAAGCCACGTCTTTCAAACGTGTTCAGAGTACGTTTTGTGGCAGCATGTTGCTACCCTATCTCAACCACCGTCAATCACCTTGTCTTTAACCAAATTCCTGGCAATCTGTTCACATTTTCTCCTACGTAACTCTTTAATGGGACCTACTACACACACACTGCAAAAAAAAATACCAACTAGTGCAAACACACAGTCATAGCAACAATTTTAGAGGTAAAAAAGCCTGTTACCACACTAGTGAGGTTATTCAATATATAAGCTTGAAATACTCACATAAGCTTTTTCACAGGAGGAAGTCGCTAAGGTGGCCCTTTTAACCTCTTCTATGAGTCATTCATTAATTTCTTCACACATATACTAAGAACCTACTATATACCAAGCACTGGAGAAATCAATGCTGATCAAGTCTTTGTTCTTATGGTGCTTACTTTATATTCCAGCACTAGAGAGGCAAACAAAGCTGTAAATATATAAATTAAGATTTTCAGGTAGTGACATACTATTTTTAAAAATGACATTATAGTCAGTGATGGAGGTGGCTGCAACTTTAGATGGAGTGCTTAGGGAAGATCTCTATGAGGAAGGGAGCTGAAACCCAAGTGTCATGAAATGCAAGCCCTGTAAAATCCGAGGGCAGAGCATCCAAGGCTGAGGAAATAGCAAATACAAATGCCTTGAAATGGAATCACAGAGCTCAGTATGAGAAGAACATAAAGCCAGGCAGTAAGCTGGAGTGTGGTAAATAGGAAGAAGAGTAGTTCAAGATACAACAGGGAGGTGAGTTGGCCTACATCATGCAGACCCTTGTAGGACCTGATTAAGAATGCAGATTTTAAGTCTAAATGCAACAGGAAGCCACTAGTGTTTGAAACAGGAAAGTTTTATGATCCCACATATGTTTTCAAAAGTTCTCCAGACTATCGTCTAGAGAATGGACTGGGAGGGAGAACAGAAGCAGAGACAATTAGATGGTCACGTAGTCCAGAGAAGGTCTACGACGACTGCAGTGGTTAACAGAGCAAGAGCTGGAAGATTTGGAGCACATTTTGGAGGTAGTTTGGCAGATACCAGAAAAAGAAGAGATTTGGAGGGAGGTAATGTAGTGAAGGTAGGAGTAGTGAGGAGTGGAATTGAGATTTTTGATTCAGGTAAGTTACATGTGGGATGCCTAGTAAGACATGCAAATGGATGCCAGAAATATAACAGTGAGCCAAAGCAAAGTCCTCTTGGCTGCTTTCCCTGCCTCTCTGTGGAGACAGACCAGGCTGTCTGTCTAGTAATGGGAAGGTCTGAGGACACCGGAAGGTTGCTAAAAATTTCCTTTAAAAAAGCTAGAAGCCAGTTTCTCCCCTGGATGAGGTTTATTGCATCGCCCATCTGTTTCAGAGTCTAATCTTACAAGGCAAGAATACTGTGGTACTGACCATTAGGATTTAGGCCTTTAGTTAATCCTGTAGGATCTGGACTTTTGATTGCAACAGACTCTTGCACGCAACATAACTCTACGAATCGCTGCCAGTTATTCAGCATCACAGGAACATCACAGTTGAAAGGGAACTTAAAGATGCCCAGACAGAAGACCCTCATTCTATACTGAAAAAACTGAAATGCATAGATGTTGATGAGAAACTGACACCTTATAGATTCCTAGCAAAGTACAAAGGATATTCTGTATTCCTTCAGTTCTTTCAGTTCTTCTTCTCTTCGCTGTTTTTCTATTAGTTCTTGCTGCCGAGAAACCTCATCAAGGAAGTTGGTCTCATCTTCATCTAAGCCTCTTACCATGTTTTCTGAGGAAATAATTAAACAAGGAACACTTAAAGCAGACTAAAGGGAAAATATAGTCAAGATTTTTCCTTGTCCTATTTTTTAATAAACAGCAGATTGTTCAGGGGATTAGAAGAATGAATTTGTAAACACCAAAGCTTTTGGATAGATAACATGGCATAAAATCAAAGCATCTCTCCCATTACTAGATGTTAGCATAAAATTAAAATGGGTATACTGAGTTCTAAGCAAAAATTTTCAATGTGGTCTAGATGGTAGAAAGCTGTCTCTTTTCTACCAAATGAGCACCCAGAGACTAGATAATCAAGACAATTTCATGGCTGGTTAGAAAAAGTGTTGCACAAGGCAAAAGTGCACCAAAAAGGCCCCACAGAGTCCCTCAGACGCTATTTTTTCTGAAGCTTACTGAATTTAAACTGTTCTTCATACTCCTGCTGCTTCCTGTCTTTCTGTTCTTGTAGCCTTTCATACAGAGACCGAGGGTCATAAACCTCCTCCGGGCATTCTGAAAGAAAAGGGAGGGGGGAAAAATACATACTTCACAATCCGTTCATATTATTTTGGAATCACAAAGGATTTAAAGATAAAGTCAAGTCTCTGCATGATCTGAGAGCAAAGATAACACAAAAATAGTACAAAGTTCACAGCTTCCCTTTAGACCTCAGACAGGAGCCAGCAGTTCTCAAAGCCAACTGTGAGTGTGAACAGGGCCCATGGACTGAGACAACTAACTGGATGAGGGATCCACCCAAAACAAACCCTGCACGGTAGCAGCACTCTCAGCTATTCAGATCCTGGATCCACCTGAATAGCTAGAAAACCAGTGGAATCTTCTGGAATAGAGTGTGGTAGAGTGGAAAGGGCATGGAGGCGCAGATCCTGGTCTGCTCTCAGCTATGGAGACCTTACATAGGTCCCTTCACCCCCTCAGCCTTAGTTCTTCTACTCTAAAGTGATGTTAATAGCCTGGAGGGTTGTGAGGATTAAAGATCTGTGCGCCCATATACCTTCTGGATCTTCAGGTTTTCGAACTTTTTCCCATTCTTCTTGTCTCCTTTTGCGCCGTTCATCTAGCTCTGCCTCAGATACAAACCTCTTTTTGATAACAAGGTTACCGTCATCCCCTCCATCCATAATGGAACAGTCTAAAAAACAAACAAACAAAATATTTCAAGTGAGAGCTGTAATTAAAATTCTGAAGAGAAACAAGGAGATTGAACTCTGTCTCCTCCAAGCAACGGACTACCTCAAAACATCCTTCAGCCTTGAACTGAGAAATCCTCATGTAATTTAACTCCTAAGTCACTGACAAAAGCACAGGATTACATTTTCTTAAAGTATTATGTAGTTTTATCAACATCTATGTTTATCTACAAAGTCAGCAAGAGGACCTGGAAGGTGGTGAATGGTGGAGCTGAGAATCAGCTGGGAGCAAAAATTCATACTCTTACCCACTTAATCATACCCCTCCCCAGAAACCAGGGATCTTCCTTAAGAAGAAGGACATGTCAATTTCAGCTTTCTTCTTATACCAAATTCCAGTGCTAAGAATGTTCATGGAACATCTTCCTCTAGTGAAGACGAAAATGGAAACAGAGGAAATAAATCCAAACATGCAGAACAAAAGAACAGTCTTTGTCCATTGTAACAACACAGAAAATTTTTAAATTTACTAGAAAGAAAACCAAATCAATGGACACAAGTTGTTGTCCTTACCTAAAGCCCACAACCCTGGACATTTCTGACTTAGCATTATTCAATGTCTCCAGCCAAAGGTCTATTACAGAGAAAGAATTGCTCCATCTCTGTGACCATGCCAAAAATTCCTCAAGTTTTGCAGAACGACCTCTTATGGAACAAGGGCCAACATTTTCTTAAATGTTTCTGGCAGAGAAAACATCAAAGATGTAGAACTTTAAGGATGGGAGAGACAATTTAGACCCTCACTGTCCTCTTTCTCAGCTGTAGCTCTCCTTTCTCATCCTATATTGGCTGTCTGGTTTCCTCCTCTCACCCTTATTTACCGGGAAATAATTCAGAATGTGATGGGTCCTCACAGCCCACCTCAAACAATTCTCCACCTGGCAACAGAACGTGCCATTCATACCCAGGAGATTTTCATCCAACCCATACTTTAAAACTGCGCTCCCTTCAGGTAACTGACTCTCTCTGAGCAGATCTGACTAGCACAATAGTTATTCCTTAAACTGAACTGAAATCTCTCTTCCTATAAATTCCACAGATAGGTTGAATACACTGGGACTACACAAAAGAAGCCAAATCCCTTTTTCAACACAACAATGCTTCAGAAGCTGTTTGAAAACAACTCCCATTTTCCTAATTTGTCACTTTTGTAGGTCAAGCATTCCTAGTTCCTTTAATCTTATAAAAACATGAAAAAACTGTCTCAAAACAGTGAACTTAAACTGTTATGAGCTAAACCTGGGAAAGCAATATTAGGATATGGTAATACAACTGGCATGCCATTGAATCCATCTCTTTACTCGTTACACTTGAAAAAATAAAAAAATATATAAGTACTGAAAGAACTCTTCTTACAGTTCAAAATGAAAATCTTGACTCTTACATCCTTCCATCTAAGTAAGAATTCAGACTCAAGATTTATTCTTATAATGCAAAACTAAGGAAGTAAAGCCATCTATTTAATTTTCACAGCCTGTTGAGTTTTTGGATAAAGAAGAATTCATTTGACTTAAAAAAAATGAATTTGACTTTAAAAAACAATTCATTTGACTTAAAAAAAAAAATCCCTGAAACTCAAGGGTCAGAGCCTTTAAGATACATGTAAACAAAGGTTTGAATTTGAAATAGAAACTCTTAGAGAATAAGAATTTTCCCAACATTTATCAATTACTTTTGGAAAAAGACAAATTTATGGGATTCCAAGACATTCTTACTCTCCTTTTCATCTTTTTCTCAAGTGTTAGAACTGAACTTTTACCGAAAGAGTTTGGCCTGTGCTATTTCCCCATCTTTCACATGTAGGACTAAATCAAGAATCACGGTTGGTCAATGAAAAAGAAAACAAGGCAGAAGTACGTTTTAAAAAGGATATTTAAAGATAATGGGTTTATAATTTGACAGAAAAAAATTCTAATTCTTTCAATGGGTTGGTTTCCTGAGAAAAGTCACACTGTCAAAACTAATGAGCACTTGTAAAAATCTGTTCTTTAAACCTAACATAATCCCGACATTCCCTCATTCCCAAAATAAACCTAGATGGCCATGCCTAATTATAAAACATTTCTGTGAATTTTAAAAGACCAATATAAACAGACTGCTTCATCCATCTCTTTCTTCAATTTGCACATCTCCTATAGGTCCTCATTCCCTGGCACTTCAGCTATTCCCTTCTTGCCTGCAATTCCACCAGTGGCCCTATATTACGAGAGGTCAAAGGACAGAAAACATTAATGAACAAGTGGTCATACTCCTCAGTATGCTAGATAATATTCAGAATACTTCTTCTCCAGAAATATTCAAAACTTCCCTACCAATAAATACTGCCAAGAAGCCAGCTTAATTCAGATACTTTTCATGACAACCTAATCTAATTCAACCAACATATAACATATACCTTTTGTTGCAGTCTCCTTACAGGAGGGAAAACAGGTAATGATGAGTACAGATTCTGAGATCAAGAGACCTTGGTTCTGCCACTTGTAAGTTGTATGATTTTGGGCAGGTCATTTAACTCATCTAAGGCTTAGTTTCCTAATCCACAGATTGCACTCATCAATGGAGATTAAGAGAGTACTGCACAACATAAAGCTTTTGTGAGATAAACTAGATAATTCATCTAAAGTACTTAGCAGTGTTTGGGACCTGCTTAAAAATGCTTTAAAAGGTCTGTCATTATTGCAAAGAGCTATGCTGAGCTCTGGTTATGGGAGTGAGAGAAATATACTACCCTATGCTCAAGGAGTGTAGGAGAAATAAATCAGTGACATAAACAACCATGACAAGTGGGAAAGGGACCAGATGAAACTGAGGGAAATCAGGAAAAGCTTCCATGTATACGTATTTGGTAATTCTATAATTCCTCTTTACCACAGTTATTATTATTAATTCAATTTAAATAAACTCAACATCAGGTTGAATGCTGAACTCTGTGTCCAACAATGTGCAAATTATATGGGGGTGCATAAAGAAAATAAATTTTAAAGAGCTAGTACTAGTTCCTAACAGGTAAACAGTGTGTGTAATGAATTACCAAAGTAAACAGTACAGCTAAGAGGCAGTAATGAAGGGCACAAATAGGGATCAACCCAGTTTCCCAAGCTGAAAACCTGGACATATACTTAAGACTCCTTTTTCCTTATTCCCTTACATCCCAACATCCCACTAGTCACCAAGTTCTGCTGTTTCTACTTCACAATGATCTATCTTTAATTCATCCTTTCCTTTCTAATCTCTTCTTTTCAGGGCCTCATCTTGCATAAACTACTCTAAGAGCATTCTATTAAGACGTTCTGTTTCTCCTCTGGCCCTCATTCCAGCTATTTCTAATTCCACTATAGCATTTATTCATTGTGTTTTATCCATTAGGACTATTCCAACAGCTCTTTGTATCCACAGTGCTTATTAGCACAGTGTCTGGCATATATTAAATATATAAGAAATACTTACTAGATAAACCAACCAGGGAGAGAATTTGAAGAATTTAGGCAGAGAGGAATGTTCTTACATATTCTTAGATACTGTCCAATGTAAATTATAGAAAATAATAGTCATCAAATAAGCATTCACTAACGTGTCTTTGTCCCATAGGGAATTCTATTCAAACATCATACAACTTGTGCAATAGGAAACACAGGACCAAAGATTTCATCACCTTACTATATTAGATAACTGACATCTTCAAGAATAACTCTTGCTACTTTCCTTTTAATTTCAGCTAACTAAAAAAAACGCTCTCATACTAAAAATTTCTTAGACAAAGCATTTTTCTCTGAAGAGTCCAACATTCATTAGCTGTTTATTTTGCAACAGAAAGGTGATTTCTACCCTAACTTATTTACCTTCTTCCAGACGTAGAGAAACCAGAAACTAAAGTGTCTATTTCTAATTCCTACAGCTTACCTAAATTTTCACAAGTCTCTTATTTTCCTCTTTTGTTAGAATAATTAAAAACAAACACAAATAAACAAAAGCCCAGGGGTCTGGGGATTTAATAATAATTCATTTAGGGATGAAGAAGATTTACATTAAGAATGCTTATTTTGTCCTTACTGTAATTTTAGAAAGAATAACTGTGCCAACTTTTCTTTACTCTCATAGCATTTTTATAGTGATTCAAGTCCAATTATCAAATTAAACATTATTTTTAAAAGGATTATATAAGTTCTTCAAAGAATTCATGGAAATCCAAAACCATACCAAAATCATTTTGTCCCAACTTAAAAGTTTCAAACTGATGCAAATTTTCAAATTCGCGTGGCAGCCAAACAAACAATGTTCTTATATTTCAAGCTGAAACAAATGTTAAACACTGCACTACTGTGTTTGTACTGGAGACTGTAGTATTTAATTTCCAGTTTGGTGAGACAGAATGGGTTTATGCACAGCATGCCATATAAATTTCAAGAAACAAAACTGCTCCCAAGATAATTGCCATTGCTGACATGAAAATTATTCCATTTAGCTCATGCCATGATGCAAGTAAATGAGATCTGGTTTCCTCTGGAATTGAATTTTGTGATGGCAGACTATTTAAGTGTTTACATCACTGGCCACCATACCCTCCTAACTTCTAACATTAGATACACTGTACTTGTAAAAATATACCAGGGCAGATCAGATCTCTGTGTCACAATGTTCTAACATTTCCCCAAAGGGAGCAAAAACAATAGGCCAATCCACATTTTTTCTGTTAGTAAATATACTTAAGTATTGCTCTTCCAACATTATCCTGATGTTCAAGTCATGTGAGATTTTAAAACGTAGGACAGAAACTAAGAGGAATTTGGCAAACTAAAAATCATTCTAGAAAAGACTGCTTTCTGGCCAGAAGGCACTTCTATCAAGCTACAGTAACTTAAGTCAAGCCAACTTTCCCTATAAAACTTTAGAGCATGACAACTACTAACAGAGAACAGTCTGTTAGCACTTATTACTAGAAAAAGTAATTCTCAGTCACTCTTCTAACACTGAGGCTTATTTAACCTACTCCACTAGCAAAGAGGACTGCTGCTACTAAGTCGCTTCAGTCATGTCCGGTTCTGTGCAACCCCATAGACAGCAGCCCACCAGGCTCCCCCGTCTCTGGGATTCTCCAGGCAAGAACACTTAAAGCATTGTAGAGTTTATGAAAGACTGAAATGCACTAAGAAAAGGACTGGTATCTTAAATGGAAAACTATGTGTTGCTTAAGCACACTCATCCAGGGTATCTGATTCGATGTGTTTTTATAGCTTTCATTATCTTTGAGCTATTTCACAAGAATCAAAATTTTAGATAATCAATATCATTGCAGACGATTCTTGTCTGTATACATGAAAATGAAATTAGAGGGAAATACAACTGATTTTCCCCTCCCAGTTTCCCAGCTATTGACAAATTCATTTCAGCATTTCTTACTGCTTACATATATATGACTCTTTGAATTTTCCTTTGAACTAGCTGTAGCATTTTACTGAATCTGTAACTAATTTAATTAAATAAAATCATTGACATATTCATTTCATAGTTTTGTGAGTTGTGATTATACTCTCTTTTTAATAAAGAGCATTGAACTAATTCTTTTGTTCACGGTTAATTTAATGTATAAATTAAATTAATTAATTTAATGGTCCCCATCTCTCAACTGACTTGAGCAAAGTGAGACACAAGATTATGAGATACACCCCTATATGGTCTAGCTTTCACAGTGTAAAGCTCATTTTCAGGCTCCCCAGGTGGCGCTAGTGGTAGATAATCCGTCTGCTAATGCTAGAGACAAAAGAGATGTGGGTTCCATCCCTGGGTGGGGAAGATCCTCTGGAGGAGGAAATGGCAACCCCCTCCAGTATTCTTGCCTGGAGAATCTCATGGACAGAGGAGCCTGGTGGGTTACAGTCTACAGGGTCACAAAGAGTCAGACACGGCTGAAGAGACTTAGCACGCATGCACACAAAGCTCAGTTTCAGGGTCTGAGGCTGTATCTCTCTCCACTTTGCGTTGTTTGCCAGGAACAGAATGGTGAGGAAATCTTCTGTAATGACTTAAAACACAATCTTGGTATATGATGAGTGTGTGCGTGCTAAGTCACTTCAGTTGTATCAGACTCTGTGCAACCCTATGGACTGTAACACACCAGGCTCCTCTGACAATGGGATTCTCCAGGCAAGAATACTGGAGTGGGTTGCCATGTCCTCCCCCAGGGAATCTTCCCAACCCAGGGATAAAACCCTGTCTCTTATGCCTCCTGCATTGGCAGGTGGGTTCTTTACCACTGGCACCACCTGGGAAGGCCGTGGTAGGTGATGGTCAGCATTAAATGTGATCTTTTACTGATTCCCTATTATCAGATTTGTTTAATGGGCAGTTAAAAATACAATAGGATCTTATTATTTTCTTAAGAGAAACCTCTATAGGAACAAGAATTTAAAAAGTGGAGCCAATAAGAATTTTACTTTTCCCTTCAGCTGCAATCTAAGCTTCTCTACTCTATTCTCAGCAATTATTTTCTTCTCATGATGCCAAGCATATCTGAACAATACCTGCAAAGGGGCAGACTCACTCACTTAATAAAAGTGCAAAACCACTGCCTCCAGTAAGAGTCAGGACTGATCAGATATGCTTTTATGTTTCCAGTTTTCATCAACTAAGAACGAATGACCTCCTTTTGCATGTGGCTGAAGTATTATGCAAGGAAAGATCTAATCTGTGCTTTTTAAATGCTTTTGGAGTCATCAAGACCTGAAGGAAATTGTATTAAGATTTGAAGTCCAAATTCAACCCTTATTCTTCATTTGAACTAATTTCCCTTTGCCCTGGCCCTTCTAGAATGGCTGTAGATTTATGAACGTGGGAAAAGAAAGAAATAAAGAATAACAGTGTTTAAAAATAAATTTTGTTTTTCACAAAATTAATCCCATTTTACGGTGTGTATTTTAGTGAAAATTCTTTTGGGTGACTTACCGTTTGTCAAGCGATCAAACAAGAAAATGTCAAAGTCCCACATTCCCACTTTGGAGAGCATGTGCTGAAAAGGCAAACAAAAAACGGCACTCAGATGAATCATACTGGAGACCCAAACATTTACTTTGAGACACAGTGAATTAAAGAGTTAAACAGTTGAAAACAGCGTACTACTATCTATGTACAACTGGTTTGCACTAAAACAAATCTTACTCCACTCCCTAATAATAACAGTGTTAAAGGGACAGGTTCCGGAATTACACTGCCACTTCCCATGACAGCCGCATGTCTTACTGGCTGTGGTACCTTGGGTAAATTGTTTAGCCTCTTTGTACCTCAGTTTTCTAATACATTCAGTTCAGTTCAGTTCAGTTGCTCAGTCGTGTCCGACTCTTTGCGACCCCATGAATCGCAGCACGCCAGGCCTCCCTATCCATCACCATCTCCCGGAGTTCACTCAGACTCACGTCCATCAAGTCCGTGATGCCATCCAGCCATCTCATCCTCGGTCGTCCCCTTCTCCTCCTGCCCCCAATCCCTCCCAGCATCAGAGTCNTCGCCAAAGTATTGCAGTTTCAGCTTCAGCATCAGTCCTGCCAATGAATATTCAGGACTGATTTCCTTTAGGACGGACTGGTTGGATCTCCTTGCAGTCCAAGGGACTTTCAAGAGTCTTATCCAACACCACAGTTCAAAAGCATCCATTCTTTGGCACTCAGCTTTCTTTATAGTCCAACTCTCACACCCATACGTAACTACTGGAAAAACCATAGCATTGACTAGATGGACCTTTGTTGGCAAAATAATTAATATGCTGTCTAGGCTGGTCATAACTTTTCTTCCAACGAGCAAGCATCTTTTAATTTCACGGCTGCAGTCACCCTCTGCAGTGATTTCGGAGCCCAGAAAAATAAAGTCTCTCATTGTTTCCATTTTTTCCCCATCTATTAGAGACAAAGTAATGAGACCAGATGTCATGATCTTAGTTTTCTGAACTAAGCCGACTTAAGCCGACTTTTTCACTCTCCTCTTTCACTTTCATCAAGAGACTCTTTAGTTCTTTGCTTCTTGCCATAAGGGTGGTATCATCTGCATATCTCGAGGTTATTGATATTTTTCCCAGTAATCTTGATTTCAGCTTGTGCTTCATCCAGCCTGGCATTTCGCATGATGTTCTCTGCATGTACGTTAAATAAGCAGGGTGACAATATGCAGCCTTGACATACCCTTTCCTGATTTGGAACCAGTCTGTTGTTTCATGTCCAGTTCTAACTGTTGTTTCTTGACCTGCATACAGATTTCTCAGGAGGCAGGTAAGGCGGTCTAGTATTCCCATCTCTTTAAGAATTTTCCAGTTTGTTGTGAGGATAGCTTTGACTACACACTATTTTACCATCTGGGTGGAGTTTGGAACCTAACCCACGTGCTGCAATTCATGGGGTCGCAAAAAGTCAGACACGACTGAGCGACTGAACTGAACCCACACTAAATTATACTCTCTCCCATCCCCACCTTCCAAGCTTTATGGATCTCCTCTCCAAAACCAAATTAAGAAAAAAAAAAACAGGGACTTTACACTACAACAAACATACAAGGCCCACTCATTCAGTTGTATTTTTGAAGTAAATCTTTACAGGGAACATATGTGCAAGGCAGGGCTTCCCAGGTGGCTCAGTAGTAAAGAATCCGCTTGCCAATGCAAGACTTGCAGGAGATGTGGGTTCATTCCCTGGGTAGAGAAGGTTCCCTAGAGTAGGAAAAGGCAACCCACTCCAGTATTCTTGCCTGGAAAATTCCATGGACAGAGAAGCCTGGTGAACTATAGTCCATGGGGTAGCAAAGACTTGGACACAATCAAGCAGCAATAGCATTATGTGCAAGTCACAGTGCTTGGTACTAAACTGGCACTACTTTTTAGCAAATAAGGAATTTGAATTCAAAAGAAGAGATAAGGTAAGTACAGGAGCAATTTAAGGAAATGGAGAATGAGGGTAAATGCTCTAAAAGAAAAGAAATTAAGCACTAAGGAGTTCAGAAAAGAAGGTTAGAAAAAGCACTGGGGAAGCTTAATTTTGATAGCAGCTATGACACTGCTCCAATACTTTGGCCACCTGATGTGAAGAGCTAATCATCGGAAAAGACCCTGATGCTGGGAAAGACTGAAGGCAGGAGGAGAAAGGGACAACAGAGGATGAGATGGTTNAGCTTAATTTTGATAGCAGCTATGACACTGCTCCAATACTTTGGCCACCTGATGTGAAGAGCTAATCATCGGAAAAGACCCTGATGCTGGGAAAGACTGAAGGCAGGAGGAGAAAGGGACAACAGAGGATGAGATGGTTGAATGGCACCACCGACTCAACGGACATGAGTTTGAGCAGGCTCTGGGAGATGGTGAAGGACAGGGAAGCCTGGCGTGCTGCAGTCCAAGGGGTTACATAGAGTCAGATACGAGTAGCCAACTGAATAACAAGGACACTGCCCTGTGAAAGGTGGTGGAAGTTTTAGATAGGTGAAGAAAAATAACCTTTAACTCAAGGTTGCCTGAAAGACAAATTTCACTTCTAAAATCAAAGGGGGCTTCCATTTCCACAAATAGCGAGCTAGGTAATTGAGACCAATCCCTCACTTCTGCAACAAATAAAACTGGAAGATGTTTTTTAAAATAATTCTTAAACAAACAGAAAAGCTAACAAGACAGTAAAGAATTCAGCAAAAACCCAAGACAAGGTGAAAACCAGAAATCGAGCCCAATATTCAAACTCGTTTTCGTCCTGAGGATTTCTCTGATCTTGAAAACTACTGTTTTGGTGCCCTTGGGAAGTAAAAGTCAAAAGCAGAGAGCCCAGGTAGGGTGTGTGGGGTCTGATAACCACCTCCTTCTCCATCTTAATCTGGTACCCCAAAGAACTACAGCATCAGGTAAAGGTGAACTGGTAAGAAAAAAAGCAGGAATAATGGGCAACAGAAACAGCCCAAAGGACATCCAGACAGTGGAATTAACACATATAGATTACAAAACAACTATGCTTACCATGTTTAAAGAAATAAAAACCAGACATCAAAATTAACAGCAGAGCATAAGAAATCGTTAAAGTGGCATGGCACAATTGAAAAAACAGAACTTCAGTGACTAAAACATGCAATAAATTAATTTAAAATCACAACAGATGAGTTTAGTAACAGATTAGAAATAACTTATGAGAGAATTCATAAAAAACAAATTATGCAGAATGTAGTATAGAAAAGTAAAAAGAGGAAAAGGCATAAAGAAGAGAGGGGGGAAGGTCTACATTAAATCAGTAAAGAAGGAAGATACACAACAGGGCAGAAACAGTACATGAGTATAAATGACTGAAAATCTCGCATAACTTATGAAAGACACTAATCCAAAAATTTAGACGTGTAATAGACACCAAACACACTGAACAGAGACAAATCCACAGTTGCATACATCATAAGGAAATTCAGAAAACCAAAGACGAAATAAACTGTAAAACACATGCTACAGAAAAAGCGAAACAGGTGGTATTTGAGAACGAAGACAAAGCACTGTTCAAAAGAAGATCAATAATGAGCACACTGAAATTGCTTGATTTACCTGCCTTGAAGATGTAATTACGCTGATTGAGTCTACAGCTGAACCATGCGTTTAAATCACTTTATTTACCAGATACATGGTTTTCAATTTCTGCAGCAGCAGCTTGATTCTAATCAAAACAGCAAGATTCTTAAACGGGAACGACTGCTAACCAGGTAAAAGGTATTGATATAACTGTTACAACCACGAAGAATTTCCTCATGAAGGAAAGGCACCAAGACCCAAGACCCCTCTGAGAAAGATAACTGGGCAGCCTCAGCTTTCAGACCCTTACAAACTGTTCATCTCAAGCTCTATTTTTAAGACCGTAAAAGCTGCCTTTATCTCTATTCAATTCCTTGTATCAAAAAGGAGTCTACACACTAATTCCTTTCGAGGCGTTCAGAAGCAGGAACCATTGGTTTCCAAACCATTTTTATGGGGTCCTTGTTAACACAGCAATAAGGCAAACAGCTGAATTATCAACGAATCTTACCCAACAGCTGATACACAAGAGGTCACTGGGAATTCTGACCGCCAGACCTGCACTTGACTTCCTCGGTCCCACTCAAGACCTGAATCGGACTAGCTGGGGTGAGGGTGGGGGTCCGAGAATCTGCATTTTAAAAGGGCCACAGAAGCTCTTGTTTTCTGCTAGTTTCAAAACCAGTGCTAAGAAGGAATAAGTCTCCACCTTTACCGCGATGCGCTCCGGCTTTCACCTGGGCCAGCAGCTCTCAAGACCCTTCAACCCTCAGTTAAGCTTTGTGCAAGACGAACGCGCCAGTTTGATGAACGCGCCAGTTTGATTTCCTTTACAAGAAAGTGCACTGAGCACAGAGACTGGTACATGGAACATAATTAATGTTTCCATCTAAACTAATTCTGTGACTCAGAAACTCGCAACCAGGCAGGCACCCCCACAACTCCGGAGTAGCCTAGAGCCATTCCAAGACCTCCGAGATAGAGCCCACTCCCCGCTTGAAGCCTGCCACCTGGCAGAAAACGTAGAGGGGAGCCGACAAGAGACCCAAAGCCACAGGACCGCTTGAAAGGGTCGGCATCCTCCTCCACAGGACCTGGAGGCGTTCCCGCGGGCTCCCTCGGCTTCCCTCAGGCTGCGCC
>SJYX01024428.1:0-29895 GCA_006410675.1 Oreotragus oreotragus | reverse complement strand
CAAGAATACTGAAGTGGTTTGCCATTCTCTTCTCCAGTGGGCTACATTTTGTCAGAACTCTCAGCCATGCCCCGTTCATCTTGGGTGGCCCTACAGGGCATGGCTCATAGTGTCACTGAGTTAGTCAAGGCTGTGGTCCATGTGATCAGATTGGTTAGGTTTCTGTGATTGTGGTTTTCAGTCTGTCTGCCCTCTGATGGAGAAGGATAAGAGGTTTATGGGAGCTTCCTGATGGTAGAGACTGATTGAGGGGGGAATGGGTTCTGATGGGTGGGCCATACTTAGTAAAACTTTAATCCATTTTTATGCTGATGGGTAGGGCTGTGTTCCCTCCCTGTTATTTATCTGGGGCCACCTGGACAGCATATTAAAAAGCAGAGACATTCCTTTGCCAGCAAAGGACCATGCAGTCAAAGCTGTGTTTTTTTCCAGTAGTCATGTATGGATGTGAGAGTTGGACTTTTAGGAAAGCTGAGCACCAAAGAACTGATGCTTTTGAACTGTGATGTTGGAGAAGACTTTTGAGAGGCCCTTGGACAGCAAGGAGATCCAACCAGTCTATCCTAAAGGAAATCAGTCCTGAATATTCATTGGAAGGACTGATGCTGAAGCTGAAACTCCAATACTTTGGCCACCTTATTGGAAGAACTGACTGATCTATAAAGACTCTGATGCTAGGAAAGATTGAAGGTGGGAGGAGAAGGGTACAACAACAGAGGATGCGATGGTTGGATGGCATCACTGACTCAATGGACATGAGTTTGAGTAAACTCTGGGAGTTGGTGATGGACAGGGAAGGCTGGCTTGCTGCAGTCCATGGGGTCACAAAGAGTCAGGGACAACTGAGTGACTGAACTGAATTGAAACTGTGATGGAGGTTAAGAAGATAATGGTGACCTCCTTCAAAAGGCCCATATATGCACTGCTACACTCAGTTTCCCCAGCCCTGCAGCAGGCCACCGCTGACCCATGCCTTCACCGGAGACTCCTGGACACTCACGGGCAAGTCTGGGTCAGTCTCTTGTGGGGTCACTGCTCCTTTCTCCTGGGTCCTGGCACTCACAAGGTTCTGTGACCCCCAAGCATCTGTTTCCCCATCCTGTGTAAGTACTGGCAGCTATGGTGGGGTTAATGGCAGTGTCCTCCAAGAAGGCTTATGGCACACTCTGGTCTACCACACCCAGAGGCTTTCCCCTGCAGCAGTGTACTGCTGACCCGTACCTCCACAGGAGACACTCAAACACAGTTCCGTCTTGTCTCTGCGGGTCTCTGGGTCCTGGTGCACACAAGGTATGTCTGAGCCCTCCGAGCCTCTCTGGTGTGTTTACAATCTGACTCTAAACGTGATTTCTCCCCTCTTACCATCTTACTGGGGCTTCTCCTTTGCTCTTGGGCCTGGGGTATCTCCTCAGTGTCTCTCCAGGACCGCGTAACTGCCACTCCCGACCCAATAGAGCAGGCTTCTTACACAGAAGAGAGAATATAGTCAAAGTTGCCGAGGCACAGAGTGTGAAGTATTTTTAGAGGACCTTGATTTTTTTCCAGAAATGGTCTGTTTCATTCATGGCCCTCAGAAGAATTTTTTTTTTTTTCCATGAATGATACAGGGGATCAAGTTTTTCTGGGTAATTCAATGTACAGAGTTGTAGTGTTTGATTTATTTAGAGGGTCAAGTCTCTGCTTCCATTCTTTCCCTTGAAGAATATAGGTCCTTCATAATCAGTCATTGGCTTTGATTTTCCTTGTTGATTATATATGCTGTACGCAAACTGCTTAATTTAGTAATATACATAAGCATAATAGCATGACATGCTTTATAAAAAAAGGCAGCAACAACACCAAAACAAAAACAAAAAAAGTTGTTAGTTTTAGCTGAGTCTATAATTTCAGGATCTGAGCATGTGTGCTTTTTACCTGTTCCTGAAGTGGGAATTTGCCGAACCATTTATCCTGGGTCATCCAATCCCTCTTTTTAACACCTGATGTCCATTTGTGAGGAGCTCATTTTCAGAGATTACAAATAAACCACTTTATTTGCAATTTATAAATTGTAAATTTGTAAATTATAATCACTGGTTTGTGATTTAACCAGTTTCCCTCTGTGAAAATCTAATTGGGCAAATTCAGAATAGTTCTTTAACCTTATCCTCATCAGCTCCATGGTATAATTAGATTGGAATGTCTGTATATAATACAGAAATATTCTCTTTAAAGTATTACCAGAGATTGAAGAGATGAAATCATTCTCAACAATCACCAATAAACTTACTCGTTATTACTCAAATTGATATGCATTTGCTGCTGTTGCTAAGTCGCTTCAGTTGTGTCCGACTCTGTGCGACCCCATAGATTCATCTAGATGTGTATAAGAGACAGGAGAAGCGCTTGCAGGAGGTGACACTGGAGTCTGAGCGCAACAGAATTCAGATGCGCGGCCTGCAGCAGCAGTTCTCCAGGTACTGTTCTGTCCAGAGCATCTTGCTTCCTGAGGTGCATTGCTCCCTGTACCAGTTACACCTTTGCTTGTATTTCCACTGTGCAAGCTCGTGTTACATTTGAGAAGCTAATGACCAATGGTTTAGCTTCTAGCCAAGCCATCCAATTGCATTTGGACCAATCTTCTGGAACTTTCCATCTGTACCTCAGACTTGGATTTCTTTAATTTAGTTATCTTTTCTTCCCTAATGGCTTTTCAGAGTATGTTTCCAAAGTAAGATGAGTGGGCTGTGTGGCCTGAAGGTGTGATCTGGGAAAGCCCAGTCAGGAGGATGCAGTTTTACTGGGCTTATAGTCCGATTTTCAGGTAGAGAGAGTGTGAATCTTCTGGTGAACTCTTACTCTTTATTTAGAGTAAAATTTAGAATCTGTTAAAATTATAATCAGTATTTTTCCTTTAAAAAACAAAACTTTAATTTGAAACAATTTGGAAAAAGTAACTCTTTGGTTTAATGTCAGCACATTAAAAAAGCTTTCAGCTTTCAAATATGGTTAATATGAGGCCAGGTAAAGTTTCAACCTATTATTTAAAATCCTTTAGTTCCACAGAAGAAACATAAACTTGTGCAATTACAGTCCTAGAATCAGATCTAGGCACCCTATGTGGGACTTTACTTTCATTTTTGTGAGTTTTACTTCACTTTGCAATAACCAAGAAAATAATTTTTAACTCTTTTCTCCCTCATGAGGCTGTCTCAGATTCAAATTTAGAAAGTGGCCCTAAGATTTTCTTCAGCAAGCTCTGTCTTGCCTTGGATTTACTATTGGGATTTGAATAAAATTGGTGATGGATAATTTTGCTTCCTCATCATGAGGCTTTTATATTGGTAACAGTTTTATCTGTGTTGCAGGAAGAATTGAGCCTTTAGATGATTTATCTCATGGTGGCTCGTACCATGAATGTGGGCTATTTGGTTTAGAGGCATCTTGGAGAAATAGGGTAGAAAGGATGGATGACTCCTATGTGTTCAGAGTCATAATTTAACACCCTGTTCAACTCTTGGAGCCCATGATAATACAGGTGCTGTAGAAATGCACCAATCAATACTTTAACAAATGTATGTCCCACCCCTCACAGGCTATTACTTATACAGCCTTGTGCTCAATTTTTCATTGTGTTTGATGGCAACTCTCACTTTATGTCTCCCACCTTGAAATAATAGCTCCTCCCCCACCCCCTGAAGCAACTTTGAAACAAGTACTGCTTTGTAATACTTGCCATTTTAATGATATAAGAAAGGAGGGTGCAGATCGTGCTACCCTTGTACCATCTAATTGAGATGTCTCTGTATTCAAGCTATTGATTTACAGGACGTGAGGCATCGGCACAGTAAATTATTTTCCTATGATGCCAGGCCATCTGCTGTAAATCAGATGACAATCCCATACAGATTTGAGTTGCACAAGAGTGGATGCTACATCCTAGGCTGAAAAAGAAGATAATTATTTTTAAAAACAAATAGTGGTTTGTTTTACATACTGCTTTTGTGAAGATTTTTTTCCCTCAACATAATCAGTTTTCTTGGTAAGCTTCTTTGACACTGAAAGTTCAAGGCCAGTTATAGCCAGACAACTAATGTGAATCAGCAAAAGATGGGGGAGAAAGCATATGTAACAGAGAAGATAATTACAGAATAATTCAAGTAGACGCACCAAACCACTGCTGATGGCCTTTCACATTTTAAACTTTGGTTTGTAAGATGTCTCTGGTTAGGCTTATTTGAACAGTCCTGTTGCTGTACTCTAAGTCTTTATAAAATCCTCACTACTACAAAGCATGTCTAGAGCACATCACCCGGAGACATTTGTTGCTGTTGTTCAGTTGCTAAGTCGTGTCTGACTCTTTGTGACCCCATGAGCTGCGTTATACCAACCTGGGACATGGTCAGTATCCAAATGCTCACACAGATAAATTCTAGAATTCAAATAATTGTATTGAATTTAAAGCTTTAATAGTCAACAAGTCTTTTCAGTACGTGATGATATTTGAGGTGTACTGTAGACATACTTCGGGTATTGTTCATGGGGTGAGTTTATTTTTAAAAATAATTTAATAGGACGCGATGTGACTTACAATAAAAGGCAGTTTTACAATAAGACTATTAAAATAAAAACAGAAAATGAAGACCACGAAAGGGAAGCATGCTTTCTGAGAGTGGGCATTTAATTTAGCTCTGAGATTCATGGCAGACATGACTAAAAGGAAAACGCAAGAGGATATGTAATTATTGCCTCAGAAACAAAGGCTTTAGAAACATTATCTTTGGCAGTAAACTCACAGTGGAATGCATTTCATAGACCGCTCCAGAGATGGCATTGAAGGATATGATAGACAGTGCTCCAAGATAGTGTAAATTATGATTAATTCATAAAAGTATTATTGCGTCTGCTGTGTCACTTATGTCTGTGAAGTTAAGCAACTTCACCTACATGAATTAGGAATGTTTTGTCCACGTCTGTGTGAAAACAAGTAAAACAGGCAGAACTTCGCTGCTCAGTGTTCTCAAACATTGTATCTTAATTTCATGGGGACATGTAAGTATGCATGCGTTGTATCTTTCTAATACTCCTTTATGAAACTAGAGCACAGAGGTATGAGATACTGAGGCCTGGGCTGAGTTGAATGAAGTATTTTCATGGTATTTTTGATCATACTGTATCCATGGGAGAATCTAAACAGTAGTCAAGGAGATTCTGAGGCTCAGGTCCAGGAATGACACGAGGCATTAAAGGGAAAAAATGAATAATGAAGTTAGAAGATGGGACAATTAAGTACATGTGTGAAGTAGAGTTCAGGTGTCAGAATGAGCAATTCAGAATGATTTTGAGGCTTGATTTTATACAGTTTCATTTAGGTGATGGGCTTGGTGGCTTAGAAGCACTGGGCAAACCTGGTTGTGATTATCTGTGGTAATGAGTAAGGGGATCACTTAGGTGATAAAAATCTATTCAAGTGTTGAAAGAGTAGTTCTCTTTTATGTCACCACCAAACCTTCATCTATAAGCCCTTCCTCCCTTTTGACCTCTGATTAGGGCATAATGATTAGCAGGAGTCCAGAATTTGGGCAATTAAATAAAATGTGGTCAGAGGTTACATAATTATCTATAAGCTCATAAATCAGAAATTGCCTTCACTGACGGTGATTCAGGCAGCCATAGCAAACTTGATCTAGGCCATTTACCTTCTTTAATGTAAATTCAGAGAAAAAAAGGGATGCTGTCAAATTTAGCCTTCCCCATAGATGAAGGCATGAATCAAGCCAGATGTAATAAGAAGTACTTAAAGGCAGGTGGTGGTGTCATTAGGGCTACCCCTTCCTTCTCTTATTATTTAATGATTAAATCAAAGATGCTTTCCAGATGTCAGAGTGATTGTTTAACCATATGTCTGGGCGTATTTTATGTGGGGTTAGCTTTGTGATTCCCCTCTATAATTCTATAACTTCCTTTACACTGTTTGAACTGTGATTGTCAAGCCACCCAAGGTCAATGGTGCAAACTGAGGCTATGGCACTTCCTTCCTTCCTGTGTAAAGATAATTAGTGTTTGAACCCCAGTTTCATTACTCCTGCAATGTCTCAGTAGGTAAAGAATCCTCCTGCAATTCAGGAGATACGGGTTCAGTCTGTGGGTTAGAAGGATCCCCTGGAGTAGGAAATAGCAATCCACTCTAGTATTTTGGCTAGCAATCCACACTAGTATTGGCTCAGATGGTAAAACATCTGCCTGCAACGCAGGACACCTGGGTTTGATTCCTGGTTCGGGAAGATCCCCTGGAGAAGGAAATGGCAATCCATTCCAGCACTCTTGCCTAGAAAATCCCATGGACGGAGGAGCCTGATAGGCTACAGTCCATGGGTTCGCAAAGAGTAGGACATGACTGAGCGACTTCACTTTCACTTTCACTTTCTAGTATGCTTGCCTGGGAAATCCCTGGCAGGCTACAGTCCAAAGGGCTGCAAAGAGTCAGACACGACTGAGAGAGTGAGCACAACTCATTACTCCACCTGCAGTGAATGAAGGGGCATTGACCAGGTAGGGTGTATTGAAGTGGAATACTCGGCAGTGGCCACAGGACTGGAAAAGGTCAGTTTTCATTCCAGGCCCAAAGAAGGGCAATGCCAAATTATGCTCAAACTACTGCACAATTGCCCTCATCTTACACTAGCAAAGTAATGCTCAAAATTCTCCAAGCCAGGCTTCAACAGTACATGAATTATGAAGTTCCAGATGTTCAAGCTGGATTTAGAAAAGGCACAGGAACCAGAGATCAAATTGCCGACATCTGTTGGATCATGGAAAAAGCAAGAGAGTTCCAGAAAAAACATCTACTTCTGCTTTATGGACTATGCCAAAGCCTTTGAGTATGTGGATCACACAAACTGTGAAAAATTCTGAAAGAGATGGGAATACCAGACCACCTGGCCTGCCTCCTGAGAAATCTGTATGCAGGTCAGGAAGCAACAGTTAGAACTGGACATGAAACAACAGACTGGTTCCAAATAGGAAAAGAAGTACATCAAGGCTGTATATTGTCACCCTGCTTATTTAATTTATATGCAGAGTACCTCATGTGCAATGCTGGGCTGGATGAAGCACAAGGTGGAATCAAGATGGCCAGGAGAAATATCAATAACTTCAGATATGCAGATGACACCACCCTTATGGCAGAAAGTGAGGAAGAACTAAAGAGCCTCTGGATGAAAGTGAAAGAGGAGAATCAAAAAGTTGGTTTAAAACCCAACATTCAGAAAACTAAGATCATGGCATCTGGTCCCATGACTTCATGGTAAATAGATGGGGAAACAATGGAAACAATGACAGACTTTATTTTTTGGGCTCCAGAATCACTGCAGATGGTGACTACAGCCATGAAATTAAAAGACACTTGCTCCTTGGAAGAAAAGTTATGACCCACCTAGACAGCATATTAAAAAGCAGAAACATTCCTTTGCCAGCAAAGGTCCATCTAGTCAAAGGTATGGTTTTTCCAGTAGTCATGTATGGCTATGAGAGTTGGACTTTTAGGAAAGCTGAGTGCCAAAGAATTGAGCTTTTGAACTGTGGTGTTGGAGAAGACTCTTGAGAGTCCCTTGTTCAGAAGGAGATCCAACCAGTCCATCCTAAAGGAAATCAGTCCTGAATATTCATTGGAAGGTCTGATACTGAAGCTGAAACTCCAATACTTTTGGCTACCTGATTGGAAGAACTGACTGATCTGTAAAGACTCTGGTGCTGAGAAAGACTGAAGGCAAGAAGAGAAGGGTACAACAACAGAGGATGAGATGGTTGGATGGCATCACTGACTCAATGGACATGAGTTTGAGTAAACTCTGGGAGTTGGTCAGATGGACAGGGAGGCCTGGCGTGCTGCAGTCCATGGGGTCGCAAAGAGTTGAACACGACTGAGTGACTGAACTTAACTAATCTTTGATTTCTAAAAAACAGACTTGTGAAGATAGTACTGATTTCATACAAAGCATGCATGATTTGCACAAGTATTTGTGTTGGTCCCTTAGGAAACAATCTAATCAGTGTATAGGTTATTACTGAAAGCTGCTGTTCATGTAGACAGTCAAGTACTTTTATTGTATGCACGATAAGATAGCATACAGTGAAAGTGAAAGTCACTCATCTGTGTCTGACTCTTTGTGACCCCATGGACTATACAATCCATGGAATTCTGCAGGCCAGAAAACTGGAGTAGGTAGCCTTTCCTTTCTCCAGGGGATCTTCCCAACCCAAGGATCGAACCCAGGTCTCTGACATTGCACGCAGACTCTTTACCAGCTGAGCCACAAGGGGAGCCCAGAATACAGTATGTGTCCTCAAAACTATAAACTCCAGGTGGAGAAGCTGGTATGTACATCTAAGAATCCAACAACACATTTTAAGTTTAGCTGTAAATGAAGGGACATTTGTCTAAATTCTGGACAGCCATACTTCATATTTACTAATGTATGTTTTCATGCAAAGACATGAGTCAGATCAAATGAAATGAATAATTGAGTAGTGAAACTAGCAGTAATAACATATGTGATCATCATGTGGAAACTCTATGGTGCAATATATATCTGAAACTTTAAATTAGAATCAACCTGGTAGACTCACCATCAGGCAGACATGTTTTGTAAGCGATCTGCAGTTAGCAAATCACATCACACCCAAAGCATCAGGAATCAATGTTTTTCTGAGGCCTTGAACCTGGGGTGTGTGTGTGTGTGTGCGCACACGCGTACAGCCTTGAACCTGGGGTGTGTGTGCATGTGTGTGTGTGTATTTATGCCATGCAGTGGAAATTTCAGTAACAGGAACAATTAAACTTTGTCACTCATAATTGACTAAGATACTTAAAAATCACCCAAATGGAATCCAAGCTGGCACTCTATTTCCAGAATTTCTCAGCACCTGTTTTGGCCTTCTCTCCTGCTCTGTTATCTGCTGCCTTGAAGCTGAAGCTATTTCTTCACTTACTGTAAGGGGATTTGGCCTCTCATAGTTGTTTGCAGTGCTTAAGTGCGGTCTGCTGCTTGCTGAACTTCAAGGAGACATACATGGAGCTGGTTTTACCACTTAACTCCTTCACTGGCCACTGTTCACATTATCATATGTCAGAGACTTTATGGAATCCGAGGGTTCATTTTCTGTTGCTCGTTTGGAAGCTGTCGGCACCTGACATAGAAGTGTGTGTTGAAGAAAGTAATCAGTTCAGTTGACTAGCTTAGTCATGTCTGACTCTTTGCAACCCCATGAACCACAGCACACCAGGCCTCCCTGTCCATCACCAACTACTGGAGTCTACCCAAACCCACATCCATTGAGTCGGTGATGCAATCCAGCCATCTCGTCCTCCATCGTCCCCTTCTCCTCCAGCCCTCAATCTTTCCCAGCATCAAGGTCTTTTCAAATGAGTCATCTCTTCACATCAGATGGCCAAAGTGTTGGAGTTTCAGCTTCAACATCAGTCTTTCCAATGAACACCCAGGACTGATCTCCTTTAGGATGGATTGGTTGGATCTCCTTGCAGTCCAGGGGACTCTCAAGAGTCTTCTCCAACACCACAATTCAAAAAGCATCAATTCTTCAGTGCCCAGTCTTCTTTATAGTCCAACTCTCACATCCATACATGACTAGTGGAAAACCATAGCCTTGACTAGATGGACCTTTGTTGACAAAGTAATGTCTCTGCTTTTTAATATGCTGCCTAAGTTGGTCATAACTTTCCTTCCCAGGAGTAAGCGTCTTTTAATTTCATGGCTGCAGTCACCATCTGCAGTGATTTTGGAGCCCCCCAAAAGAAAGTCAGCCACTGTTTCCACTGTTTCCCCATCTATTTCCCATGAAGTGATGGGACCAGATGCCATGACCTTAGTTTTCTGAATGTTGAGCTTCAAGCCAACTTTTTCACTCTCCTCTTTCACTTTCATCAAGAGGCTCTTTAGTTCTTCCCTTTCTGCCATAAGGGTGGTGAAAGTAATATGCCTTTCATTGTTCTGCCCACATATTCCTTTCTACCTCTGTATCTGTCTGGTGCATTAAAAGAACATTTTCTCTACATCTTTAGAAGGAGTGAAACATAAGAAGATGAGAAGAGCTGTCAGCTGACCTTTGGGCAGTTAGAAGCACAGGCCTCTTCTGCTCCTATTTTCCGTTTGCTCAGTTCCCAGAATGTTTGTCAACTTTAACCTGTCACTGAGGCTGGCTCTCCTGAGTCCCTTGTTCTCCTGATGAATGTAGGGTGCACTTTCCTATTGATTTGGAGTTACTGGTTCCACATAATCAGCAATATTTCTGGCTGAGACTTCTCATAAAAATGGAGGCTTCTCATTTGCTCCTCTGGGTAAATCTACCAGAAGTTTAAAATGACATGGGACTTCCCTGCTGGTCCAGTGGCTAAGATTCCATGCTCCCAATGCAAAGTCAGGGAAGTAGATCCCATATTCCACAGGCCACAACTAAAAAGTAAAAATGGCATAACAACATTGGTCAAATAACTTCTCTTCAGATGGCAACACATGGAATAAATGGCATGGCCTCTTTTTAAATGCTTGGTTAACATAATAAGAATCATACTTTGATGTCAGAAATGTGTATCTTAGTGATATAGTGAATAAGTCCTCACCTGAGCAAAGCAGACAGGGTCTGAAATGAATTATACAGACAGTGGAAAGAAAGGAGGCCTTTTACAACTCCCTGAGCAGCTTCTAACTTAATGTGAAACATTCCTTGAGTCCCTTGTGGTTCTGCCTCTGTATAATACATGATGATCTCACAATTTAAAAAAAAATTTAACAGAGGTATGTGTTGTTGAGTAGGCAGCATGAAAGTTGTATTCCCCATTATTCATGTCTGGTAGAAAAAACTGTATTAACATAGAATACAGTTCCAATTTCATTTCAAGGAGCCCTATCCTATGNTGGAGTCTACCCAAACCCACATCCATTGAGTCGGTGATGCAATCCAGCCATCTCGTCCTCCATCGTCCCCTTCTCCTCCAGCCCTCAATCTTTCCCAGCATCAAGGTCTTTTCAAATGAGTCATCTCTTCACATCAGATGGCCAAAGTGTTGGAGTTTCAGCTTCAACATCAGTCTTTCCAATGAACACCCAGGACTGATCTCCTTTAGGATGGATTGGTTGGATCTCCTTGCAGTCCAGGGGACTCTCAAGAGTCTTCTCCAACACCACAATTCAAAAAGCATCAATTCTTCAGTGCCCAGTCTTCTTTATAGTCCAACTCTCACATCCATACATGACTAGTGGAAAACCATAGCCTTGACTAGATGGACCTTTGTTGACAAAGTAATGTCTCTGCTTTTTAATATGCTGCCTAAGTTGGTCATAACTTTCCTTCCCAGGAGTAAGCGTCTTTTAATTTCATGGTGGCAATCACCATCTGCAGTGATTTTGGAGCCCCCCAAAAGAAAGTCAGCCACTGTTTCCACTGTTTCCCCATCTATTTCCCATGAAGTGATGGGACCAGATGCCATGACCTTAGTTTTCTGAATGTTGAGCTTCAAGCCAACTTTTTCACTCTCCTCTTTCACTTTCATCAAGAGGCTCTTTAGTTCTTCCCTTTCTGCCATAAGGGTGGTGAAAGTAATATGCCTTTCATTGTTCTGCCCACATATTCCTTTCTACCTCTGTATCTGTCTGGTGCATTAAAAGAACATTTTCTCTACATCTTTAGAAGGAGTGAAACATAAGAAGATGAGAAGAGCTGTCAGCTGACCTTTGGGCAGTTAGCAGCACAGGCCTCTTCTGCTCCTATTTTCCGTTTGCTCAGTTCCCAGAATGTTTGTCAACTTTAACCTGTCACTGAGGCTGGCTCTCCTGAGTCCCTTGTTCTCCTGATGAATGTAGGGTGCACTTTCCTATTGATTTGGAGTTACTGGTTCCACATAATCAGCAATATTTCTGGCTGAGACTTTTCATAAAAATGGAGGCTTCTCATTTGCTCCTCTGGGTAAATCTACCAGAAGTTTAAAATGACATGGGACTTCCCTGCTGGTCCAGTGGCTAAGATTCCATGCTCCCAATGCAGAGTCAGGGAACTAGATCCCATATTCCACAGGCCACAACTAAAAAGTAAAAATGGCATAACAACATTAGTCAAATAACTTCTCTTCAGATGGCAACACATGGAATAAATGGCATGGCCTCTTTTTAAATGCTTGGTTAACATAATAAGAATCATACTTTGATGTCAGAAATGTGTATCTTAGTGATATAGTGAATAAGTCCTCACCTGAGCAAAGCAGACAGGGTCTGAAATGAATTATACAGACAGTGGAAAGAAAGGAGGCCTTTTACAGCTCCCTGAGCAGCTTCTAACTTAATGTGAAACATTCCTTGAGTCCCTTGTGGTTCTGCCTCTGTATAATACATGATGATCTCACAATTTAAAAAAAAAATTTAACAGAGGTATGTGTTGTTGAGTAGGCAGCATGAAAGTTGTATTGCCCATTATTCATGTCTGGTAGAAAAAACTGTATTAACATAGAATACAGTTCCAATTTCATTTCAAGGAGCCCTATCCTATGGAGTATGAGGTTTTCTAATACCTCATTCTAGCCCCACTCCTAACTAGCTTTATAACTTTGATTAAATATTTTGACCTTTCTGGATCTCATTTCACTCATTTGTAAAATGAGGAAGTTGAATTGCATTATAGTTTTATAATACTTTTTAGGCTTTCGAAAAGGCCATGTTTTAGAACTGAAATGCATTTCTTGAGTGAAGTTATAATTACACTATTATAACCAGGGCTCTTTGAAGTCCTAACCAACAGGTTTCATATTGAGAACTTGAAGTGGATCTTCTTATTCTCCATGTTGTGATGACAACCATGTTTTTTGGAACGGTTTCACCATGTCCATTTTGGTTACTTGACTCTGGAGAAGTCGAGATGAGAAAACTGCCAAGCCTAGATGAAATATTTCTGTTGAGGATAGTCAGATTGAATCCTGAGAAATCTGGCTGGTGAAAGAAAGTAAAGATCCTCTACTATGAACATAACCATTATTGCTCTCAGCTTTGATATTGTCTGCTTTAGGATTTATTTGAACTAGTTTGGGGGAAAGCTGAAACAGAGAGAACTTTATGACAACCAGAATTGTTTCCACTTCTAAACAGTTTCTCTGAAGGCATAGTCCTCAGTAAAAATACCAGTGATTTAGTCTCTCCTGCAAACTTTTTTTTCAATTACCGATTATGACTCAATGTACTGTACCCACCCAACACACTTTTTCTTTTAAGAAAATAAATGCAAGATATGGGAGAATAGATTTTATTTTATAATTGAAAACTAAATCCATCCCTACTCTAAATAATAAGTGCTTTTTGGTTCAAGTTTACAAAAAATCCATTTTTTAAATGTATAGTTTGATCAGTTTTGACAGGCATATGTCATGACTACTACTACTGTCAAGATACAGAATATGTCCATGGCCCTGAAAAGTTCCTTCATTTCCCTTTATTGTCTGTTCCCTCTCCACAGCCTAAGACCCTGTCAATGACTGATCTGATTTCTGTCTGTGTAGTTCTGCCTTTTCCAGAAGTTCTTCTTGTTTAAGTTGTAAAGTGCTAAACTTTTCTGCCTATCTGGCTTCTCTCACTTAGCGGTCTTTTGAGATGCAGCCCCAGGGTTGCATGTGCCAGAGCTCCTTCACCTTCCGTCGCTCAGTCGCATGCCCTTGTATAGAAATAATGGTGCCACCGTTTGTTTATCCGCTCATCTGTTGAAGGGTTTCTTCCATATTTGGTGATTGTAAAAGTTGCTCTAAACATACAACTTTCATACACAAGTCTTAGTGTGCTTTCATTTCTCTTAGACAAATTACTAAAAATGGGATAACTGAATCATGTAGTAAGCCTGTGCTCAACTTTACAAGAAACTGCCAAGCTGTTTTCCAAAGCCACTGTGACATTTTGCATTTCCACTGGCAGTGTATAGGGGTTCTCATTGTTCCATGTTGATAAATGCTTCTTGAAAAACAAAACACAAATACATAAGACCACCAAAACAAATGTTTGGCTTAATGAATTATATTAAGGAGAATATCCTTATAACCAACATCAAATCAAGAAAGAGAATTCTGCCAGACTCCCTAGAATCCCTTCCAGGTGCCTCTTCCAGGAAGTAACTATTATTATCTTCCTCCAATAAGTAACTATTATCTTCATCTTAGAGCAGTAAAAGCCTAGTGTTTTTAATAGTTTTTTTTTTTAAGTTTTATTGAAGTATAACGTATTTACAATGATGTGGTAATTTATTCTGTATGGCAAAGTGATTCTGCTGCTGCTGCTGCTAAGTCGCTTCAGTCGTGTCCGACTCTGTGCGACCCCAGAGGCAGCAGCCCACCAGGCTCCTCCGTCCCTTGGATTCTCCAGGCAAGAACACTGGAGTGGGTTGCCATTTCCTTCTCCAACAGCAAAGTGATTCAGTTATACATATATATGTATATATGTATACATTCTTTTAATAGTCCCTTCCATTATAGGTTTTTGCAGGATACTGAATATAGTTCCCTCTGCTATATCTATCCTTGTTTATCCGTTTTATATATAGTAGCAGGTAGCTGTTAGTCTCAAAATCCTAATTGATCCCTAGCCCCCACATTTGGTAGTCATAAAGTTGTTTTCTATGTTTGTGATTCTGTTTTAGTTTTGCAAATAGGTGCATTTGTATCATTTTTTAGATTCCATATGTAAGTGATATCTTTCTATTTGACTGACTTTGCTTAGTATGATAAACTCTAGGTCCATCCATATTGCTACAAATGGCATTATTTTGTTATTTTTATAGCTGAGTTATTATATATATAATATTATATATAATGGAATATATACATATACATATATGCATGCACACACATATATATATACACACACACATATATATGCACACACATATACATACATATACCACATCTTTATCCATTCATCTCTAGATGGTTTAGTAGATTTTTTTGCTTTTTTCATTTAATGTACATCTACATACTTTATCTTGTCTGTTTGTTATAAAACTGAATATATCTTTTAGGTTTCTTTTAACCAACAGATTACCCTCTATCACTTGCTTTTTCTTCAGATTTATGTATTGAAAAACCTAGAGCATTTGACCAATCGAGTTTCTCAGATAGAGTCTAAATTTATTAGTTATTGTTCTTGGGACAATTCAACGTGTCCTCCTGGTCCTCCATATTTTCCACGAAAGAGTAGCTGTTTCTATACATTACTTTTAATAATGATTCAAATAAAGAGTTAAAGGTTGTTTATGCCTATTTAAGGGGGCAGAGAATATTTCTCATATCCCCATATACCTTTTATACCTATGACCTTTACCATGATGCTCATTCAAAAACAATTTTGTGTGAATTTGGTTAAAAAATGAATGAATAAATACAAGAATGAATGAATACCTTCACTGAAGCAGAAAGGTGCAGTCAGCATTGTATTACTACTATGAAAGACTTAGGTTAAACATATGGAAGAATTTTAAAGATAGTGTGTTTATGATAGAAATTTGCTGTCAAGAGAGATTTTACAACGGCCATTTCTGGGAATCTTTAAAATTTGGAACATAATCATCATTCTTAGAGTTATAAACCAGGATGGCCTGGGAGGATGAGGAGCCCATTTTCCATTCCTGGGTTTCTATGATAGAGTGCTCACCTATAAAAGATGAGTTTTCTGTTTCAGAATATTATTTTCAGAATTCCTGTCTGCAGGGCACGAAATGGAATTTGGTGCATTGAATGTTTGCTTCCCATAGGGTAAAGTTTACTTTCAGAGAGTGTTTTATGACCCTCAGATAACGTTTATACCGGTCTGTCTAGGGTAGGGAGTGGGACGGATGCAACAGCAGCAGTCTGTGTAGCGAGGACTGTTTCTTGTTCTCATTACCCTTTAGATCCATAGGCAGTGCATTTAATAAATGGTATTCCCGCAGAGTGTATCTCTGCATGCTGATTGTAAACATTCGGAACTGTTCTTTGGGATCCTTTGTTTAATTTGTGAAAAATAATTCAGTGAAGATGGTCTTTGTTTATAAATGTCTACATCTGTTGCTAACAAACAGCCTCAAGCTTTTAAGAAGGTTCCCAGAGAATAAAGTAGTGAATTAGTTATGCTGAAGCTATGGGATTCTGACAAAAGAAATGTGTTGTAGTTTTCATTAACTTGTGTTTCGAGATTCTTTTTCACATTTATCCTGACCGAAGGATTTTTACCTGTTGTTTGGAGGAGCAGCAAGTGACAGGATGCATTTTCTCAAGACACCAATATGAGCTTCATTTTGCATAGTCTCTATAACATTTCAAGCTGTTAGGTTTTATAGTAAGCATTTTTATTAATATTGATATCAACATGGCCACAGAAATGATGACATTTTACACTTTTATTTCTCAGTGTTTACAAAACCATTCCCTACATTATTCATTTAATTCTCACATAGTGTATGTATATACATTCTTTGTCATATTCTTTTCCATTATGGTTTATCACAGGGTGTTGAATATACTTCCCTGTGCTGTACAACAGGACCTTGTTTATCCATCCTATAAATAATAGTTTGCACTTGCTAATTCCAAACTCTTAATCCACCCATCCTCCATCCCTCTTCCCATTGGCAACCACAAGTCTGTCTCTGTTTCCTAGGTAAATTTGTTTGTGTCATATTTTAGATTCCACATATAAGTAATATTATATGTTTTTTGTTTTTATTTTTTACTTCACTTAGTATAACAATATCGGGTCCATCCATGTGACTGCAAATGGCAATATTTCATTCATTTTTAATGGCTGAGTAGCTTCCATTGTGTATATAGACCACATTTTTCTTTATCCATTCATCTGGAGATGGACATTTGCGTTGTTTCCATGTCTTGGTTATTGTGAATAGTGCTGCAGTGGACATTGGGGTGCATGTATCTTTTTGAATTGTAGTTTTTTCTGGATACACACCCAGGAGGGGTATTCCTGGATCACATGGCAACTCTTAAATAAATGCAGTATTGAAACTTGAGAAATGAAGTAACTTGCTCATGGTCACAAGGTGAGGTAGACACCAATTGAGATACTAGAACTGCTGATTTCTGGTCAGATACTCTTTCTCTTCTCGTGCTCATTCATTTTGTGGTTTACAATCCATGGCAGAAAATAAAGTTTTGGATGATATCAGAAGTAATTGTAGATCATACAGGTCTCAGTCTAGATCATAAATTTATGCCTTCTGCCACTGATGGTGTTTTTAAACTTGATTATTATCACCTGAAACTGTACCCAAGAGAAACATAGGCTAGAGGGATAAATGACATTGTACCAGGCTAAATGGAAAACTTGATATCTATTTTCTTCTTATTTCAGAATTCATAAGGAAAGTCCACTTGTATTTTTAGTGTGTCTTTTATAGTGCACATTATCAAATTAACTTGGCTGATGTCTTTGTAGTGCATTATCAGATTAGCTAGGCTGATAATAAAGTTAGGATTTCCAAACATTCAGGCTACCATCAAATTACAGTTCCATTTATTACATGGACTGTCTGGTCATTGAATTTAACTGAATTAACCCAGATTTTCCCACTGCAGTTGGCTTGGACAGTATGTGTTTAGTTAACAAAGCTGAGATCCAGATTCACTTTTTCCTGATGCTCTTTATAGCATTCCACTTGCTCATCTAATTATTATGCAGACATTAAGCACATAATTACATATTTTTCTTGATAGCATTTTTGGACCCCAGTATGATTTAATTCTTCTAGTAGACTATAATCTTCTTATGGTTCTAGAGTGATATATAGTAGGTGCTCAGTAAATATAATAAACAAATCAAGTAGCATTTCCAGTGGGCCCTGTTTTAGCTACCATGTATTTAGACCTCACTGTGGGTAACATTTGGCCATTCTGGTGCATCATGTTTACTAAATAATTTTTAAGATATCTTATTAATTTTAATTTTACTTTTATATGATTACATTTTTTTCTTTCCATTCAGGCAGTATTAAG
This sequence comes from Oreotragus oreotragus, assembly GCA_006410675.1. Taxonomy (NCBI): domain Eukaryota; kingdom Metazoa; phylum Chordata; class Mammalia; order Artiodactyla; family Bovidae; genus Oreotragus; species Oreotragus oreotragus. The sequence continues at coordinate 11,891 of SJYX01024428.1, read as the reverse complement.
TCTTTCCATTCAGTTGTATTAAGAGTTAGCAGGCACTTTTGAGATCCAAGTGTAACAAATTATTTTTTTAATGACAGCATTGATTTGACTCTGTGTTAAGTAGAGGGAAGGAGCATGCATTAAGTCAGTTCTGTCCCCTGTCCCTCAGGATTTTATGGGAAAGTCACACTTGCAGGGGAAAAAAAAAAAGAGCAAAAAAAAACCCAAAAAAAAAACACAACCTGAGGTTAGATGAAATCAAATTTTTGCTGCAAGAAAGGGAGAGAAAAATGACCTGAGAAAAATTCTGCTAGTCAGAAATAGACTCGTTTGAGATGAGAATTAAAGCATTGGGGGTGAGGAGGATTTAACTGAAAACTGAAGAAGGAGGATTTTAGGTTAAGAGAACAGAAGACAAAGGTGTGCCTAAAGGTGTGAGTATTCCCAGTGTCTCAGAAGCAGCTGACAGTCCTGTGTGGCCGGGGTTCAGTTCCTATCAGGCTCTTATTTAATCATGTCAGTCCTTTGAATTAGGCCTTTGGCATTGCCTTGCATCTTAGATCTAGTGAAAGAATGCCTGGCCTACCTTTCCAGTGTTGATGTTAAGAACATCTCAATCACTCAAGTCAATCTTACTTTGAACCCTTTACCTGAAGCCCAACGGTCACCTTTCATGTCAGAAATACTTTAAGGATTGATATCTGTTCCCTCAGCAATTCACATTATTGTCAAGAGAGTTCCCAGTGAAATAGTAATATATTTAATATACTTCCAATATGCATGACACATATAACACTTACAAGTCTATTGCCTTTTCAGAAACAATCACCAAAGCACACAGTATGTTATGAGGAAATACCCTACAGGTCTTTGTAATGGATTTGAATAGCTTCAAGATGTTGCAGACCAAGACTCTGTCAACAGTCTCTCTTGAGTAAAGAATCTAATAGTGGAGTAGTAAGGTTGGGGAAACTGTTTCAGTATACTTAAAGCTTGGTTTAGGAAAGGCTAGGACAGTTCATGGGGTCACAGAGTTGGACACAACTGAGGGACTAAATAATAACAAGGACCTTGGAGGTTACAGTGATGGTGAGAACATCCATCATTTAATATAGCCTGGAGAGGCAAAAGACTAAGTCTAAAGGCACAAGGAGAGAACTCCTTAGATCTGATTAATGACAAAGCTGCATACCTGAAACTTCTATGACGATCCTTCTATGATGCATAAGTTTAACTCATTCAGCTTTTACTGGCAGTTAAGGGGAACTAACCATGTGCTGGATTCTTTTCTCCGTATCCATATCAGTTCAGTTGCTCAGTCGTGTCTGATCTTTGTGACCCCATGGAGGGCAACACGTCAGGCTTCCCTGTCCATCATCAACTCCTGGGAGCTTACTCAAACTCATGTCCATCGAGTCAGTGATCCTATCCAACCGACTGATCCTCTGCCGTCTCCTTCTCCTCTTCTCTTCAATCTTTCCCAGCATCAGGGTGCTTTCCATTGAGTCATTTCTTCACATCAAGTGGCCAAAGTATTCTTCTTCAGCATCAGTCCTTCCAAAGAATATTCAGGACTGATTTCCTTTAGGATAGACTGGTTGGATCTCGTTGAAGTCCAAGGGACTCTCAAGAGTCTTCTCTAACACCACAGTTCAAAAGCATTAATTCTTCAGTTCGCAACTTTCTTTATAGTCCAACTCTCACATCCATACGTGACTACTGCAAAACCATAGCTTTGACTAGACGGACCTTTGTCAGCAAAGTAATGTCTTTTCTTTTTAATATGCTGTCTAGGTTGGTCAGAGCTTTTCTTCCAAGGAACAAGCGTCTTTTAATTTCATGGCTGCAGTCAACATCTGTGGCGATTTTGGAGTCCAGAAAAATAAAGTCTATCACTGTTTCCATTGTTTCCCTATATTGTTTCTCATGAGGTGATGGGACTGGATGCCGTGATGTTAGTTTTCTGAATGTTGAGTTTTAAGCCAACTTTTTTACTCTCTTTCACTTTCATCAAGAGGCTCTTTAGTTCTTCTTCGCTTATCTGCCAAAAAAAAAAAAAATCTACTTCTGTTTTATTGACTATGCCAAAGCCTTTGACTGTATGGATCACAGCAAACTGTGGAAAATTCTGAGAGAGATGGGAATACCAGACCACCTAACCTGCCTCCTGAGAAATCTGTATGCAGGTTAAGAAGCAACAGTTAGAATTGGACATGGAACAACAGACTGGTTCCAAATCAGGAAAAGAGTGCATCAAGGCTGCACATTTTCACTCTGCTTATCTAACTTCTATGCAGAGTACATCATGCGAAATGCCAGGCTGGATGAAGCACAGGGTGGAATCAAGACTGCCGGGAGAAATATCGTTAATCTCAGATATGCAGAAGACAACACATTTATGGATTCTCTTCTAGGTGCCAGGAATACAGTAATGAAACAAGATGGAAAAGTGTCCCTTCTTCATGAAGGAAACATAATACTACATGTAATTTAATTCTTAAAACAACTCTCCTTAGAAAATATTCCTACTATGTCTGTTTTTTAGATAAGGAAATTGAAGCTCATAATGGTTGAATAACATAACCATCATCACAGTTTGACTGTATTATAGCTAGGATTTGAACTCAGATAGCCTGACTCTTAACCATTACTCTAGACAATTTTCTATTACCTATGAAAGAGCAAGTGAGCTAATATTTACTCAGTATTAACCTTGTATCAGTAACTTTTGAGACTGCTTTAAACATGGAATCTTATTGCTTGTAATCCTGTGAAGAAGTATTCGTATCCATATTTTATAGACAAGAAAAATAAGGCTCAGAGAGGTTAAGTAATTTACAAGAGGTCACCCAGCCACTAAACAGCTGAGCCAGGATTCAGCTCAGGTCCATCCCTTATAAGATATATTTTCTTCCTGTTGTACACTACAAATAGTAATAGATGTTAAGCATCTCAAAACTTCAGTATTTGGTTCAATGTAATTTTTACCTTTGGAGCAAGTAAATATAGGTAGTGTTTTGGACATATATCAGTTTACTGAAATTTTTTCCTCCAGTGTTTTCAGGAAGCAATGTGTATCTACTCATTGCCTGGCATGTGTTCTGAATGATTGACAAGTTTTATCATTTTGCATAGGACATAAAACATTGTTTCAGGTATATATTTTAAAGACAACTCACCCTAAAAGTTGTAATAATTAAGTTCAAATATTATTGCATCCTACTTCAGAATTACTTATTTAAGTAAACTTTAGCAATTTGAGAAACTCATCTTTAGTAAAATTTGAAGTAAATATTGCATATAAATACAATGGTATATGAAGGCCAATATTATTACTATTGTACTTCTTCTCAAAATAGTATATCATCCAAGTTTCCTCCTTATTTTCAACATTGTAATCAACACTTTTCTCTTTGTTTTCATATAATCATCAAATCATCAGAAATAGAAAAAATACCAGTAGTAAAAGGTGAATAAATATTATGCTGCAGTTTATCTAAGAAAGAAGTGGGATTTGCTCACATCTAAACACATATATGGAAAGAGGTGTATTTAGAAGGATAACGCTTTAAAGATGGTTAATTATAGATAGAGGATGAGATAAGAATAAAAACTAAATTTCTCTGAATAAACCTTTTTTTAGGATTTGATTTTTAAGTACATGAATGTTCAATATAATTGGAGCTTATCATCTAATTTAAAAATTCTGAAAATTGAAAGCACAATAAAACAAATATATCTAACTGTAAATTGAGTTGATGACAAAACTACACAGAATAGAATCCTTAGAAGTAACTTTAAGACAGAGAAGTTTATCCATTTATAGAGGGATATATGTTGAAGACAAAAAGAAATATACATTATGCTGTACACCTAAAACTGATACAGTGTTATATGTCAAATATATAAGTAAAAATAAAAATGAATAAAATAATAAATTCAACTGTCTGAAAAAATAAAGACAAAAAATGTAATTGTTTTTAGTAGACATATTTTTGGAGGTCATGTTGCTATTGTTATTCTGAGACTTTTTTCTAAAAAAGACAAGCCAATTTGAAAAGACTTCTACCCATCAAAACTGTCTCAATTTGTGCATCAGTAAGAATAATAACAGTAGTATATTGAAATGCCTCTGCCATGGATAAATCCTTTTGTTTATAATGATACAAAACAACCCTTAGAGGATACTGAGAAATCAACTCATTGTTTTCTAAACCAATATCAAAAGAAATAATTCACGCATTTATTGTATCTTTCCTTTAAGAACTATAACTAACACGTTGAGGGGTGTTTCTCTTTATAGGATATTTCAGCTGATAAATGAGGAAAGAATGATACAATTAGAATATATTTTGCAACTCTTAATGAAACAATGGATCTAGGCAATGATCATCTTTGGCTACTAGCATCACAGAAAAGACAATTGTCTGTATGTACCTCCTGATAGAAATATACACTGCCACCTATGCAAGCGTCTTAACAAACCTTGAACCTGAATGCAATCAAGCCTGCAGATCTAATGATCAGTTTACAGGAGACATCATGAAAATAGGTTGGGCAGAATTCAAACTGCAGGAACCTCTATAGGACAAATAACCTGGTTTCTTCAACAAGTAAACTGCAAGGAAGAAAAAAAGATAGAGAGAAAATCAGGAGACATCATGTGTCCTGATTTATTTGTCCTGATTTGAACGAACAATAAAAAGAAGCCAAATGAGATCCTGGAATTTATGAAGTGGTTGGAAGATGTTTTATACAGTTCCTGGATATTTTATACAGTTCCTGTTTTTTCTTTCTTTCTTTTCTTTTCTTTTTTTTTTTACTGTGGTAATATATGATTGCATTTTTAAAAAGAGTCTATATTCTAAATACACATACTGACACAAATATGTGATTTGCTTTAAACCACCTGGAAGAAGGATGAGGAGTAAATGTGAAACCTTATCGGCCATGTTGTTATTACTCGGCTGTGTCTGAGATTTTTGCAACTCCGTGGACTGTGACTCGCCAGATTTCTCTGTCCACGGGACATCCTAGGCAAGGATATTGGAGTGGGTTGTCATTTCCTTTTCCAAGGCATCTGCTTGACCTGGGGATCAAACTCATGTCTCCTGCATTGCAGGTGGATTCTTTACCACCAAACCACCCAGTAAGCCCCCTGTTGACCATGAATTAATTATAATTAATCTGTGTAATAAACACATGAGAATTTCTTATCCTGTAAACCTCTACTTTTGGAGATGTTTGCAATTTTCACTAAAAGAAAAGAATATCTCAGAAACACGCTATTTCTTATTGTGGTTTATTAGCTGTAATCTTAGTGCTAAAGAAATTAGCAGAATTTAATACAATTACTTTTTCATTTGTAGGCCTGTTATTTTTCTAAAATTAACTTACATAGTCTACTGCTAACATTTATAGGAGCCTTCAGTGAAAATAAAGTGGTACCCATGTTCTTGGTGTCCAATATATAAGTCACAAGTCAGGCTAGTGAACTGCCAAATGAAATACGTTCTATTTCCTTATCTAGATGAGTACACCTTCACCATGTCCTGGAAAACCAAATCTGAGTTGAAAATTCTCAGTTTCCTTTCTGTGTTTTGTACTAGACCTCCAGGTTCTAACCCCTGGCCTGCAGCCCAGTCCTTTGGTCACCTCGCTTTTTATTCCCATTCCCCATCTTTGTTTACTTCGTTGTTCAGTCTCTAAGTTATGTCCAGCTCTTAGCGACCCCACGGAATGGCCCATGGAATGCAGCATGCCAGGATTTCCTGACCACTGTCTCCTGGAGCTGGCTCAAACTCATGCCCATTGAGTCAATGATACCTTCAGGCTATCTCATCCTCTGTCGTCCCCTTCTCCTGCCCTAGTCCTTCCCAGCATCAGGGCCTTTTCCAGTGAGTTTGCTTTTTGCATCAGGCCAAAAATTGGAGCTTCAGCTTCAGCATCAGTCCTTCCAGTGAATATTCAGGGTTGATTTCTAGGATTGACTGGTTTGATCTCCTTCTTGTCCTAGAGACTCTCCAGAGTCTTCTCCAGCACCACAATTCAAAAGCATCAATTCTTCAGCGCTCAGCCTTCTTTATGGTCCAACTCTCACATCTGTGCATGACTACTGGAAAAATCGTAGCTTTGACTGTATGGACGGACCTTCGTCATCAAGTGATATGTCTGCTTTTTAATACACTGTCTAGGTTGGTCATAGCTTTTCTTCCAAGGAACAAGTGTCTTTTAATTTCATGGCTGCAATCACCGTTTGCAGTGATTTTGGAGCCAAAGAAAATTACAAGGAGCCTCAGTATACCTATGTGTACTACCCAGCTTTCTTGTTTACACCCTTTCACACACCCTGTATGCTGCCACTCCTTGGGCCTTGAGTATATACAGAGGCCTGTACAGGTCTTCGAACCATACTTAGGGCCTTTTGAAAGAAAATTCCTGATTTTAAAGTACCCAGAGGATCCTGAGGCCAAGGAGAGGTACCGATTCTTCAAGGGACATATCCTCTTAATCCTAAGGAGTCCTCACCTGGTGGAAATTGGTGATTGCTGGGGGGTCAGAGCAGAGCCCTCTAAAGCTCAGGGCCCAGAGCTTGACATGTTGTGCCTGGGGCCAAGGGAGATAGAGCTCTGTTAGGTTGAATTCTACAATTCTTAAAAGAAACCCTTAATTTTACTTACATTGTTTGACATTTCTCATTCCTTTTGACATTCAGCTTTTGCAAATATTGACAGCACTTAAGCTAAAATACAAACTGAACATTCATCTTCTTTTTAAAAATTTTGTTTTGCTATCAAGTATATTTAGCAACTTCAGAGGATTTAGCTGCCCATTCACTTGGTAGAATTAACAACAGTTTAGATCATATTCAAGGGAAAAAAAAAGTCTAAACCATCCTTAAAGGAAGAGTTGATTGTTGTTTGTATAACATCCAAGGCAGGGGTCCTGGTCCACCTTGAGTCTACAACACACATGCTACTGTAGCAGAGCAAGAGCGAGGGAGAGACTGTTTTGATTAATTGGCAGAAAACTTTCCCAGAACAGGGGAGGATAATCCCATGGAGCATCTGGAAGCAGAATTCATCAAGGATAACTGCCCTGGTTGCCCTCTGGTCAGTCATCTGGGGACAAATTCCATTCTAAAAATTGCTGAAAATTATAAGCCAGCAGTCGATTCCATGCAAACATCTGGCCCTGGATCAGTTGTGATAGAAAGAAGACAGTCAGCTCTAGGACAGTGGACTCCACCATGGTAACCTTGGGCCCAATTTAGGGGCATCTGGACATTTGTAAAAGGCAAATGATAGGGTAGCACTGACCATAATTTTCTATTAAGCCAAACGGCTGCTCATCTGTCTACACAGTGGCATGGAAAGGATTCCAATCTTCTCGCTGCAGATGGCATTGCCATTATTGTGGCTGATAGTTTCAGCTCAAAGTTAGCAGCAGAAGCACAGCTACTAATTATACTGTTAATGTATTCCTTTAGCAGATTTTTATGAGTGGTTTTACTGTGTGTATCAGGCATTGTTACAGACATTGTGTGTGTGTGTGCGTGTGCATTCATTTAATCCTTGCAGTTAACCAATGAAATGAATAGCATCATAACTATTTAAAGATGAGTAAACTGAAACTCAGAGAGCTAGGCATAAAATTAGTAAGGACTTCTTTATAGTATTTGATACACTGCTTTCAACTTCCAAAGTTTTAGGCTCTTTTTGTCTTCTGTGCTGCCTTTCTCTTCCCATTTTCTTCTCTGGCGAATTCTGTACTTCTATATCCCAGCCAGAATTTGGTTTCACTGTCTTCCTATATACTCCCTTAATTCACCTGGAAACTTAGTGTATATTTTTGAGGTGTTCTTCCACTCATACTGTTATGTCTCTCTTCCCAGAATTAAAATGTGATATGGTATTCCACTAATTTATCTTTTCCTCTATGGTCATTTTTCTGTATTTTTCATTTAAGCATCCTGTTGACCAAGTGTTCAGCATAGTTCAATATGAAACAGACTCGAGTGAATTTGGAACTGACTACAATGAACAGCTTCATCAACATCACACCTCTATGCAGCAAAAGTTCTGGGGCTCAGTCTGCTTTGGGTCATGTTACTGTAATGGGGAATATTCTTGTTTGCATGGAAATCATGGAAGAGAGGTATAAGGAGGTAGTCATCACAGTAGTATTTGTAGAGTGGTGTTTGTACCTGTGAAAATTCCATATGGCTGTCATGCAGACTCTGGTCCACATTGATTAAATAGAAGTGAATTGATATATTCACAGACTGATTCATAAGTATACTCTGTTTCCCTCCAAACTATGTGGACCTTATACTTCTTGCTTATCTCCTCGGTCTGGGAATACATTTGGCATATAATAAGTGTTTACTGGTTGGTAAGCTGGATACGCTAGGAGTTGGACACGACTGAGTGATTTCACTTTCACTTTTCACTTTCATGCATTGGAGAAGGAAATGGCAACCCACTCCAGTGTTGTTGCCTGGAGAATCCCAGGGACAGGGGAGCCTGGTGGGCTGCAGTCTCTGGGGTCGCACAGAGTTGGACATGACTGAAGTGACTTAGAAAAAAAAAAAAGTTGGGTACACAGTAGCAATGATGAGGTGTGGTTTTAGCCAAGGTGGCCCAGGCCTCAGTGAGGTCCTTCTCAGAATGAGTCCATAGATAGGTGATTATATAGTTGTGATCTTTAAAAGTGCTCTTTGCCTATAGTTCTGCATTCACCTTAAGTGACTTGGAGTAAAGAATATATGGACGCAAGCCTCTCTTTCTCTCACTTGCTGTGTATTTTGGACTAAATTGTGTCCTCTCAAAATTCAAAAGTTCACATCCACAAAGTGACTATATTTAATCATAGACTTTTTCAGTTCAGTTCACTTCAGTCGCCCAGTCGTGTCCGACTCTTTGTGACCCCATGAATCGCAGCACCCCAGGCCTCCCTGTCCATCACCAACTCCCTGAGTTCACTCAGACTCAAGTCCATTGAGTCAGTGATGCCATCCAGCCATCTCATCCTCTGTCATACCCTTCTCCTACTGCCCCCAATCCCTCCCAGCATCAGAGTCTTTTCCAATGAGTCAACTCTTCATATGAGGTGGCCAAAGTACTGGAGTTTGAGCTTTAGCATCATTCCTTCCAAAGAAATCCCAGGGCTGATCTCCTTCAGAATGGACTGGTTGGATCTCCTTGCAGTCCAAGGGACTCTCAAGAGTCTTGTCCAACACCACAGTTCAAAAACATCAATTTTTTGGCGCTCAGCGTTCTTCACAGTACAACTCTCACATACATACATGACCACAGGAAAAACCATAGCCTTGACTAGACAGACCTTTGTTGGCAAAGTAATGTCTCTGCTTTTCAATATGCTCTATAGATTGGTCATAACTTTTCTTCCAAGAAGTAAGCGTTTTTTAATGGCTGCAGTCACCATCTGCAGTGATTTTGGAGCCCCCAAAAATAAAGTCTGACACTGTTTCCACTGTTGCCCCATCTATTTTTAGGGTGATTATTAAAGTTAAATGAGGTCATAAGTACAGCGCCTAGTCCAATAGGACTGATTCCCTTATAAGGAAAAGATACACCAGAGCTATTCTCTGTCCATGTGCCCACAGAAGAAAAGCCTTGTGAACACAAAGTGAGAAGGCAGCCATCTGTAAGCCAGAAAGAGAATCTTACCAGAAACCAACCCTGGTGACTGCTTGGGCTTCCAGCCTCCCGTTTAAGCTTCCCGGTCTGTGTTATTACATTATGGCAACCCAGCGGAATAATATAGTGCATGAGACTAGAAGGGCAGAGTCATAACCCTTCCTTCCTTTATTTATATGTGGCATACTTCCCTGGGTTTGCAGGTGAGAAAACCCATAGGCTAAGTATAATTTCCAGCTTTTCCCCTTTGCTGTTCAAGAAAATATAGTAGGAAATGTGTGAATAAAGCTAATATGAAAATAAAAAATGATATTCACCTTTTTCTCACCCTAACAGACAGATGTACTGGGTTGTTAAAATGCCAGGGTGCTTCCCTCCTAGTTGCTAAGAGCTTAGGTTTCTTAAGCCTCCATCCTTCCAGTGCCCTCTGTACTGACACGTTTCTTCTCTAGCCCTCTGGTCCACCCCATCATTCAGCACCTGGGACAGTGGCAACCACTCAGGCCAGCAAGTTTGATAGTTATCATGCCTTACTAGTTATACATAGTTTGATAGTTATCCATGCCTTACAGTTATACATAGTTTATTACCCCATCACCCCTGCTTACTTTAGACAGAGAAGGCAATGGCACCCCACTCCAGTACTCTTGCCTAGCAAATCTCATGGGCGGAGGAGCCTGGTAGGCTGCAGTCCATGGAGTCGCACAGATTCGGACACGACTGAAGCGACTTAGAAGCAGCAGCAGCAGCTTACTTTAGAAATATATCTGAACTAGCTTTTTGAAGTAAGTCATTTGCAAACTTTAATATTCTATATTTAGTTGCTCAGTTCAGTTCAGTCACTCAGTCATGTCCAACTCTTTGAGACCCCATGAACCGCAGCACGCCAAGCCTCCCTGTCCATCACCAGCTCCCAGAGTCTACCCAAACCCGTGTCCATTGAGTTGGTGATGCCATCCAACCATCTCATCTTCTGTCTTCCCCTTCTCCTCCCACCCTCAGCCTTTCCCAGCATCAAGGTCTTTTCAAATGAGTCAGCTCTTCGCATCAGGTGGCCAAAGTTTAGTTGCTCAGTCATGTCCAACTCTCTGCAACCCCATGGACTGTAGCCCACCATACTCCTCTGTCCATGGGATTAGTAACAAGTAACGAGAGGCACTTGGGAATTGGATATAAGTCACAAAGCGGCCATTGAGAACTACTGTAGGAGCTCACAAAAGGAAGGCAAGTCTATGAATGAGATAATTTAAGCATGTAAAGGACTGGCTTATGAACCTCTCCTGCAAGTCTGTGGGGGAGGTGGGATGATAGTAAACCCTAGTTATCACAAGGCTTGCAAATAATGAGTAATGTACTTTTTATTTTTTGTCCTTTTAATTTCTTTTCTTGTTTTGCTCTGAAGCCTTCTTATATCAAGTCCAAGGAAGGGAGTAATTTGTGTCAACTAGGAACAAACTCAGGATAATTACTTAACTTGAATGATCGTATTTCTGCATGTTTCTGTGGATACTTGGTTCGATAATTCAAGTTATTTTGTTGTTATTTTTTTGAGCTTCATTTTTTAATATTCCATAACATATTCACATGGAAATGTTTTAATATTTGGTTTCACATTTTTCAGAAACTCTTGATTATTTCAAGAATACCTGATGGAATTAATTCTTGATAAATATTTTTTTTCTTTTTTTTTTTGTATTTATTTATTTTTTTACACGAACTCCCAAACATGAACCCCCCTCCCACCTCCCACCCCACATCATCCCTCCAGATCATCCCCATACACCAGCCCCAAGCGTCCTGCATCCTGCATTGAACATAGACTGGCAATTCATTTCTTACATGATAGTATACATATTTCAATGTTATTCTCCCAAATCATCCCACCCTCTCCCTCTCCCTCTCCTTCTCCCTCAGAGTCCATAAGTCCGCTCTACACATCTGTATCTCTTTTGCTGTCTTGCATACAGGGTCCTCATTACCATCTTTCTAAATTCCATATATATGTGTTAGTATACTGTATTGGTGTTTTTCTTTCTGGCTTACTTCACTCTGTATAATTGGTTCCAGTTTCATCCATCTTATTAGAACTGATTCAAATGTATTCTTTTTAATGGCTGAGTAATACTCCATTGTGTATATATACCACAGCTTTCTTATCCATTCATCCGCTGATGGACATCTAGGTTGTTTCCATGTCCTGGCTATTATAAACAGTGCTGCAATGAACATTGGGGTACATGTGTCTCTTTC
>SJYX01024427.1:0-10596 GCA_006410675.1 Oreotragus oreotragus | reverse complement strand
CATGGACTGTAGCCTGCCAGGCTCCTCTGTCCGTGGGATTCTCCAGGCAAGAATACTGGAGTGGGTTGCGATGTCTTTTTCCAGGGAGTCTTCCTGACCCAGAGATCTAACCCAAGTCTCCTGCATTGCAGGTGGCTTCTTTACCATCTGAACCACCAGGGGAGCCTCTCTGTGCTGGATCATGTTATTTCCTCTGCCTGGAGGGCCCTTCCCCCAACTAATACTCTTCTTCAAGACTGAATTCAAACATGCTTTTCTCCAAAAAAATCTCAAGCCACCTGATTGAGACTGTCAGCTAGCCTGTTGATAAAGCTGGTTACTTCCATTGTCTCATTATGAAGCATTTTCATTGCTGGTTTCCCTGTCTGCTTTTTTGTCCAAACTGTGACTCTCCCTAGGGCATGAGCTTGTGCATCCCTGTACCTGCAGCAGAGACCACAGTGTCTGGCATGTGCCATTGACTCAATCATGTTTGTTAACTGCGTGATGTGATGAAACCAGCTGAATTACAAACCATCTGGTTGACTCCAGCTGAGCTACCCTACTTCTAACTGGATGGCTTTGTTACCTCTTTTCCTAGAATATATCTAGCCAATCAATTTATGTATCTGTTTTTCTGGGAACCATAGTTAATTAAGCCTATATTATCAAAGACATGCTTTTCCTTGTTATTATCAACTAAGTACCCCCATGTGCCCATGCTTGCCTTTCCTCACCTCTGTGTCCCCAGAAACCTAGCAGAGTGTCTGGAATATAATAGGTACTCAGTAGTTCCTGAATGAATGAATGCCCACTCACTCCACTGCCCATTTTTATAGGTAAAACGAAAACAAAGAGAGACTTCCCTGGCCAGTGCAGGGGCATAGATTCGATCCCTGGCCCGGGAAGATCCCACATACTGAGTGGCAGTTCAGCCTGGGCACCACAACTACTGAACCCACGCTCTAGAGCAGAAGAAGCCACTGCAACGCCTCACGCACCACAGCAGAGAGTAACCCTACTGCCAGCTAGGGAAAGTCCGCTCACAGCGATGAGGACCCAGAGCAGCCAAACAAATAAGGAATTTTTTATAAAAAACACTAAAATAAAGAATTATTCTTCTATTTGGCTCAAGAGATGCATCCACTGCAAAGCCAAAAATAGAGGCATTAATTTAATTCCCACACACTGAAGAAAGGGGAAAAATGCCTATAAAAATAAATCCTGTGAATGCTTTAATTTTCTGGCAAAGTCCAAAGGCACACGAGTGAGCTGGAAGACTGCAGGACGAAGAACGCCCGCATCTCCAAGGTCACAGCAACATCTGCATCATGTTAGAACTGTGTTGTGGTGGGGTTGTGATGAACTAAACTGAAGTGTTGCAACTGAGATTAATTGACCATTTTCTCCAGCAAAGTGCTGTAAGTGCTACGAAAGCCTGTGCAAAATGACCACGTGGTCGGAGTGCCACAAGGAAACTCTTACTGCAGAAGGCAGGATTGTAATCAAGTCCTGAACTGAAATAAACTTCATCGTAATGCTCTGCACAATTTCTAAATGGTAATGGGGTCGTTTTAGAGGTTAATAATAATAAGGGCTGGATTTCTTGGCTCTGGGAAGTTTCCAGAGGACTGTGAATGAACCCAAAGCATGTCTCCATTATCACAAAATTGACGTGTGTGGGTCATGCAGCAGTAAGTTCATGATGAATTAATTCTGGAAGCAAACATCTCAGCAAGGAACGAGGGAGATCAGATAATCACTGCTCACCTTGTGTCCTTTTCTAAAGAAAGACAACACAAGCAACGGAGCTTCCTACTGTGTGAGTCCGAGAGTAAGACCAAGGACACTGAACCTGGGGTCAGTTCAGTCTGAGATCAGGAATTCCCACAGTCAGTGTCTGTTTCTAGAATGGGCTCATGTTCAAAAGTACCATAAATGCCTATCCTATCACTGGCCCTGACAGACAGGCTCCCAGCAAAGAAAGAAAGGAGAAAACAATGGATTCTACCCTTCCCTGTAACTACACCACCATTCAGAGCCCTATGCCTTGCATTCTATAACTGCAGACAAAGATGATTTAATCAAACTTTACTTCTACTTGTGGTGTTGGAGAAGACTCTTGAGAATCCCTTGGACTGCAAGGAGATCCAACCGGTCCATCCTAAAGGAGATCAGTCCTGGGTGTTCATTGCAAGGACTGATGCTGAAGCTGAAACTCCAATATTTTGGCTACCTGGTGCAAAGAACTGACTCATTTGAAAGACCTTGATGCTTGAAAAGATTCAGGGCAGGAGGAGAAGGGGATGACAGAGGATGAGATGGCTGGATGGCATCACCGACTCAGTGGACATGGGTTTGGGTTAACTCTGGGAGTTGGTGATGGCCAGGGAGGCCTGGCGTGCTGTGGTTCATGGGGTCGCAAAGAGTCGGACATGACTGAGCGACTGAACTGAACTGAACTGATGGAGAAGAAACTCCTTAAAAGGGTTCCTTTGATGGAAAATAACAGAAATCTGACAGAAAGTAGCTACCACGATTAAGCATTTTGCTAATTATTATATATTATTTTAAGACAGTGAGGAAGGAGGGACCTCCCTGGCTGTCCAGCGGTTAAAAATCCAAGCTTCCATTTTAGGGGGCACAGGTTCGATTCCTGACCTGGGAACTAAGATCGCATATGCTGGGTGTGGTGCAGTCAGAAAAAATTTCAGAAGTAAGGAGGCTGCCACATGGGTCCGGCTGCTGGACAATAATGTCTAGTGTCTGTCACTTTACATTTCCACATTTTTTCCACCTTTAGCTTTGACTCTTTCTGCTTTGTACGGTTCCTGGGGTTCTCAAGGCAAGAATACTAGAGTGGTTTGCTATTCCCTCCTCCAGAGGATGAGACAGTTGGATGGCATCACCGACTCAACGGCCATGAACCTGGACAAACTCCGAGAGATGGTGAAGGACAAGGAGGCCTGGCACGCTGCAGTCCTTAGGGTCTCAAAGAGTCGGACACCACTTGGCAAGTGAACAACCACAACAACAGTATTGGCTACATTCCTCGATGGTAGTAGTGACAGGCATCATCTCCAAGAACAACAGTCTAGAGAAAAGAAGGAAAAATAACTCTTTCCTGGCTTTGTTAGGGGAAAGAAAACCTTTCCTGGAGGTTTCCTCAACAGCCTGACTTTCACGTGTCATTTTCTCTATTGGTTCAGAGGCTGCTGTGGTCTGAATCCCTTTGTGCCCCCAAATTCATGTTAAATCCTAAGGTCTATTATGATGATTTTAGGAGGTGAGACCTTTGGGAGGCCCTTAGGATGGGATTCCTTTAGGATTGGGCTTCCCTAGTGGCTCAGATGGTAAAGCATCTGCCTGCAATGCAGGAGACCCGGGTTTGATCCCTGGGTCTGGAAGATCCCCTGGAGAAGGAAATGGCAACCCACTCCAGTACTCTTGCCTGGAAAATTACATGGACAGAGGAGTCTAGTCGGCTACAGTTCATGGTGCCGCAAAGAGTCGGACACGGCAGCAATTTCACTTCACTTTAGGATAGGATTAGTGCTTTTCTACAAGAGGCTCCAGAGAGCTCCTGAACCCCCTGCCACCACAAGTGGGAAAGTCTGCTACAGAGAAGAGGGCCCTCACCCCACTAGGCTAGCACTCTGATCTCAGAGCTCCAGCCTCCACAACTATAAAAATAAATTTTTGTTGCTTAGGAGGCACCTGGACTGTGGTATTTTGTGAAAGAAACTCAATCAAAGACATAGACATTCCCTCAAGTAGGAAAACAAATCGGATGAGCCCAGAGGTACTTTCTGAGGCTGTTTTGGGTGATGATTGGGGAAGATTGAGGGCAGAAGGAGGAGGAGGGCAGACAGAGGAGGCTGGCCCGCTACAGTCCATGGGGCTGCGGAGTCAGACACGACCGAGCGACCGCCACCGCCACCGCGACAACAACGCAGCTTGCAGGGTCTTAGTTTCCCGACCAGGGATTGAACCCTGGGCCCAGGCAGTCAAAGTGCCAGGTCCTAACTACTGGACCACCAGGGAAATCCCTAAGATGTTTGTGAAGGACTTCTGAAGCAACACAAATTTGTTAAGAAGAGGGGAACTCGTATTCAGTAATCGTGGTATTAGAGAAAGCACTCTATGTCAATCATAGCCAATGTACCCTAAAGAGTCTACAGCGGGTTTGACATCTGTTTCTAGTTCTCTCTGGAAAGAGCCTGTGCGCTCTCTCCAGAGTGACTGAGGACTGAGGCCATGTTCTATGGTCTCCCTAAAATAGCTGCTTCTTGAGTCAGGCAGCCTGGTACATGATCTTGGGCTGAACAGGTGCCCAAGCTCCATGTGGGCTTGATGGCTACATTTTAGATTTTCTCCAGGAGCCTCCACTCTCCCCTGATTGTTTGTTGTTGTCCTTCAGTTGCTAAGTTTTGTCTGACTTTTTATGACCCCACAGACTGCCGCACACCAGGCTCCTCTGTCCTTCACTATCTCCTAGAATTTGCTCAAATTCATGTCTATGGAGTCGGTGATGCTACACAACCATCTCATCCTCTGCTGCCCCCTTCTCCTTTTGCCTTCACTCTCTCCCAGCACCAGGGTCTTTTCTAATGAGTCCACACTTCACATCGGGTTCCCAAAGTATCAGAGTCTCAGCTTCATCCTCAGTCCTTCCAATGAACATTCACAGTTTATTTCCTTTAGGATTGGCTGGTCTGCTCTGATACCCCTGCAAAATTCTGAGCCCATGTTGCTGCAGCTGAGTGTCTCTCTAGCAGGAGAACTAATGTTGATATGTCCATGTCCCATCCATCAAATAAGATTCTACTCTGCAGAAACTGGCAGGGGACGGAGCTGGTAGAGGGATCATAGTGTGGGGTGGTTAACATCTTTCTACAGAGAAAACTTGCTTCAAGGTGGAATCTAAAACCAATTCTCCAATTTTGGTAGCACTGACCCATCAAAGATTCTCAAGCTGTAGCAATACTTGCAATGGTTATTATTTATTCACACTCTGTCCAGTGTTTTCTGTTTTATGATTGCATGGAGGGGGGGGAAAGAATGTTTTCTCTATACCCTAGTTTATATGTAGATGAAAATTGAATAAGGCAAACAAATTGAATAAGGAGTTCAGGTCATTCAGTTTCAAGAAAATTCATTTTGAAAATTGAGCTAAAACATTCAAGGACATTTTCCTCAGTTTTTGTGAGACTATATTCCTAGCAGAGGGTTTTCCAGGTGGTATAAGTGGTAAAAAAAAAAAAAAAANTGAAAATTGAATAAGGCAAACAAATTGAATAAGGAGTTCAGGTCATTCAGTTTCAAGAAAATTCATTTTGAAAATTGAGCTAAAACATTCAAGGACATTTTCCTCAGTTTTTGTGAGACTATATTCCTAGCAGAGGGTTTTCCAGGTGGTATAAGTGGTAAAAAAAAAAAAAAAAAACCCTCTGGCCAATGCAGAGACCTAAGAGAGGCAGATTCGATCCCTGGGTCGGGAAGATCCCCTGAAGGAGGGCATGACAAGCCACTTCAGTATTCTTGCCTGGAGAATCCCATGGACAGAGGAGCCTGGTGGGCCACAGTCCATAAAGTCACATAGAATCAGACATGACTGAAGTGACACATTCCAAGCAGGATAGGCACAAGTGGTTTTAAACATTTCTGAAGCACTAGGGTGAATGAAAATTCTTCAAAGCAAAATAAGTATACCATTCCTCCTTTTATTCTATCCCTGTATCAAAACCAAGAGTTGAAGAGGAGTAAAGGGGAGAGGGTATCCAAATGCATTAGATTTTATCCAGTTCATTGACAAAGGTTGTGTGAAATAGGTAGAGCTTTAGGAGTACAGGTTAGGACGCAAGGAAAACCGAGAACACCAAGGTTGAAGGTGGCCTGAGAGTGAGACGTCCTGGACCAGGCAAAACTCAGAGATGCAACTGAATGAACAAATAGAAAAGTCCATTTTCTTTTCCCTCTCCCATTTCATCAGAAGCTTGGATTCAAAGCTAGACACAAACATCTTCTTTTCTGAGTCTACAAAATCTATCTTATGCCACATTGCTGATTCTAACTACATTTTTGCCACAAACTGTATGTGGCTTTAGCAACTGTAAGACATAGATTTTCTACTAATCTGTCATTATTCAACTAGCTTATGCCTCTTTCCTAAGGCTAAAAAAGAAAATGATAGTCATATCCATTCCTGAAAAATTCAAGAGTAAGACTGATTGAGGGGGGAAAAAAAGCAGAGAACTTAAGTTTGCTTTAGAACTTAGATTCCAAAAGGAATCCTGACAGGGAAAGAAATTAATTTGTAGCAACAATACAAGTTCAAGGAAAGAACAAAGATTTTAAGCAAAAAGATCTGTATCTTTTTGGTCTACAATTTGGGACAAAAGATCTTAAGTACCTCACTACCCTCAGAAGTTCCCCTAATTTGCCATCTTCATCCCACTTTTAAAGAATAGATCAGGAGGACTTTGCTGGTGGTCCAGCAAACGCTAAGTCTGGCTTCCAGGGCAGGGAGTTTGGGTTCAATCCCTGGTCGGGGAGTTAAGATCCCACATAACTCATAGCCAAAAAAACAAAACATGAAACAGAGACAATACTGTAACAAATTCAATAAAGACTTTAAAAATGGCCCAAATTAAAAATATAAATACCTTTTTTTTTAAGTAGATCAGTATGCGATGCCCATGGAGGCAGAGGAAGTTCACCCACTTTCTTGGATTCTGTATCACCAGGACAGATCTGTGATTTGGGATCTTCCTTCTACAATACTTTCAAAGAGCCAACTTGTTGGAAAAGATTGATGCTGGGAAAGATTGAAGGCAGGAGGAGAAGGGAATTACAGAGGACAAGATTCATGTCCAATTCAATGGACATGAATTTGAGCAAACTGCAGGAAGACAGTGAAGGACAGAGGAGCCTAGCTGCAGTCCATGGGGTTGCAAAGAGTTGGACACGACTCAACTCCACAATGAACTTTTCATTCCTGGAAAGATGTTCCTCTGTCAGAGACAATGCCCAGCTGTGATCTCCAGAACACTTCTTAACTTAACACTGAACACTTCTTAACTTAACACTTATCACTTCTTAACTACTGGATTTTAACTGAGGGGAAAAAATTAAACAAGGTTATAAGACCTTGCTTAATTTGACCAAGTAGTTTGTATGATGTACACTTTTTTCTGGGTAAAGTCTTGCCCTTCTGGGTAAAGTCTTGCCCTTGGTCTATATGTTAAGAATTTGATTGTTAGAACAGATTCTCGATGTATCTTTGAAAGCACAATTCCATGCCCTTAAGCAAAATAAATGCAAATATGCACAAAGGTTCATTTTTATCTTACAAACTGAAATATATTCTTGTTTTTCACAAGACTTTGTGAAGTCTGGGCCACTTCCTTCAAAAATCATCTGGGTGCAGTAAATGGGGTTAATACACTGATTCCATTGTGTTTCTAATTCCATCAGCAACTTCATACGTACGAGACCTGTGGTTCATGGCATAAAACTTTGCCTATAGTTTTCTACTTTTATACAATTGTTAAATATGTAGCTTCAAAACATGCAGACATATAATGCTGAACGGGGAGAAGAGAAGTGTAGTTAGAATTTTTGCAAAACTCCTGAGGAAGAAGAAAAAAAAAAAAGGTTTATCTTAATAGCTTCTGCATATTAGAATTCATTGCATCTTCAGAGCAAATATTTATGGAAACATAATCAAGACTTTTTTAAACTTCCTGCTTCCTTTTCAACATTCTCTTTCAATGTTGTCATAATAAATGTAGCATTATGTTCATTTTTCCACCTTGCCTTTTATTTTAAAACCATGTGAATGGACATAGAGCAAAATCAGATTGATACTGTTGAATTCTGATACTTGTGAGTTTGAATAAAAGTTCAGTAAGAACTGCAAAAAGCAGGCAATTTGTGGATTTTAATTACAGGAAATACTGTAAAACAAGGCACAGAAACTGAGCAAAATCACAAGATTGTTCAGATTGCTTTAGCAGTTAGTCTAAGCACATGAAGGAAAAAGTCTGTAATAAGAGCACAGGCTGACAACTGTAAGATTTACGGAAGAGAAATACTAAGAGCAGTAAGAGTTTGTCATCTCTTTCTAATACAGAAAGAATTCCCTTCATAAGAGACCAGTAATTATATTTCCAGCAGTGTTTCATTTGTTTTGTGTGCATGCTCAGTTGTGTCCGACTCCTTGCAACCCCATGGACTATAGCCCACCAGGCTCCCCTGTCCAGGGAATTTCCCAGACAAGAATACTGGAGTTGGGTGCCATTTCCTCCTCCAAGGGATCTTCCAGACCCAGGAACTGAACTCTCATCTCTTGTATCTCCTGCATTGGCAGGCAGAATTTTTACCACTGAGCCGCCTGGGAAGCCCTTTGTTTGTTTAAAATATTGCAATTCCTTCTTAATTTCTGTCAAAAATGTTATCCTCTCACCACGTTAACTACTCTACTCCTTGCCTTTTCCTTAGAATCCATAAAATAATATTATCATTTTAAAAAGAGGAAAATCAGTTAATGGAGGTTGAGAACAGGAGAGATAGGAAAGGAAACCAGAAGGGGGAGAAACTCGAATCTTCATGACTCCATATAATGAAACTTCAATCCTTGATTTAATTTGCTCGGCTATTATGATAGTAAGTGACCCATCGAATCCTGCACAATCAACCTAAAATGACCATTTTGTGATTGATGCATACATTAATAGCTGATCTGACTGACCATATTGATTGGCCCTGGAAAAATATTAATAGCACCTGAACTGAAAAGAGACCCAAGCTTAGGTATTATGAGTCTATAAGGAATACTCAGTTTCACTTGGCAACATTAAATGGGGAAAGAGTATTATTAAGAGGGCCAGCAATCAAGCAAATGAACATTTAGAATTATGACTTCTCTCGCCAATCGCTTAACTCCTTCCCTCCCTTCACACATAAGGAAATTGTATACAGAGTGAGCAATCAACTTGGCCCTTAAAGACCTTCTATTGCTCCTTAAAGGATGCTCCAGCAACAACTATAGACAAATATTTCTTTGCAGTCAGAGATTTAACAACCCTAACTCAGGATCCTCCTGTTTCTCTAGATTTAATATTCTTCATATGTAATTTGTGTATATGTGCTAAGTCACTTGTAATGTCAGACTCTTTTGTAACACTATGGCCTGTAGCCCACCAAGCTCCTCTGTCCATGGGATTCTCCAAGCAATAATACTAGAATGGGTTGCCATGCCCTCCTCTAGGGGATCTTCCTGACCCAGGAACTGACCCCACATCTCATGTCTCCTTCTTTGGCAATCGGGTTCTTTACCACTAGTACCACCTAGGAAGCCCATTTAATTTGTAAATTGACCCAATTTCTTGAGTTCTCACACCCTTGCTTTCTTCCTACTCTAATTCTTTCTAGCCTTCATCTTCCCTAGTCTATACCAGTGGTTCTCAACCAGGGTATTTGCATGCCCCAGAGGACCTTAGACAAAGTCTGGAGACACTCCTGATTGTCATAACCCAGGGGAGGTGGGGTGTCACTACTGGTATCTACAGGTTAGAGGCCGAGGAAGCTGGCGTGTGTCCTATGCAGCACATGTAACAGTCCAAAGAAGGAAATCAGGACTTGCTATAANACTCCTGATTGTCATAACCCGGGGGAGGTGGGGTGTCACTACTGGTATCTACAGGTTAGAGGCTGAGGAAGCTGGCGTGTGTCCTATGCAGCACATGTAACAGTCCAAAGAAGGAAATCAGGACTTGCTATAAAGCTTCATGGCCTAGGGTCACTGAAACACCTAAGCCCCACGAGTGCCCAGCCCACCACCTCCTCAGGAGCCGGCCGCCTCCTGAGCTTCCAGGGTGACCTTCCACTCTGACGGCATGAACGAGAAAACCCCACCAAGTAGCCTCACCTTGAAGAGGCTGACTTGACACGTCATGTGTGATCCCCTCCCACTGCCCCACACTGTCACATGGCGATGCCTGAGTGGGAGCAAGGCCGTGGAGCTTAACGACTAGCTGGGAGGCCAGGGGTCCAGCCAAAATCAAAGATGTTTGTTTTTAAAAGGGAGAGTGAATGTAGGGGGCGATGATCAGTTTCTAAAGAGCCAGGCTATCTTCTAGTATTTACTGTTTTAAATGCATATCTATGAATATCCTCATGGCCTCATAACTTTCTTTCCTAAATACTTACAGGATGTTTTTCTTTGTCTTCAGCGTTTACCATAGTCAGGAGGATCTCTGGGAATGGGTCTGCCTTAATGCTGCATTTTTTGTATATTCTTTTTCATTATGATTAGCATAGGGTATTGGATGTAGTTCTCTGTGCTCTACGGTAGGACCTTGTTGTTTATCCATTCTATACATAATAGCTTACATCTGCTAACCCCAACCTCTCACTCCATTCCTCCCCCAAGCCCCTCCCCCTTGGCAACCACCCATCTGTTCTCTGTGTCCATGATTCTGTTTCATAGACAAGTTCATTTGTGTCATATTTTAGATTTCATTTTACCTTGATCATTTTAAATATTTTCATTGAAGGATTCCTTTAGATCAAGAAAACTTTCTTCAGTGTTTTCTTTTTTAATTTTTTTTTTTT
>SJYX01024424.1:142681-156654 GCA_006410675.1 Oreotragus oreotragus | reverse complement strand
GGAGGTGGGAGGGGGGGTTCATGTTTGGGAGTTCGTGTAAAAAAATAAATAAATACAAAAAAAAATTAAAAAAAAATAAAAGTGAAGGAGAAATACTTTCTCAAACAAACAAAAATTGAAAGACTTTGCATGTTTTTTAGAGAGAAAAGAAAGATACGGATTAGAAAACTTGGATCCACAGAAAGAGCATCAAAGAAACAATAAGTGAAGATAAAAAAACTTTTCTTTTTCTTACTCTTAATTGATCTAAAGTATAATAGCTTTGTTCAAAGTTGACTGTGTGGATCACAATAAACTGTGGAAAATTCTGAGAGAAATGGGAATACCAGACCACCTGATCTGCCTCTTGAGAAATCTGTATGCNCGTAATGCTTAAAATTCTCCAAGCCAGGCTTCAGCAATACATGAACCGTGAACTTCCTGATGTTCAAGTTGGTTTTAGAAAAGGCAGAGGAACCAGAGATCAAATTGCCAACATCTGCTGGATCATCAAAAAAGCAAGAGAATTCCAGAAAAACATCTCTTTCTGCTTTATTGACTATGCCGAAGACTTTGTGTGGATCACAATAAACTGTGGAAGATTCTGAAAGAGATGGCAATACCAGACCACCTGACCTGCTTTCTGAGAAATCTGTATGCAGGTCAGGAAGCAACAGTTAGAACTGGACACAGAACAATAGACTGGTTCCAAATAGGAAAAGGAGTATGTCAAGGCTGTATATTGTCACCCTGCATATTTAACTTATATGCAGAGTACATCATGGGAAACACTGGGCTGGAAGAAGCACAAGCTGGAATTAAGATTGCCAGGAGAAATATCAATAACCTCAGATATACACCACCCTTATGGCAGAAAGTGAAGGAGAACTAAAGAGCTTCTTGATGAAAGTGAAGGAGGGGAGCAAAAAGATTGCCTTAAAACTCAACATTCAGAAAATTAAGATCGTGGCATCTAGTCCCATCACTCATGGCAAAAAGATGGGGAAACAGTGACAGAGATTTTGGGGGGCTCCAATAATCACCGCAGATGGTGATTGTGGCCATGAAATTAAAAGATGCTTACTCCTTGGAAGAAAACTTATGACCAACCTAGATAGCATATTGAAAAGCAGAGACATTACTTTGCCAACAAACGTCCATCTAGACAAGGCTATGGTTTTTCCATTAGTCATGTATGGATGTGAGAGTTGGACTCTAAAGAAAGCTGAGCACTGAAGAATTAATGCATTTGAACTATGGTGTTGGAGAAGACACTTGAGAGTCCTTTGGATTGCAAGGAGATCCAACCAGTCCATCCTAAAGGAGATCAGTCCTGGGTGTTTGTTGGTAGTACTGATGCTGAAACTGAAACTCCAATAATTTGGCCAGTTGATGGGAATAATTGACTCATTTGAAAAGACCCTGATGCTGTGAGGGATTGGGGGCAGGAGGAGAAGGGTTCAAAGAGGATGAGATGGTGGATGGCATCACCGACTCAATGGACACGGGTTAGGGTGGACTCCGGGAATTGGTGATGGACAGGGAGGCCTGGCATGCTGTGGTTCATGGGGTTGGGAAGAGTTGGACAGGACTGAGTGACTGAACTGAACTGAAATGATGAAATTTACAAAAATGGTAACAATGTTCTTATATGCAAGGCAGCAAAAGAAACACAGATGTAAAGAATTCTGTGGGAGAATGAGAGGTTGGGATGATCTGAGAGAATAGCATTGAAACAGGTATATTGCCATATGTGAAATAAATGACCAGTGCAAGTTTAATGCATGAAGCAGGGCACTCAAATCCAGAACTCTGGGGGAACCCAGAGGGCTGGGATGGGGAAGGAGGTGGGAGGGGTTTCAGAATGGGGGGACACATGTGCACCTGTGGCTGATTCATGTTGCTGTATGGCAAAACCACCACAATGTTGTAAAGTAATTATCCTCCAATTAAAATAAATAAAAATTTAAAAGTTAGTTGTTGCAGAGGAAACTGAGGTATACTGATCCCTCAGCAGTACTCAGGTCTCTGCCAGACCAAGGTCTAGCCTATACCCTCCTTCCCTCTCCTCCCAGCAGAATGAGCTGCATGTAGGCAGCCTTTTGATGGAGGTGGGGAGGGTCTCAGGAGTCTATCTGGTGGCCTGTGTGAGGGGAGGCAGGTCAGGTCAAGGGCTTGGATGGGGAAACAGGAGGAGGGGTGTGGTTGGAAGAGCAGTTGCTATGTGTGTGTGTGTGTGTTGGGAGGTGTGTGTCAGCACTGAATAGGGAACCCCAACTGAGGTTCCATAATGATATCACTAGGGAGACGGCAGAGTCCTCTGCTGGGGAAACTGAAGTGGAGACACCTCCTACCTTTCAGAAGGAAGGAGCCTTTCATCAGCTACTGAAGTTTATTCGTCTTCCCTAGAAAGACACTGTGGTCTGGGAGCAGGAGTGCCTTGTCAGCAGTCACTCAGTATCTAGACTGAGACACAAGGAGTGGAAAGCTGCTGGATCATCTGCCCGCACAGACAAACACTCCTGACAAGCTGAGGGCCACCTTCTCCCCTCCTTGTCTTGAAGAGGGTGCTGTCTGATCCTGAAGCTGGTAGTCTAGTTCACCCAGCGGTCCCCAGTTGATATCAGCCACTAGAATTCCTTGCTGCCGGCTGTCTCCTGCAATGCACAACTCTGGCCTCTCTTTTAGCAAATTCTTCTTGACCCAGATAAAGAGATTCTGGATGTTCCAGGGTTCCTCCTGTCCAGGCAAGGTGACTTGATGTTTCTTCATACCCTGGAACAGAAGCTCCACACCACCTCCAAACTCCACCTCCATTACAAGGCCACTGTCATGTTGAGGAACTAGCTTTTGATTTAAAGTAAGAGATGTGAGTCCCTTGGACTATAAGGAGATCCAACCAGTCCATCCTAAAGGAGACCAGTCCTGGGTGTTCATTGGAAGGACTGATGCTGAGGCTGAAACTCCAATATTTTGGCCACCTCATGCTAAGAGTTGACTCACTGGAAAAGACCCTGATGCTGGGAGGGATTAGGGGCAGGAGGAGNCCTTGGACTATAAGGAGATCCAACCAGTCCATCCTAAAGGAGACCAGTCCTGGGTGTTCATTGGAAGGACTGATGCTGAGGCTGAAACTCCAATATTTTGGCCACCTCATGCTAAGAGTTGACTCACTGGAAAAGACCCTGATGCTGGGAGGGATTAGGGGCAGGAGGAGAAGGGGAAGACAGAGGATGAGATGGCTGGATGGCATCATCGACTTGATGCACGTGAGTTTGGGTGAACTCCGGGAGTTGGTGATGGACAGGGAAGCCTGGTGTGCTGTGATTCATGGGGTCACAAATAATCAGACATGACTGAGCAACTGAACTGAACTGAACTGAACTGAAGATGTGGGACTTTTTTTTTTTTTTCACTTGAGCACATAGAGGCTATTGTAGTGTCATTCATTAACTTAATTTCAATTTTACTGTGTCTTTGAGAAGAGACAGGCCTGAGGAGAGGGAGAGAGATGAAGGAATGTCCAGTCAGTGAAGCCATCTGAACATACACTTAAAAAAATTTTTTTTTTATTTTTACTTTATTTTACTTTACAGTACTGTATTGGTTTTGGCATACATTGACATGAATCCACCATGGGTGTACATGAGCTCCCAAACATGACCCCCCCCTCCCACCTCCCACCAATTAAGTTTGCCATGTTAAATGAGTGTGGCTCGTGGTGCCCCCAAACTATGATGATAATAAAATTGGAGATCACTGACCACAGATACCACAGCTAATAAAATAATAATGCAATGGTTTGAAATACTGTGAGAATTACCAGATTGTGACACAGAGACAAAAGTGAGCAAATGCTGCTGGAAAAATGGTGCCCATAGACTCGGTCAACTCAGGATGGCCACAAATCTTCAATTTGTTAAAAAAAAAAAGTATCTGAGAAACAAAATACAATTAAAAGAAACATGCCTGGATAGCCCCCTCCCCTCTGAATGTGGGTAGAACCTGTGTTATAGGATATCACACTCATGATTATGTCATGTTATATGGCAAAAAGGAAGACGATCCTGAATGAGCCTGACCTAATCTTGTGCCCCTAGTGAATGCAGAGTGTTTTCTTTGGCTAAAGAGTAGGCATATTTCAGTTTATAGTGTGTTCTAGTCCTGGAATAAGCTGCATTTCATTAAAAATAGGCTCTAATGAAAACCTTAAGTCCAATAAATGAATAAATAAATAAAGAGTAGGGAGTCAGAGAGAAGTGCTCTGAATGGCTTTGAAGAAAGTAAACATCTATGTTGTGAAGTGTCAATGGTGGTCATGTGGTGAGGAACAGGGGTGCCCTCACAAGGAGTTAGGAATGGTCCCTAGCTAACAGCGATCAAGAAATGAGGGACCTCAGCTAGAACTATAAGGAAATGAATTCTATCAACAACTAATGAGTCTAGAAGAGTGTCCTGTTCTGTAGGTGAGAACTGAAGCCCTGGTTGACACTGTGATTTCACCCTAGTGAGACCCTGAGCAAAGTATACAGCTATATGCCATTCCTGGATTCCTGACCAACAGAAACTGTGAGATAAAACATTCGTGTTGCTTTTAGCTGATAAATTTGTTATGATTTGTTGTGCAGAAATAGCAAGCCAATGCAAATGGGAAAAGGGCATTCAGAGAAAAAAGATGATGACAGTTCTGCATTTGATCTGTGGTGATGGTACCTGTGAGCTTCCCTGGCAAAGAATCCACTGGTGGCTCCCTGGTAAAGAATCCATCTGCCAACGCAGGAGACGCAAGATGTAAATTCGATCTCTGGGTGAGGAAGATGCCCTGGAGAAGGAAATGGCAATCCACTCCAGTATTCTTGCCTGGGAAATTCCACGGGCTATAGTCCATGGAGTTGCAAAGAGTCAGACACAACTTAGTGACTAAACAACAAGGGTATCTTGATGCTCTGTGTTCACATGGTTCATTTCGGTAATGTTGGCTATTGTAGGCTAGATGCCTACATTCTGTGACTAAGCATCACAGGTTTAGAAAGCTTTTTGGAGTTCTCTCTTTTCTTAGGTTCCTTAATGAGGTTTTGCAGCACATACTTAATCCCTCACCTCAATGTTCCCAGTTTAATATAATTCAAAGATTATTTAGAAGCATAGCAAGAGCAAAAACATTCAGCACTCTTTCTTGTTATTCCCTTCATGCCTCTTCATGATTTCTTGATGGAGAAAGTCAATATAGAAAATCCAAGGTGCTTTATGTTTAGTGAACAAAAAGGTGAAATACTTAGTTGCTCTCACAATCAGTTAAATTTAAGATATATCATACTCTAGATGAGAGTTTAAAGTCAATAACCTACAAAATAATTATACATAAATAGGCTGAGAAGACAATAAATGCCACAAGTAGAAGACTAGAAATCTTGAGAAAGTCTTCTGTAAGACGATCTTTATGATCTTCTTAAAGATCATAGATCTAGCGAATCCTAGAGTCTTCTTATATATTGAATTGTGTTCTCCCCAAAAGATATGTTGAAGTTCTAACTCCTAGATCTTAGAATTTGAACCCATTTGGAAATAGAAGTGTTGTAAATATAAAGAAGAGGTCATATGGGAGCAGGATGGGTCCCTAATTCAATCTGAATGTTGTCCTTATGGCCACGTGAAGGGAGAGACACAGAGACAGCACCATGTGAAGATGGAGTGACACAGCCACAAGCCAGAAAACCTCAGAGGTTGTGGTCAAACCACCAGAAGCTGCTGCTGCTGCTAAGTCGCTTCAGTCGTGTCCAACTCTGTACGACCCCATAGACGGCAGCCCACCAGGCTCCCCCGTCCCTGGGATTCTCCAGGCAAGAACACTGGAGTGGGTTGCCATTTCCTTCTCCAATGCATGAAAGAGAAAAGTGAAAGTGAAGTCGCTCAGTCTGTCCGACTGTTAGCGACCCCATGGACTGCAGCCCACCAGGCTACTCCGTCCATTGGATTTTCCAGGCAAGAGTACTGGGGTGGGGTGCCATTGCCTTCCCCACCAGAAGCTAGGGAGAGGAATTTAAGGTAAAGAATCTGCTTGCTAATGCAGGAGACGCAAGTGTTGTGGGTTTGATCCCTGCGTTGGGAAGATCCCCTGGAGTAGGAAATGGCAACCCACTCCAGTATTCTTGCCTGGAAAATTCCACAAACAGAGGAGCCTGGTGGTCTACAGTCCATGGGGTTGCAAAGAGTCGGACATGACTGAGCAACTGAGCACCCTTGCATGCACACTCTGGTTTCAGAGGGAGCATGGTCCTACTGACACCTTGACTTTAGATTTCTAGCATGCAAAATTATGACAATAAATTTCTGTTGTTTTAATTCACCCAGTTTGTGGCATTTTGTTGCAGTAACCCTAGGAAACTAATATCTGCTAAGGCTTTTACTGAGTTTAGAAAGTCTGACTCACTTGCATATGCTCTGAAAATATGTGCAGGAGGTCAGTCACCACAGAGCTTGGCTAGTTGCTAACTGCAGAGTGGAAGGTGGCCAAGTTATCTGCTGGAAATGTCCCTCCCCTCCCAGTCAGTCCTTCCAGTTTCAGTTGTATGTAATCCCAGTTAACAGTTTAATATTTCATCAAAGTATCCACTGGAGACCCTTTGAGTTGATTAGCACTGACTTCAGGTCACAGAATGCTAGATCTTTCCCCATTTATTTACATTTATTTCCCATTTATTTATCTAGAAATGTCTATCTCCTTCCAAATTCTAACAGTTCCACTCTTTTAAGAATAATTTTCTACCACCAACATATTTGCTAATGTATTGAGCAATGTTTCTCAACGTCTGTTCCGTGGACCATGAAAAGGTAGAAAGACTTCTGAGGCCAAATTCATTTAGAAAATGATGAACTAAACAAAATGAGGCATGTTTCTTCTTCCCTTCCTTTTTTTAAAAAAAGTAACTTTATTTATTTATTTTTGGCTGTGCTGGGTCTTTGTTGCTGCACAGGCTTTCTCCAGTGGTGATGAGTGAAGGTGGTGCACCAGCTTCTCTTTGCAGGGGCTTCCCTTGTTGCAGAGCACGGGCTCTGGGGCACATGGGCTCTAGGGCACGTGAGCTTCAGTAGCTGAGGCACATGTGCTCAGTGGTTGGGGCTCCCAAGCTCTAGAGCACAGACTCAATAGATGTGGCACAGGGGCTTAGTTGCTCTGCCACCTGTGGGATCTTCCTGAATTGGGGTCCAAACTCATGACTTCCACACTGGCGGGTGGATTCTTTACCACTGTGCCACCAGGGAAGCCCCTTGCTCCCTTCTTTATAAAGTTTCTCATGACTTTTCTTTTTCTTTTTTAAAAAAATTTATTATTATTAATTTTTTCAGTTCAGTTCAGTCGCTCAGTTGTGTCTGATTCTTTGTGACCCCATGAATCGCAGCACGCCAGGCCTCCCTGTCCATCACCAACTCCCGGAGTTTACTCAGACTCATGTCCATCGAGTCAGTGATGCCATCCAGCCATCTCATCCTCTGTTGTCCCCTTCTCCTCCTGCCCCCAATTCCTCCCAGCATCAGAGTGTTTTCCAATGAGTCAACTCTTCGCATGAGGTGGCCAAAGTACTGGAGTTTCAGCTTTAGCATCATTCCTTCCAAATAAATCCCAGGGTTGATCTCCTTCAGAATGGACTGGTTGGACCTCCTTGCAGCCCAAGGGACTATTGGTTTTGCCACACATCAACATGAATCCACCATGGGTGTACACATGTTCCCAATCCTGAACCCCTCTCCCACCTCCCCCACCACATCCCTCCGGGTCATCCCAGTGCACCAGCCCCAAGCATCCTGTATCCTGCATCGAATATAGACTGGCAATTCATTTCTTATATGATATTATACATGTTTCAATGCCATTCTCCCAAATCATCCCACATAGTGATGCTTTCTAAGGCCCACTTGACTTCACATTCCAGGATGTCTGGCTCTAGATGAGTGATCGCACCATCGTGATTATCCAGGAGAATCATTTCTTTGCCATGGTTCTCAGGGTCCTGCATGATGTGATGCTGTGTACATCTCCATCACTCCATTACTTTTCTACCATCTTTTCTATACCCCAGCTACACTGACCTCCTTTCTGCTGTTTTCTACCCACAGGCCTTTGCAAATGATATCCTGCATCGAACCTGGACTGGTGATTCATTTCATATATGTTATTATACATGTTTCAATGCCATTCTCCCAAATCATCCCACCCTCTCCCTCTCCCACAGAGTCCAAAAGACTGTTCTATACATCTGTGTCTCTTTTGCTGTCTCACATACAGGGTTATCATTACCATCTTTCTAAATTCCATATATATGTGTTAGTATACTGTATTGGTGTTTTTCTTTCTGGCTTACTTCACTCTGTATAATTGGCTCCAGTTTCATCCACCTCATTAGAACTGATTCAAATGTATTCTTTTTAATGGCTGAGTAATACTCCATTGTATATATGGACCACAGCTTTCTTTTCCATTCATCTGCTGATGGACATCTAGGTTGCCTCCATGTCCTGGCAAAAAAATAGTTAACAACAACAACAACAAAATACAATTTAAAAAATCTGTGAACATACTCCTTGCCACAGATGTATGGCAGTTTTTACTTTGGCTATTGCATGAACATACATGTGCTTCTTCTGAAAAATAGATGGAGAGCAAATATGAAAATAACCAACCAATAAGTGAAAACCACCATGAAGAGTAGTAGTCTAACTCAGGAAAAAAATTTTTATGTCCCAGAACCAATTGACCCTCACCCCATGTCCCAGAGTGGGATAAGAGTTGTTATCTTAATTTCTCCCTGGATTATAACTTGTATATCTTTCTCTTCACCTGGTTATTGGTGTTTAAAAAACTTCAGTTACCCATTCTTATAGTTATCACTGGCAGTAACACGGAAATTCCAGATTGAACTTGTCTCTCGCTTCTTGTAAATCCAAGTGCTGATTCTTCTCTGTCTCTCATTCCTGTCTTTGTGCAGTCCTTGTGTTGTATCCAATGCATTCTAATTAGAAATAAATTATATTTGACTCACTAAGAACTTGTTATAATTTTAAGTGCAACAGGTTGGTGACCATCAAAATGGAGTATAAGTCTTGCTTACTGGTAGGTTTGAACATAGTGTTATTTCCTTTTGTGTTCTAGCTGTTCCTCTGATAGATGCAATCCATCTTTCATTGTGCATTTTCTACTGTTTTTACCCTCATAAACATTAAGGCAGTTTTGGAGTGTCAGACCTAGTAAAAGACCAGGACAATTTGTCTCTGGGGCATTTCTTCATTTCTCTTAGTCTTCTCCCTTTCTCCTATTTGTTGGATCAAATCTTTTCATATGATTACAATTCTCATCCTGCCTTCTCCTTTACTCCTGAATATATAGAGATTCCTGCTATGATTTCTTCACATGTAAAGAAGCATATCATATCCAGACCTTTATTGTCCTCTCATGTCTAACAAAATGTAACTGTCTACATTTCAGTCCTGCGTGGACTATGTTCTCTCCTAGGGAATTAGAACTGAAAGCCTAATTTAAGTGGTAAGGGTTGAGATTTCTTTAATGTAACTGTCTTCCCTGGTAATAGGTGTGTCTTAATAGGCTGTTTCATTCTACATCATCTAAAGAAGATAAAGGTGGCTGTGTATGTCTGTGTGTGTCTGTGTTTAGGAGAGGATATAGTGTAACAGATGGCACAGGAGAAAGGGGAATGAGAGGTGTTTCTGCTGCCATTTATATCTCATCTTATATAGGGACTTGTATGCTTTCCTCATATAGAGAGTTCCTTTTTGGAAATTAGAACTTAATTTGAATATTTTAAGTTTTGCTTGGAAGATGACACATATTTATTTGTCATCATTCATTATTATATCAGAATATTATTACAGCTTTGGTAACTTGTATTTTCTTCAGACTTCCTTTTGCTTTCAGACCTCTAACAAATCTGAACATTTTTTGTATGTTTGACATGCCATTTTACTCTGTGTAAGACTAGTGTGTAGTTTAGCCAACAAAACAGAAAAAAGGCTTTTATTTTATTCTAAGTGATCTAGTTATTTTTCTTGTCAAGAAGGGGAATTCAATTCCCTGAAATATTTCTTTCTGGTTAATAAATTTTGATATTAGCTTGGGTGTTATGGTTTTCAGTCCAGCTGCTAATGATGTAAGATTCCTATGCTCCAGAGAGATTTTAGAAGTAATTAAGTGTGAATACCTCCTCATTTGCTTGTTTTCGATTATAACAAGAGATTTCTTTTTTATTTAAAAGGCTAGCTCTAGCCTAATTCTTTTCAGAGTGAGCACTCTAGAATTTGTGAGTAGGTCATGGAGTCTCCCCTGATTCAATCAGCATACTTTGGAAAAAGAGAAGGGATGATGCAGAAAGGGGTGTGTGTGAAGTCTCTCAGTTGTGTCTAACTCTTTGAGACCCCATGGACTGTAGCCTACCAGGCTCCTCTGTCCATGGGATTCTCCAGGCAAGAATACTGGAGTGGGTTGCCATTTCCTTCTCCAGGGGATCTTCCCAACCCAGGGATCGAACCCAGGTCTCGTGCATTGCAGGCAGATGTTTTATCCTCTGAGCCACCAGGGAAGCCTGCTGAAAAATGGGGATGCTAACTGAAAAACAGCTGTCACTGTCTTTCACCAAGAAAGCCTAGATGGCATCACAGGAAATCTGTGGCATCAAATCATGCCTAAAACATGGTTAGTCTCAGAAAATAAACGCTTCTGAGAGTCAATAGATTGAAGGGAAAGGGAAGAGAAAAAAAGAAATGGCAGATGTATAGGAAACCCAATCAAAGAATGGTGACTCAACAGCCTGGAGGATCTATTTTGGAAACAACTTCACAGACCATCACTGAGACCAAAGCTAAGGCAGAAATGAGGAGGCAAGGTGGCAGCAAAGCGGGGGAAGAAGGAGTAGAGACAATGCCAAGAAGAGTATCCACTGAGACAATCTAAGGAGAGATGGCAGAGGAACCAAGGCTGTGAGAGAACAAGTTAGCTCACCTTGAGGCATTAATGAGATCTTCATGTCGTGTGTCATGAGGCACTTGGTGAAGAAAGAGTTCATTTAACAATGGAAAAATCAGTCAAAGAACTGCAAAATTTTGCAGTGCTACTTTAAAAAATTTTAATGGAGCATAGTTACAATACTGTTTCAATGCTTTTTCATTGATATGTTTTTTCATGCTTAGTGAACTAAATGATTGGCCTGGTTTGTTTAGGGTAGTACTATCCAACAGAAATATAATGTTAGTTATATATATCATTTAAATTTTCTAGCAGCCAAATTAAAAAGCATTAAATTAAAGGTGAAATTAAGCTAATAATTGGCATATATATTAAATATCAGAATTTTACCAATTGATCAGTATAAATGATTCTTGATAAGTTATAGTACTCATTTTTTTCATACAAATACATGAATCCAAGCATGTATTTTGCACTTACAGTGCATCTTAATTTGCACTAGGACCATTTAATGTTCTCAACAGTCATGTGGCACTGACAGCTGCCATATTGAACAGTACAGGTTTAGAGGAACCTGTGTTTTCATCATCGCATATAAAGTTGTCTTGAAGACACAACAAAGCAGAATTTGATCAAGCTGCTAGGTCTGCACTGTCCAATACAGTGACCACTAGCAACATGTGGTAATTTAACTTTAAACTAATCAAAATTTAAAAATGTAACATCTTGGTTGCACTAACCACATTTCAAATTTTCTATAGCCACATTTTATTAACCAAATGGCTACCCTGTTAGCACCACAGGTCTAGAGACTTAATGCTTTTCTCATCTAAACTGAAAATTAGAGAAAGATATCTAAGTTGTAGGGCATTTATATCACCCTTGATGAAAAGCAATTATCTTTCAAAATCCTCTTTCAATCTGTAAACTTCTTTCTTCCCTCTCCACTTGATAAAACTTTACTATGACCTTGCCTGAATGCGTACATGTGCTAGGTTGCTTCAGTTGTGTCCATCTGTGACCCTATGGACTGTAGCCTGCCAGGCTCCTCTGTCCATGGGATTCTCCAGGCAAGGATACTGGAGGGGGTTGCCAAGCCCTCCTCCCGGGGATCTTCCTGACTGAGGAATCAAACCAGTCTCTTTATGTCTCCTGCATTGACAGGCAGGTTCTTTACTAATCACGCCACTACAGAGCACGAAATATGTTGATAGCCCTTCTCTCACAATAATTGCATTTTTTTACAGGTTTTATACGGATGTGTGGCATCCTGTATTTAGAATATATAGCAAATTTGAAAAGAGTTGAGGAGTCAATTTCTGAGTATGCTGACATAACTTACAAAACATTTTTTTAGCTGGTGTTACAACGATTGTAGAATGTACAATTTGGAAATTAGAAAGAAACATATAGGAATACTCTTTTTTCCCTTCTCCTAAATGTAAGGCACTTTTTTCTTGTCTGTGCTCTGGGCAGTATTTTAACTTCATATTTGCAAGTCAATGGCAAGGCCTGTTCAGCACTGAGGGAATTATATAGTCACAGACAATTAGTCTTTTAAAAGGTCCACTGCTTGGAAATTTGCCACTAAACTCAGTGTAGCCTCAGTACATAATGTAAATTTTTAATGATTATAACTTTTCTAAATTCAGCATTCAACAAATCTTATAGTAGTGTTTTGAAATTTTAAATCAAACATAACCCAATTAGGTTGCTATTTGATTAAACTTAACTGCCACTTCACTGAAGTATTTAAATAAATCTACATTAATATGCTTTTACTACAGTAAATAAAGTGATATCTATATAGTTGAAATGTCAATACTCACACATGGCTCTTGAAAATTAAATACCCCCTGCACTTCGAATAACAAATCTAGTTTTAATTTCAGGTAAAATATTGATTTTTTTTTTATAGACCTGTAGGAATACTTTGTCCCAAAACTCTGCAAGTTCTTAGTTCTTAAAAAATAATAAACCAAATAGCTGTTGTATTCTAAAGCCCTAAGTTGTCCTAAAAATGGTTCTGATTAATGATCTTTTCTGTCTAAAGTGCAATACTAATTGTTCCTTCAAAGAGTAGCTCAAAGAAATCTGTTTCATTCTAATAGGATAAAATTGTTAGGAGGCCTTTCACTGCTTTGCTTCCACAATATACCGCAATACTGCCAAGTACTTACACTGTGTACTCAACACTAGATATTCTATAGCAGATAGTCCTCATTAAAGGTTCACTAGTGTTACATGGCAGAAAAACAATCCTGTTTCTGCCTATATATACAGCATGATGCATTTAAATATCTAATCCAAAAAGGAGGCTTTTAGGAAGCAGAAATTAGGTACACTGAAAAATATAACTTTCATTTTCCATTTCTCTTGCTTTTCAACAGATAGCTACTGTTTAGTTGGTGCTACATTTTCCATGGCATTCATAGCTCTGCATTTCCTTGTTATCCTCTCTTTATTTGTCTTTTAACAGCCTATTTCAGTTTTGTCTGGTTCCCTGAATCCTGTATAGGATGTTTCAAAGTCCACTAAATACTTATTTGAGTACCCTCTATTAACTGTCCTTCACTTTTAAAATAAGGTATAACTAAAGCAAATCTCTTCCAAACAACACCCTCTTCCACCAACACAAGAGAAGACTCTACACATGGACATCACCAGATGGTCAACACCAAAATCAGATTGATTATATTCTTTGCAGCCAAAGATGGAGAAGCTCTATACAGTCAACAAAAACAAGACCAGGAGCTGACTGTGGCTCAGATCATGAACTCCTTATTTCCAAATTCAGACTGAAATTGAAGAAAGTAGGGAAAACCGCTAGACCATTCAGGTATGACCTAAATAAAATCCCTTATGATTATACAGTGGAAGTGAGAAATAGATTTAAGGGCCTAGATCTGATAGACAGAGTTCCTGATGAACTATGGAATGAGGTTCGTGACATTGTACAGGAGACAGGGATCAAGACCATCCCCATGGAAAAGAAATGCAAAAAAGCAAAATGGCTGTCTGG
>SJYX01024424.1:123164-140253 GCA_006410675.1 Oreotragus oreotragus | reverse complement strand
GGGAGACCTGGGCTCGATCCCTGGATTGGGAAGATCCCCTGGAGAAGGGAAAGGCTACCCACTCCAGTATTCTGGCCTGGAGAATTCCATGGAGTGTATTCATGGTGTTGCAAAGAGTCGGACAAGACTGAGTGACTTTCACTTTAAACACAGTAGCTTGTTTGTCTCGAGTGTTCAAGTGCAGAAGTACACAGGAGGCCTGTTAGGAAGGATCTAGCCTGTTGATTTCAGAGCTGTTCTATGCCTGGCCTCCACTCTGAAGGATATCTCATGGTCAGAGAGGACTGTCTCCAGCCATACTAGTCAACAAAAAATAAGGTAAAGGAAATAAAGTACCTGAGTTTATGTACTCTACCTCCTGTTATATCCCTTGACTAGGACTCAATCTCTGGGCTGCAATCAGTTGCAGAGATGACCGGGAAATCTTTGTGCTGGGCAACAGAAGATGAGCTAAAAAGTTGGAATTCTGCTACTAGAGAACAAAGGGTATAATATTGGGAAAAAACCATATGTCTGTGCCATACTGTTCTCTGGCATGCAATTCTTGCTCAACAAAAGACCATTCCATGAGCCTGGCAGCTTCTGCTAGAAAAATAAAGGAAGACAAAATTTCTGGTAGAACTTCCCTAAAGAATGACTTACCATGCCTTGTTTTCCCTTGCTGGATCACTACTTTCAGAGCACCTCTCAGCACAGCATATGAAAATTTCTCCTCCTCTCATAGGTCTTAAAATCCCTGGGATTTCAGTGGTTTCTTACTGAAACTTCCTCAGCTCTTATAAGTCATTTTGCAATTTTGCATTGTGGCATAACATGTCACGGGAAGAAAAATGTTGAATTCTTTCCTTAAATGCCTGAACTTTTTTATTTTCCACTGTGCACTTTCTTTTGTTTGCCATACACTGGAACACCTCTGCTGACATTAAAAATCTCTATATAACACTAAATTAATTGAAATTTTTGAGATGATCAAGTAATAATAATAGCAAACAGCCACTGTGCTTTGAGTGCTTACCCTATGCCAGGTATCGTGCTGTGGATTTTAGTTATATCATTAAATCTTCAGAACAACCCTATTAGGTAGCACTATTATTATTGTCCTTAGTTTTTAAGTGGGAAAACTGAAGCTCATAGTGGGTATATAATTTGTCCGAATCCACATAGCTACTGAGGAATGGAATCCAGGATTCATACCCAGGAAAACTAAATCCAGATCCCCTCTCAGCCCAGTCTTTACCACAATATGCCCTGACTGGTTGACATTATTCTATATGAAAAATCAAGATCTGTGCTGTTCAATATGATAGCCACTAGTCACATATGGATACTTACATTTATATTGGAATTGATTAAAACACTTAATTTATTTCTTCAGTCATACCAGCTAGCTACCATACGCTCATAAGACACTGGCTGGTGGCTACAATATTGAATGGTGCAGATAACATGCGTACCATCATAGAGACACTTACAGAGTACCAATCTAGATAATTCAGGTCCTAATCTGGATTTCCTTATAGCCTGAATTATCTGTCTCTGTAGATATGGGCAAAGTGAAAGAGATACATATTTAAGAAGAAATGACTGAATTTATCATTTTGTCTCGGAAATTTCACATTTATAAACAAACATTTGAGAGGAAAATGTGAATAGTCCTTGAATACTATCTCTGAAATCACCAATTTATTATCATGTCCTCTTTATATCCTTACTTATTGTTATATGAATGGTGAAATCATGTCAGACATATAATATCAGTTCTATAGAGTCAATGCCTGATGTTAGTACAGCTTGCCCTACATGGCATCTATTAGTCCTTTCAAAATTATAATAGAAAAACTTGCTGTTTATTCTTTTCAGTATTATGCAGTGAATGTTTTGACAATGGTGAAAATAAATGAGAAACACAAAGATGCATATCAGTGTGTAGAAGCTAAATACAATTGCTTCTAATCTTTATCTTTTGCTATCTTACAAATTTATAGTAAATACTGAAAAGTGAGTACTTAGAAAAGAAATGGGAATCATCTGTGGATTTGATATATAGTCAAATGCAAAATCCTATCCTTTAGAATCATAGTAGTTGCAACTTCACAACCTTTGTGGTAAAAGTCTCACTAAATCTCACCAGCTTTTACTGAAAAAGCCCAATGACTTTGCCTATTTGAAAATGCTATATTAAAAGAATGCTCTGGTAGTTGGCAAGGGAAACAGCAACCAGAATGACTTAATATACTGCTACCTACTATTAAGCCCGTTTTCCTTTTTTCAAAGTTGAAAGGAGAAACTTTCAACTTAAAAAGTAACACTTTCCTGTAATTCAAATATCTATTCTTTGTGTGCCTAAGAAAACATATTCAGAAGGTAAATTTGCAAACACCTTGGTTATTTTAATTTTGAAAAAAAAAATGACAGATTTCTTCTAGTGAGCATCGCAGTCAAGCTGGTAATTTTCCTACCTGTACTCCTTCTGAATTAAAGAGCTCCAACTGAAAGTAATAAAATGTCATATTAAGGAAGCATATATTTTCACCTTTGTATACAGAAGTTCTTAGCATTATCAGGTATTCAAGAAAAAAAAATAGATTTGCATTTCAATCAAAGAACATCAGCCATGGGACAGAACAGATATAATCTTTCAAAGTTCCATTTAGGTGCACCTCTGAGATAAAAGGTGGCTTGTGACAATTTTATACACTCTGTGTTGCATTTTAAGGTACTATAGGAAATCCAAAAATATGCTTTGTCATTATAATACTCACACCTCTGAACTGGTTAAAAAAACAGCAAGCATTCTAAGGCAGGTATAGTAATTACAGTCTTAATTTGAAAAAAAAATCAGAAATTTAGGATTGGAAGTGATAGTTAACATCATTAAGATGACTCCATTGAGAGAAAAGAAAATATAGCCCCAGAGAACTTAGTGTTGACCTTGGCTATGGTGGCTCAGATGGTAAAGAACCCACCTGCGATGCAGGGGACCCAGGGTTCAGTCCCTGCGTCCGGAAGATCCTCTGGAGGATGGAATGGCAACCCACTCCAGTATTCTTGCCTGGAGAATTCCAGAGGAGCCTGGTGGGCCACAGTCCATGGGGTCGCAGAGTCAGACGCAACTGAGAGATGAACACTTCCACTTTCATACAGATCAGTCCTTGCAAGATGAAATCTGGCTGTAGAGCTCACCTCTAAGATTAATTGTGGAATTTTGGCTGAGTCCTTTTCACTTTTCCTGGACCTCTGTTTCCTTCTGTATAGAAAAATATATATTGAAATTCCTTTCAGATCCTATGGTCTATGGATGATTTCATGTTACTTACCAAAGGTTGATCAGCTAGTTCATATTTTAGCAGATTCTACTCACTAAAACACTGAATTAACTGGAATATATTGTTATTATTTTACTGTTATTTTTGTTATTAATCTAGCTTATGGGAAAACCCGAGCAAGCTAGTATATGTGTATACGTGTACTCAGTTTTGTCTATTTGTGGCCCCATGGACTGTAGCCCACCAGGCTCCTCTGCCCATGGCATTTTCCAGGCCAGAATACTGGAGTGGGGTGCCGTTTCCTACTCCAGGGGATCTTCCTGACCCAGGGATCTAACCTGCATTTCTTGTGTCTTTTGAATTTGCAGTTGGATTCTTTACCACTAGTGCCACCTAGGAAACCCTGCAAGCTAATATAAGGAATTCAATTTTTTTTTTTTTTTGATTCTAGGAATTCAATTTTTTAAATGGCTTCCAGGAAATAGTTTTAGGTCAAACCTCGGTCTCAGCCATTTAAATTTTCCATCTCTTTCTCTGGAGAGCGAGTGTTAACGTGCACATGTGCGAGTGATGACCATGAAGTCCTCAATGATCATAATCACCCAGTAAAATGCAACTCTATAGACTAGATTGTACTCACATGAGTTGAAAATTTGCCTTGGACATTTAAAAATAAAATTTCAACAAGGATTAAAATCAGTAAAATGCTTTCTCTTCAACTTTTGGTTAGACAATTCAATTACCTACAATATCTGCCTGGAGCCAGTGTGAGGAACTCCTCCCATGGCAAAGGTCATGAGAAAGGAGGCTTCTGCATAGGCAAAGGTGGGATCGAGCCTCAGGAAAACCCCTATTCCCAGCAAATATCCTATTCCCAACTTTCACTTTTCACTTTCCTGCATTGGAGAAGGAAATGGCAACCCACTCCAGTGTTCTTGACTGGAGAATCCCAGGGACGGAGGAGCCTCGTGGGCTGCTGTCTATGGGGCTGCACAGAGTCAGACATGACTGAAGCGACTTAGCAGCAGCAGCAGCAAAGCATATCAGTTAATCAAGATTTTACCATGCATTCTTTAAACTAGCTAATAAGTTAATTAGTTGAAGCAAGTGAATCATTTGGCCTGGCTAGATGTCTGCACTGATGTGATTGCTTGGATTTTATTGTTCGGTTTAGTAAAGAGCAAGTTTCATGAACAGTGGCATATGTAGGTTTGACTAAGGCAAAGACACTTTGTAGATGATGAGCATGGTCAGGCCTTCACAGAAGTGGTTGAAATTGCTGGTGCTACAGTTATCCAGTTTCCCAGCCAACTCAGTCAATGATACTGGGGCCCCTTACCTACTTCTTGGACCAGTTGTTAGTCAGTTCTGTTTTCTGACCTCATTTCCTCTGCCAAGTCATAATCTAGCTCCCTCGATTTAGCAACTGTCCCTTGCAGTGAACAATAGGAACTCTGTTGTGGGGAAGGAACTGGGGCTTTTCAGCAATGCATCTCTAGCACAGATTGCAAAGTCTAGCACATAGTACATGTTTCATAAATGACAATGGAACAGGAAGTGGGACTTATTTTTGACTAATAGGTTGCTCTTTCAAGGCCAGGTTTGTAGTTATCTTATATTAGGTCCCACCAACCAAGTTTAGCCAAGATGAAATAGCATGTTATCCACATGTATTTGGGAAATGTCTTTCTTTCTTTCGCTCCCTCTTCTGTCAGTAAGAGAAAATTGGCCAAGTTTTTGATAACAGACTTAGGGACAAAACAACAACAAATAATCTTTAATATTTAGACACGACGGAGATTCAGTTAAATTTGTTGACTGAGTATGTAGGAAACAAAGACAACTTATAAAACAAAAATAGAGACGTTTTGCAGATTTTTTTTCTCCTTTGTTCTAAAACAAAACAAACTCCCAGATTTATCATTCAGAATTAAATCAGTTTAGATGATGAATATTCATTGGAAGCACTGATACTGAAGCTCCAATGCTTCGGTCACCTCATGCGAAGAACTGACTCATTGAAAAAGACCCTGCTGCTGGGAAAGATTGAAGGTAGGAGGAGGTAACAGAGGATGATATGGTTGGATGGCATCACCGACTAGATGGACATGAATTTGAGCAACCTCCGGGAGTTGGTGATCAACAGGGAAGCCTGGAGTGCTGCAATCCATGGGGTCCCAAAGAGTAGAACATGACTGAGTGACTGAACTGGACTGAGATGATCACAGTGACAAAGTGGAGAAGGTGTGTGCACTGAAGGGAAAGTCTGACACACTAAAGAAATCATTTTCTCTCAAATATGAGCATAACTCAACACCAAGTAAGGGAGCTGTGATGTCAGTTTGCATGACGAAAGCCAAATATTTTAATGAGGGTAATCATGCAGGCAGTTTCTTTCTAATTACTTTAAAGTTTAAAAATGCAAGAGAAAGATCAAGTCCATTCTATATCCAAGTGTAATCCTGACAACCAGGAGCAAAGATATTGTAAATCACTGGCAGATATTTATGATCTGTTGTCTGCTTCAGAGGTAAATGCAAATGTGTAAGTTAGGGATATACTTCATGACAGTCTGCTGATTGACCAAAAACTGAGGTGCTGGAAATACTCTTCATGTTGGAAGA
This sequence comes from Oreotragus oreotragus, assembly GCA_006410675.1. Lineage (NCBI taxonomy): Eukaryota > Metazoa > Chordata > Mammalia > Artiodactyla > Bovidae > Oreotragus > Oreotragus oreotragus. Next base: position 134,363 of record SJYX01024424.1, on the reverse strand, counting down.
GCTTGCTTTCTACTTCTTTACTGAGTAAAGGGAAAGAATCTGATTTAATATCATCCACAATGTTGGCTAGATGGTTCACCCCATGGCACACATGATAATAGTCTTTTGCCTTCATCTGCAGTATATAAGCTACGTCCTTTGGCCAGTAGAATTCAGAGTTTGTCTCTGAGGGCTTCATGGTTCCATCTTTGATCACTGTGCCAGGGCATCTATTCAAGGAATTAGCTGTGTTTGCCTTCGTTTTGCCCTTCCCAGGTGGCACAATGATAAAAAAATCCATCTGCCAATGCAGGAGACACAAGAGACATGAGTTCAATCCCTAGGGTGGGAGGATCCCTGGAGTAGGAAATGGCAATCCACTCCAGTATTCTTGCCTGGAAAGTTCCATGGACTAAGGAAGCTGGCAGGCTACAATCCATGGGGTCTCAAAGAGTTAGACAGGACTGACTCTTGAGAGTCCCCTGGACTACAAGGAGATCCAACCAGTCCATTCTGAAGGAGATCAACCCTGGGATTTCTTTGGAAGGAATGATGCTAAAGCTGAAACTCCAGTACTTTGGCCACCTCATGCGAAGAGTTGACTCATTGGAAAAGACTCTGATGCTGGGAGGGATTGGGGGCAGGAGGAGAAGGGGATGACCGAGTTTGAGGTGGCTGGATGGCATCACAGACTCGATGGACGTGAGTCTGAGTGAACTCCAGGAGTTGGTGATGGACAGGGAGGCCTGGTGTGCTGCAATTCATGGGGTCACAAAGAGTTGGACACGACTGAGCGACTGAACTGAACTGAGCACGCAACACACTCATCTTCATGTTATACTTACCAAACCCATTGCAACTAAATCCTGAGAAACCTTCAATTTATTTCATGGAAAGTATTCAATAATGTTCTGCTTCAGCTGTTCTGACAAAGATTTGGAGCCTCTTGGCCTGAATGACTACTAAATAGGTGTAAACGTTCTCCATCAGTCACCTGTCAGCCACTTTCCTTTGAGTCAAAGGGATTGAAAAGCTGTTGAGTTTCTAAAACCTACTGGCTATATGTACTGAAACTATAAGTGAGGAAAGCATTTGAAATGATTTAGATGTAGGCTTCTGGAAACAAAACTATGAAGACGAAATAGACAGCTCAATATACTAATATAATTTGATTGGAAAAAATGAAACAAAACTAAAACTTGTTGGTAATGGAAAGACTGGCCCCTCCAGAACATCAAGTCCAATTTAAATGGTTAGGTCAGATAGAGGGGTAAGGGTCTGAGAGTTCAAACGACACATGCTTGGAGACAATACTGTTTGGTTTCTATTTTGACATAAAATAAAACTTCTCTTGGGCTTCCCAGGTGGCATAGTGGTAAAGAATCCCCCTGCGAATGCAGGAGATGCAGAGGACATGGCTTCAATCCCTGGGTTGGGAAGATCCCCTGGACGAGGAAGTAGCAACCCACTTCAGTGTTCTTGCCTGGGAAATCCCATGGACAGAGGAGCCTGGTGGGCTACAAAGAGTTGGACACAACTGAGCATGCACACACGCACACAGAACTTCTCTAACAGAGTTTAATGAAAACTGGTGGTTGTAGAAATGGCTCCTAGGTGGTTGGAAACCAGATCTCATGCTTACATGAGTATATGAATTGCTTTCTATCATACTCATGTAAATATCTCTTATTGACATCTCATCCTAAAAATGCTCGTTTCACACTCTGGTTGAGCATCCCTTTCTGTTCCTTGCTAGTCTAAGAAGTGGTTAGGGTATGGAGGATCAGAGAGTCAGGACTAAAGCTATTTGGTAAAAATCAAAGAGCAGGAATGTGGCCTCAAGAGAATAACCTACCGTCAGTCTTGGATAAGAGCTAGAACTGATGAGTAGGAAGGACGTTTCAAAAAATTAAATAGACCCTTAGTGTTCAAATACCCAAAAAAATGCTATCCCTTTTACATAAAATGCTGCCACTGTTGTTTGAAGAAAATGTTTTTTTCCTATACTTTATTTTAATTTGATTGCTGTTTTACAAGTTGCGGCAATTAAGATCTACTGCATAGAATAGTCCCTAAGGCAGGAGTTATATTAAATTTGGTAATTGTGATAGGCTACCTAGCTGTTGAAAGGTGATTGTTTTTTAGGTTAGTCTGGGTATTTGTGTCTCCTTCTCCTACCCTCCCTTTCCAACACTGGCGGGAAGTTCCCTGAGGTGGTTTTCAGATTAGTCTTGCTTTTACCCATGGGATGAAAGAAAGGTTGGAATTAGCTGAACACTACAAGTTGCTAGTGGTGGGAGAGTCAAGGAACACAGATGAAGGGAGGTGTGGAGACTTTGAATGGGAGGCTGGCTGAAATGAACTGGCATAGAAACCTGAACGGTTGAAAGTACTGAACGCTGATGCCAACATTTCTCTCTCTGCCCGCATTCTCTTTTTAAGCAGTTAGTTATTTATTTTTGGCTGTGCTGGGTCTTCATTGCTTTGCATGGACTTTCTCTAGTTTTGGTGAGTGGAGACTACTCTCTGCTTGTGGTGTACGGGCTGCTTATCCTGGCGGCTTCTATTGTTGAGCATGGGCTCCAGGGCATGAGGACTTCCGAAGTTGTAGCCAGTAGACTCTCCTAGCCTAGGGCACAGGCTCAGTTGCTCCCTGGCATGTGGAATCTTCCTGGAGCAGGTATTAAACCCAAGTCTCCTGCACTGGCAGGCAGACTCTCATCCAGTGTACAACCGGGAGTCTTCGGCCCACATTCTTGAAAGTTGATCTTGTCTGTTTCTCCCTAGTACTTCAGTGAGGCAGGCCTTTGTCGTGGTCCCAGAACATGTCTTCATTAGTTTCCCAAGCAATCTTGCCTGTGTACCACATCCAACCCTTGTTGCCTATTAATTTGTAACCACTTTATATCCAAAATTATGCTTGATTTCCTGAGTAAGAGTTCCTGGAAGCAAAACCTTCTAGTACTAACTGTGATACTGAGTAAACTCAAATGTGTCTAGGAGCAGCTGCTGACATTTTGACTGAAAAATATGACGGTTGAAAGGACCAGAACAAGTAGATTTTATCAGTTACATAAATGTCTGGACTAACCAGTCCTATGGAAGTGTATTTTTGATTGGTGTTTCAGGGTAGTGAAACTCATCAAGGACCAACTTAGATTTGATAAATACCAATGTGGCTTATAGGAGGAACTCGAGAACCTTCAAGTCTGTATACTCAAGTGACCAGTGTTATAATGGTGGGCAGCCTTTCCTTTAATACTGTGACTCCCCCTTTCCCCTTCAAAGTACGTTTCAATTAGCTTTCAGCCTAAAGAAGGCAAACTAGTAAAGATATAAATAAACCACTGGCAGTATTACAGTGAACTTTGCTTGCAAACTAAGGCAAGGAGGCAGTAGAGTTCTAAACGACCGGCCCAAACTCTCCCTTCCCAGAGTCCTCTTTGAAATGCCATGTTAATGTGCTATTTCTTTAAATATTTACCAGATTTACCATTTTCTAGATCAGAAGAGCTGTCAGAAGGGCACTTTAATAATTTTGCACTTGGGATAAATTGGAAGGATTGGTTAGTGCTAATGAATTAAACAGGAATACCAGTTTGGTCAGTTCAGGTTTCAGTATTTCAAAGAAAGTTAGAAATTGCTTCACACGGTCATCAATTTCTAAACCAATGGTTTTTAACAGGGATATCTATGAAATGTTTAAATGCAGGCAAATACATATACACATAGAAACATGCACACACTCAAGCTATAGAGACACTTTCCACCCAAATTTTCTCTTCACTTGAGCTTCAGATTCCACAGGTCTGGAAGAGAATCTAAGCATCTGCATAGGACATTCTGCTATAAAGCCAATATTGAAAACCCATGCCCCAGATATTTACATTTGGTCTGGAGTTCAATCCCAGCTGGATGCTTTATTGTGTAATGGATTTATTTAACAAATCGTTTGCCAAGCAGTGTTGCAAGTGCTTTAAATACTGACTCCTTTAATAGTCTCACATCAGCCCTATGAGGCAGGTGCTATTATCACCAGTCCCATTTTGCAGATCAAGGTAAAGAGGGGGTCCTCAGGTGTTCAAACTTCTACCAATAATCTTCTATCAAAAGTAAAAAGGCACAAAAATTATATCCCACAGAAATATATTGATTATTCTTAAGTGTATGCCAAAGTCCTACAAACATTGTAAAATAACTATATAAGATGATAACTTATGACATTAACCAGAGTGAGAGAAGACACCTGGATCTGGTTTATGAATATTAAGGGGCACATAAATCAACTTTACTCTCTTCTAAAAGAAATGAATAGCTGAAGAATAGACTCTGCTATGAAACTTTATTCCGAGGGAGGGGAAGGGAAAAACAGGACACAAGTCAAACCCATGTGAGTGTTCCAACGGTCATTTAAGCATATGGCTGCAATCTTCCCTTTTTGCATGTTTACAAATCAAGAAACACCCTGGCCTTCTTGATGACCTTGAAATGTTCTCCTGTATTATCAATGTTATGACCAGTGTTACCACCAAATCTAGCAACGTGAACTTCAGAAACTAGTACAGAAATTCAGTCTTCTGTGTTTGTGAATCTCTTGTGCTTCGCTGACCTTTCAAAATAGTCTTTTATCAGTAAGTTAGATCAGTGAATGAACCTAGGTCCCAGCCTCAACTCTGAGATGAATGAATGAGATCTATGTTCTCTCCCTCCTCACACCCTCAGTTTCTTCATCTGTAAGATGGATGGGTTTTCCTCAGATGCTCTCTCCAAAGTCTCTACCAGTATTAACATTATTAAGAGCCATTGTTACAGGAAGTTCATGACTTCTGTTTTTTCAGAGTAATAATATGTTCCTGCCTAACCCCTGGATCTATGAGTGAGCATTAATTAGAAAGAATGTAGTGCTCCGTGGTGGGCAGCTGACTTCTCTTACCTAGCAGAAATGAATCTGTCAGCTTTCATTAGGTGTTGTCAGGCAACATCATGCTCAGTGATTGATTGCACCAAAACAAATGCTAGGCTAACATTCAATTATTCCAGGGTTCTAAAGAGGCAGTGTATTCTACTCTTTAAATTCCTGAGAATTAGGAAGCTATGTAAAATGGTTGATTGGATGCAAGTAATTGTTCCCTTTGCATTTAATGTTTCCATTTTGAGACTGTTGATGCTGCATCTGGTTTTACCATCTTTTAAAATTTGTCAAGGTAAGAAGAAAAAGTTTCTGGAAAGCCTTAATGTGGCAAACACTAATGATCCTCTTTGTGCTTTTAGCTGCATTGCTCCTTTGATCTGTCCCCCAGGATAGAAGTAGGTGAGGAAAACTTCCTCCTAGGGAAAATGAATCAAGAAAGAGCCAGGTAGCAGCAGTGGTTAGGAAGGAGGAGGCTTGAAGTAATCATTTTTTTTTTCTTCCAACAGGAGTTGAACTGTCAGAGCCTTTGCATTATCAGCTTTTCTCCTTTAATCTAACAGTTAAAAGCTATTGTTCTCATTGGAATTGATTTTCTGTTTCTTGCTTTACTCCATCAGCCTTTTGGTGAGGAGCCATGGAATAATTCAGGATGTTCTCTCTAAGGTAACGAGCAAGTCAGCATGACCAGCCCTGCTCATTGGCCCCTTGCCTGGGGTGTTGAAGGATGCTTCATAACTTCTTTTGCTGGGCATGGGGTGGCTTGTGATTTTCTTGATATGTTTGTTGTCTGATTTTTCAAGAGCTGCTCTAACTGTGGCTTAGGAATCCAAGAGGACTGGGCAAGGCCAGGCTGAAGGGACTGTTTTGCCCCTTGGAGGATGCATGTGTGCTCAATTACTTCAGTCATGTCCTACTGCTTGCAACCCCATGGACTGTAGCCCTCCAGGCTCCTCTATCCATGGGATTCTCCAGGCAAGAATACTGGAGGGGGTTGCCATTCCATTCTCTAGGGCATCTTCCTGACCCAGGGATCGAACCTAGGTCTCCTGCATTGCAGGTGGATTCCTTACCATCTAAGCCACCAGGGAAGCCCTTCTTGGAGGATATTATCTTAAAAAAGCTCCTTACTATCTGGGGGAAAAATGCTCCTCTTCCCCTGGCTTCAACAGAACCATTTTCTAGCCCACCGTGTACCTCTGTCCATGGACTCTCCCAGGCAAGAATACTGGAGTGGGTTTCCACTTCCTCCTCTAGGGGATCTTCCTGACCCAGGGATCGAACCCCATGTCTACTGTGTCTCCTGCATTGCAGGCAGATTCTTTACCCAGTGAGCCATTGGGGAAGCCCAATTAATACTTTATCTGGTAGCAAATATTTGCTGTGTGCCAGACACTGAGCCAAGTCCTTAGGTGAATATCCTCTACCATGAAGACCACCTGCCCTTACTCCTTCAGGCTTTTCCCTGTTGCTTAGAAAGTCTTCTCTTATGCTAAGACCTGAGAGCAATCTATTTCCCCTAAAGTTGTTTACTTTTAAAGGGAGTATTTGTATATTTTCTTAGATTTCAAAATAATAAATGTACTCACCTTTCAAACAACAAGAAAGTTTACAAAACAAAACAGAAGTTCCCCCTTAACTTCTTATCCCATCCTCAATGATCTTATTTGCATCTTCCCAGCTCCCTTCCTGTGTATTTATGTACATGTGTATATATAAGCCTATGCGATTTTTCTGTTTCTAGCAAAACTTTCTGCCATGTGGAAAATATTATAAATCTATACTACTCAATACGGTAGCTCTTAGTTCCATGTGGCTGTTGAGTACTGAAATGTATCTAGTGTACCTGAGGAACTGAGTTTTTAATTTTAAGTAGTTTCAATTGGTTTAAATCTAATAGTTATATGTGGCCATTGGGTATTACTAGACAGTGCAAATCCAGATAATAGGAATCAGGAACTCAGAAAAGAAAACAACACCAAAGTGAAGAACATACCTCTGGGTACTGGGATATCAGTGTGTTCCTTGAGATGCATTATCTTGCTTAATCTTCATAACCCCATGAGATCACTTCTATTAACAGATCTAAGAAGCAAGTCTCAGAGAGATTAGGTAACTTATCCAAGACAGAAAGCATTAGAGGGTGGACTCAAACCTGGACAATCTTAGCTCCAGAATGTACCTCCCTGAGCTGAAGTACATGGTGAAATGCAAACGGCAAGAGCTTTGGCATAGACAAAGCTAGGTTGAATCTTGATCCTACCACTTACTGGACTCCTTAACTGTGTGGCACTGAGTAAGTCATTGAGCCTCCTTGATCCTTGGTATCAAATCGGTAAAATGAGATGCATAATTCTTTCTCTCCCATCATCCATGGGACATTTACTTTAACACAAAGAAACATGCTTTCCCCTTTTCAATCTTCCTTATCAGCAATATATATTTGCCTTTGGGAGATGACTGCCTATAGTTGGGGTTATGGTCAAGGGCCATGAAACAGATAAAAGTTAGGTGAGTTTTACATAGAATAAAATTAAGTATGTGCATTGGTCTTTGTGGACCAGACCTTACTAGCATGGAATGCTAGCAGCTGAGATAACTGAGGATTTATCCATACCTCAAATGAGACTCTTGAGAATCCCTTAGACAGCAAGGAGATCGAACCAGTCAATCCCAAAGGAAATCAACCCAGATATTCATTGGAAGGACCTATGCTGAAGCTGAAGTTCCAATACTTTGGCCACCTGATGTAAAGGGCCAACTCATTTGAAAAGACTTTGTTGCTGGGAAAGAGTGAGGGCAGGAGGAGAAGGGTTCGACAAAGGATGAGATGGTGGATAGCATCATGGACTCAATGGACATGTGTTTGATCAAACTCCAGGAAATAGTGAAGGACAGGGAAGCCTGGCGTGCTGTAGTTCATGGGATCACAAAGAGTTCAACATGACTTAGCGACTGAACAACAACAAGTGAGCCAAAAGGAATCTCCCGAACTACCTCCCTGAGTATAAGGCTAAAGGCAGGGAGCAGTTTTGTTTGCTAGAGATGAGTTTGTTAACGCTTAAGATTTATAGTCAGACTGTGGATCAAGTCTCAGTTCTCCTGCATACTATTTGTGTGGACTTAACAAAGGCCAGCTACTCTCTTTATTAGTTTCCTCATCTATAAAATGGGAGTAATAATAGTGCCAACCTCCTACCTCATTGTATTATGAGGAGCTGTGAAAAGTTTATGGTAAATACTTAGGTCCTAACACAAGGTACATGGCTACTGCCATTTTCACTTCTATCAACAGCAGCAACGTCAGTGGCTCCTTCATCACTGCCGCCGCCAGGCCATGGAGATGCTTCAGGTGTTTACTTTGTCCAAGCAGGGTAATGAAAACTTCCTACATGGTTACTGTGGTAATTAATTAGAAACATCTAACAAATCTCTTGCCTACCTAGAACTTCAGATCCGTCTACTTCAAAGGTTTTTCTTTTTAGAGTACCTGCTAAGGTACTTTAGACAGTTTCTTTTTGATATACTGGCAGTGTCCAGACTTTAGCCTAGATTTCATGAAATATCCATTTTCTTTCCTGGGCCATCTTTCCGCTTAGCCTCACCCCCAATTATATAATGTCATGAAACATTTGAAGAAAGAAAATATTTAAAGCCTATTTCCTTGAGATTCAGTACTGGGATTGCTTTTGTATTTTTGAATCTCCAATCACTTTCTTAGCTCTGAAAGAAAGGTAGGCACTTCTGACTATGTGGTTTACGAACCTTGTCATGGTTCATTTGGAGTAGTGTGTTATTGTATTAATAACACGTCTGAAACATGTGCTTGTCACGTACTCCATTGCATGATTCTTTCTCTGAGATCTACTAGAAATGTCAGTCTGTTTAAAGGGAGGTATTAAATGTTAGCATAATATTTATGAAGCTCTTCCAGGAAAGAATACTGTGTAAATCATAACATCAATCCAAATGGTCTCAGTCACCATTTAAAAAGAAATTTTACTGGAAAATAGTTTATTTACAATATAGTGTTAGTTGATTAATCACTATTAATTCAGGCTAATTGTAGGAGAGACCAGTCTGAACTGGTGAGGAATCTAAACAGTAGAATGTGTGGAAAGGAGTGCTGGGTAGTTTGTGATGAGTAAGAATCATGCTGGGCCTGCTTTAATGAAAGATAAGACTCACTTGTAATTGTAATCACTGTAATAATGGGATGGGATTAAAGTGTTTGAAAGCACAGTTTCATCTACTAAGTAGTTTGAATATTCCGCCAGCATTTCCGTTTATACCGTTAATTTGCTTAGTAAAGCCTTTCTTCAGGGATAATACAAGGTCAGTTTCAGCTCAGCCTGTGTCCAAATGATCAGAAAACTCGAGTTTATGAGGTCCACATTAATGAGGACTTATTACAATAATAAAGAAAGAAAGAGTAAAACTTAGAGAAGGCTCTAGGTTATGCTGTCTTTTATTTTATTGCTTTTTTTCTTATTATAAATTTCACCTTTAATGTCACACTACATGTGATGTTAGGATTAGAATAGTCCCCTGGAAATCCCAGAAATAACTGTATACTTTGAAACAAAGGCCCATTTATTAGTGCTAGTTAATCTCCAGTGAATGTAACATTAGTAAAGTAAGTAGATAATATGAAAATGTTAAATTTTATTGCTAATCTTAAATTCTGCTTTAGGGTAAAGAAAAACCTTAATATTATGGCTAAAGAGTCAAGTCACACTAGATTAGCATTCTTGTACATTAATAATGAAAATAGCTGAGCCCGATTAGTGTCACTTGAAATTTTTTGAATGAGAGATATGGCCTTACAAATTAAATGGTTTGAATACTGGATAGAGTCTAGGGAAATAATTCTTATTAAAAAGTTAAAGCTTGCCCTTCTCTTCTAATGAAAAATTTATCATTGGTATAGCATTACATACCATTCACTCTGCAGCATGAAAATGATGGAACTTTGTAGACCATAAAAGTGTAATAAAGAAGCCACTAAAATTGATTTTTCATTTATGTAGATTACCAGTGTTTTCTTCCTTAAATGGAGGAAGTGTTCTGTACTCCTTCTACCTATTTTCAGCCATGATACTCTTTCTCCATGCATGATTAGACATCCCCTCCCATTTGGGGATGCTAAAATGTCCCTTGTTTTTCTCATCCTTAACTCTAAAATCTTTTTCATTCTGGCAAAAGAAGAGGAAATATATAGAACTGAATGTAAAAATTTTACAAGTACACAGATAAACTAAATTGTAAGATAGTGAGCTGCTTCCCCATTGTTCTAATTCTCTGCATTCTTCTTCTCCAACCCTCTCAATTCTAACATGCCCAGTTGTCTTCCACCTAGCCTAGGTTCTTGTAGTGTGATGCCCTGAACAAGCAAGCCTACACTCCTTTTCTGTCCCCAATGCCACAATACTTACTTGTTCTGAGTCCACTTTATCAGACCGCTGCTGTTTGTCAAGAGAGTTATTAGTTGTAGTAATGGCAGTAGAAGGAATCATACTATAAAAATGAAAACAATAGCCAGTGTTGAGTATAATGACTGTTTTATTGTGCTCCAGCCACTCTTTTTTTAAAAATTTATTTAAATTGGAGGCTAATTACTTTACAATATTGTAGTGGCTTTTGCCATACATTGACATGAATCCGCCATGTATGTACATGTGTTCCCCATCCTGAAACCCCCTCCCACCTCCCTCCCCATCCCATCCCTCTGGGTCATCCCAGTGCACCAGCCCCAAGCACCCTGTCTCATGCATCGAACCTGGACTGGCGATCTGTTTCACATATAATAATACACGTTTCAATGTTATTCTCTCAGATCATCCCACCCTTGGCTTCTCCCACAGAGTCCAAAAGACTGTTCTTTACATCTGTGTCTCTTTTGCTGTCTCACATATAGGGTCATCATTACCATCTTTCTAAATTCCATGTATATGTGTTAGTATACTGTATTGGTGTTTTTCTTTCTGGCTTACTTCACTCTGTATAATAGGCTCCAGTTTCAGCCACTTCATTAGAACTGATTCAAATGTATTCTTTTTAATGGCTGAGTAATAATACTCCATTGTGTATATGTACCACAGCTTTCTTATCCATTCGTCTGCTGATAGACATCTAGGTTGCTTCCATGTCCTGGCTATTATAAACAATGCTGCGATGAAAATTGGGGTGCACACGTCTCTTTCAATTCTGGTTTCCTCGGTGTGTATGCCCAGCAGTGGGATTGCTGGGTCATAAGGCAGTTCTATTTCCAGGTTTTTAAGGAATCTCCACACTGTTCTCCATAGTGGCTG